>LPNX010210278.1:159270-288582 GCA_001517045.1 Pseudotsuga menziesii
CCACCCCTTCAAATTTGTTCATGGAGTTGACATGCCAAATGTGAGGCAGATTGATATTTGTTGCTAAATTTGGAAGATACTGACTAATGTGCACCATTGATTGATATACCATATAGCCCTGCACCATAGAACCCTCAGGACGTGCTCTTTGTGTAACAAAATCCTTCAATGACTTCAAACTCCTTTCCACCATCCACATTGACCTTGAGTTTACATGTCTACACAATTCAATCTCCTCAACTTGGTGTATGAGATAGTGTTCTTGTGCATTGAAAAATGTTGGAGGTAAGTACTTTTGTATTTCACACATAAGACGAGGAATTTCTCTCTTCCAATACCTAATATCTTCTTCATGGATTTCTTTAGATAAAAGCCACCTATAAATGATGCAAGAAAATAACAACGATCAACAAGATTGAGGCATACATAATAAAGTTCCAATATGTAAAACAAAATATGTCAATAACCTATGCAACAAAGAGAACAAAAATTTTCATGCATAAAAATTGTTACTTACCTCATGTATTTTCTAAGATCATATATAACTTGTTTTATGTTGTCATCAAAGCTATCTGGGAGAGATAGAGGTAGAACGTACTATAGAAAAAATCAAATCATTATTTAATGTTTCCAAATAAGAGACAACAATTATTAAAAAGATGTACTAAATGGAAATTATATACGTAAATAATTATCTTAATGAATTTATGCCATTCATGAGTTTTAACACCACCAAAATCACCTTTTTGCGTTAAGATATTTTGTATGTTCTACAAAAACCCCGTAAGAAACCTTATTTTCTAAATGACCTCTTTTCTAGAATTGATGTGTTGCTCTGTCAATAACCATGGAAGACTACTATTTCGGTCCCCATCTCCAGCATTGGAAATAATTACACTCTACAATGCGTGATTGGATTTTGCATTGTCACTACAAAATTTTCCAATTTTATCTTTGTCATTCCTTTCATCTAATATCTACCATATCGAATTGCTGTTACATTCTTCCCGTTATGCATTGTACCGAACAAATGAGCTATTTGTAGGTGCTCATAGTAAGGAAGCCTACTAAATTGTATGGGATAAATCTTCATTCCTCATGGAAGCATATTCATGCCTTAAATAATTTCATTAAACATTAAAAATAATTCATGACACCCATAGTAGAGAAAATTCAGTAAAAATATAAAATTCCTACTATTACATGTTTATATATGCTACATATACAATTTGGATACCTCGAGGATTTATATTATATTCCAACTTCCATAGGTGAGGTGTCATTCTCCGTGGTGTGTTTCCATTCTCTTCTTTAACATTGATTTTTTTTCTCGATAGTTCGATGCCTATGGTTCCTTGGGAGGAAGTGCCTGTGCTCATCAAACACCTCCTTTGCTAAACTTCTTGAATGACGATATTTTATCCTAGGACCACATACTGGACATGCAAATTTTCCTTTTGTTTGAAGACCTGCAAGAAATATGTATTAATGTTATAACATCAGAATATTATTAATTTAAAAAAATTAATGTATTTTACCTTAAAAACATGCAATTTTAACAATGTGCAATAAAAAGTTACATACCACAAAAATGTGTTAACCCGAGAGCGTCATGAATTTTCCATGCAAGTATTCCATGGAACTCAAATTATTTATTCCCTATTGGGCTAGAGATGTCATACATAGTGATTCCATCCCATAACTTCAATAGGTCATCGATAAGAGACTCAATATATACATTCATATATTTAACTTGGTACTTACCTAATTGATCATTCAACATACAATGCTATTTAGTTATGCATCCCACTATATAAAAGGTGTTCTCATGCAACAATTAAACAAAGAAATTAATGAAATAATATAATTACTTTAAAAAAATACACAAAATAATCATTTCCAACATTGTATGCTCTCTCTTTATCGACATCCAAGGAGGAAGGTTATTGTTTATGACGAAAACATGCCACACAGAGTAAATAGAACAAATCCCTCCAAATGGATTGAAACCATCTGTTGCCAATGAAAGTCTAGCATTACAAGGTTCATATTTAAAAATTGGGCATTTTTCTTCGATGTTCTTTAATGTAGAACCATCTGCAGGTATTCGAATAACACCATCTTCACTTTTGTTCTTTGCATGGTAATCCATAAACTGTGCTATACTTTGGCACTTGAATAGTCGTTGGAAACATGGAATTTTGGGAATATAACGAAGAACTTTGCGAGGCACATTTTTCGTTACTTGATCAGTTCGATATCTACTAATTTCACATTGTGGGAATTTGTTTTCTAATGCATATTGTCCATAATATATAATATGATCATTAGGACATGCATCAATATCTTGGTACTCCATTCCAATTTCTTTCATTATCAAGAATACCTCTCAACATGTGCGTGGTAAATTATTTGATGGTGGCAATAGAAATTCACCCAACAATCTGCAACATTGACAAAAAATGAAATGTAAACAATATAAGTCATAAATAATGCATATCCCTAATTTACGAATTAATTAACACTAAAAATAGAGGAAAATAGTAAACTTTACATACCTTAGGAGCTATGTGAAACAAGTGTTTGATAAACCATTCAAAGCCTTCAAGTTCACTAACAACAATATAGCAGATAGAATTATTGTTATTAAGCCTTCATAAAGAGGTTCTTGGGACTTCTCAAGTAGAGGAACATCATGACTATCATGGAGGTTGTCCTCATGATCCAATGGAGCAAATGTGTCTTGGATCAATCTATTTATCGCATCTTCGCCATTTGTATCAATAACGTCATCGTCGTCCATAGGATCATTAAGAAATCGATATTCAATATTATGATCTCCATGTTCCTCACCTTGTAAAGTATTATTTCTTCTATTATGTGGAAAATAGATCTCTGGTGGTCGACATTTAGGGGACATTGTCTTTACATTTATAGACAATGTAATAACATTAGTGTATAATATACAACACATATATTTAAAATGATAAAGCATTTTGTGAATACATGATCAATATTATTACAAGAAGTAAATTATCTAATGAATAACATCTTACCAAGGGATCGTTCATCGTTTATGTTAATCAGATTAGGGTTTCATATTGCTTTGATTATCATTGCTTTACATGTAGTCATATTGGTTTGAGGAAGGTTAAGTTTGTTTTCCAGGTCTCCTGGAGTAAAAGGAGTAAGAGGAGGATTGAAGGGTTGATTGTATCAACCTTCATTAGACTAAGGTATGAACCTATCTGATCTCTAAATCTTGTTTATATTTACTTGCAGAACTATATGCATCTCTCTTTCAACCCTAGTATGTTGATGGCCTCTTAACCCCCAGCCATAAGAACACTTTCCTCTACAACAGAATTGACGACTTTGTTGGGGATATCCTTGTATGTTTAGGGTTTCTTTTAATTCTTTCCAGTATTTTGTAAGATTTTAGGTCCTTCTTACAAGTTAGGAATACCTTTTGACTTTGTTAGAACAACTTTCCTGCCTTCTTAGGTCAGTTTTTTACCCTTTTTGTGTTTCTGCCACCCATTCGCGAGTTGCATACTAAAAAATGGTGATTTTGGGATGTATTCATGACCTACACTATCTACAACCTGCATTTCATTCATGAACTGCCTTAATGCAACTCGCGAATGCACCTGAAAGTGTGTTTTTTCATCATTTTTAGGGTTTTTTGGGTGATTTGAGGGTTGCCTGCGGGGTCTTCAAGGATCCTCTGCATGTACACGAATCTAGGGAGGTTGTTTCATCTCTATTAGGTGCTATTTTTCTATATTGTAATCCCTTTTCAAGTCCTTAATCTTGTTTTACTACCTTCCCCCCCACCTCCTCCTTTGGATTGACCTTGTTGGACAAGGTGTTGAGAAACCTTTGTTTGTAAGTTTAGATTTATTCTTGGGACTTCTTAACCTTCTTTTAATTCAGTCTTATTGCTTGGACTCTTCATGCCAAATTTTTTGGATTTTTTACCTTTGCAAACCTTCCTTTCAAGAGAGGTTATATCCAACCTTAAGACAAACTAGGGTTTGTTTGAGGGGTGTAGAGTAGTAATCTATTTGTTGTTGTTTGTTTTTCTTTGCATGCATTAGTGGATATATTGTTTTTTCTTTTGCATTTATAAAAGAAAAATAAAAATAACATATATTTGCTTTATATGCACATAGATTAGGGTTTTAGTCTAAATTGCATTGCATGTCTTTATTCTTTGAAAAATAAAAATAAAAATGTTCTTTTGTGGCTTTCAATTTCCAGTTTGAAAAGAAAGAGAAGTATGTTTTCTTTTTCATTTCATGTTCTATTTTGCTTAGTCATATTGTTCCTACTGTTGAGTCACACATCATTGGTTTGACCTCTACAACCCTTCGAGTAATCACCAACCATTTAAAATGAACGTTCAATATCTAAAATATATTAGTAACTATTTGTTTTTAGGGACGACACACACTAGTCTAGGCTAGTGTTTTGGGTTAGGGATATATTAACTACCAGAAACTTTAAACTCAAACATAGTGTCTTGTATTTAGTAAATCCAACTTCACAGAGAAAGATACTGGAAATCTCCTCTCACACAGAAGTCAAGCATGAGGTTGTGCGATACTGAGAATTTGGAGATACCCCTTCTCTACTTAGTAGAACATACACCATAGTTGTTGCATGTTTGGGGACTCACCCAATACCTTATCCCAACCTCGTGTGGTTCCTAGTACTGCTTGGGTTTCGAGCTTAGCTACCCTTCCCATGTGCATCGACTGGACTTGCAACCATTCACCGACCTTTCTTTGAGATTTTGGTAGCCTTAACATCTTGACATCTAGAAATCTTACACGGGTGGCAGTGGAAGGCTATTTCCACTGCTCCTGGGGAAAACGTGGAAGGTAACCTTGGTTGACAATTTGGGAGGGTGGTTGGGTGATTCCTCTTCTTGCACCCATAAAACTCATCACAAGACGCCAAGTAACTACTCTCTAACCTTCACCGGTTTTATCTGGGCCCTAATCATCCCATAATATCCTTTGGAAGGCATCCTTTGTTTGCCTGGTATTGATACTTAGGACTTTTTCTAGTGGTTCGATGTTTATACTATTGGTTACCAGTTGACCTCAATTGTTGGTTATGTATGAAACTATGGCTAACACCCCCACGGACACTAACCAATAGGCCCCCATGCTAGGGGCTCCTTGTACTTTTCCTCTCACCGAAAATGTTGGTGTTCCTTTGATTTCCACCTTTAATCTACCTAGATTCACCCTAGGGATACCAATGTGGTTGTTTTCCACTCCAACTATCATGAATGCTCCTGATGCTTCTCAGATAAGCTCATTATATCAAGAACATAAAAACATTGCTTCCCCTTCACTTATAGCAGCTTCTCCTCCTCCTTCTACCTCATGAGGTGAAATTTTTGATACTAGGAACCGATAGTCTAAAATGAGTAATAGAAGGAAGAATAAGAAGAAGACTCGAAAGCAAGGGGGCACCCGTTCAACCTCTGTAGGTAAATTTGAACCTCACCACCTAGCCTCTGGAGGTCATGTTGGGGGCACCTATCCAACCTGTGCAGGTCATGTTGGATCTAAGCACTCAACCTCTACAAGTCAAGTTGATGTTCACCATCCAGCCTCTGGAGGTCATGCTAGTGGAACCCATCCAACCTCTACAAGTCATGTTAGACCCAATCAATCAACCTCTACAGTTCATGTTGAGGGTACCCGTTCAACCACTGTAGGTAAAGTTGAACCTCCCCATACAACCTCTGCAGGTAATGTTGGATCCAGTTACCCAAACTCTATAAGTCATGTTGGGAAACCTTATCCAACCTCTACAGGTCATGTTGAATCCATCCACCCAGCCTCTGCAGGTCATCCTGGGGGCACACACTCAACCTCTGCGAAGCATGTTGATCCTAACTACTCAGCCTTTGTGGGAGATGCTAGTGGAACCCTTCCAACCTCTACAGGTCATGTTGGACCTAGTCACACAGCCTCTGGTGGTCATGCTGGGGGGAAATAGTCAGCCACTGCTAGTCATGTTGACACTGTTGAGAAAACTAATTATTCAAAACAAAATATCAAGTCCCCTTGTAGTATTTGTGAGGGAGACCACCTTACTCATCAATGCCCTACGATTGCGTAGGTACGAAGAGTTTGGTTTCAGGGAAATCCTATTCTTGAACAGTCTGAAGTTTCTCAACAACCTATTTAACCTTTGAATCAAGTGGTTAAACCAATCTCAGCTTTGGTTGATCCCACTTTCCTTTTGGAGAGTGACCTTTACCAAGTGGTTGAACCAATGCAACATTTGGTCAATCCCACTCTCCCTTCAAAGAGTTATTTCCATCAAGTTATTGAGTCAATCATGCCATATTCTATCAATCCCACTCTTCCTTTGGAGAGTGAATCATCTGCTAGTCATATTTTCTTCACTGCCAGTTCAGAACCTTCTAGACAAGCAGGAACTGATCTTGCCTCAAATGAACCCCCACCAAGCTCTCGGATTTCTTCCTTGGATTGGGATAGCCTAGTTGAGCTGTGTCTTCCTTATGGTACACATTTCCAGATAAAGGTCAAAGTTCGTGTAATGTCCCCATTCAAATAATTGCATAGCATGGCAATTCCATCAATCCTACTAGTTCCCTAGGTTGGATGGATACATTTGGAATTTTAATAAGGGAGCTAATAAATGATGTTCATACATTAGAATGGAATAAATATTTAATAATGGATCTAATTTAGTAAATGCAAGATAAAATTGAAGTGGCAATGGAACATCGAGACACATGGATATTATGGGGCCCACACAAGCTAGAGGTTATGTGCCACATGGCATCCTCCTCTTGAAATTTTGAATCCATGGGAATCCTAATGTTCTTGGATGAGTTAGAAGGCTAATACACTTTTCCATATGCATCATAGGTCTAATTTGGAAGGAAATGTAACTTACATGGGAGAGGAAGAGTCAAATGGGAGCTTCTTGGACACTTGTGCTAGATTCCCTAACATCTATGACATATAGACACCAATGATGAAGATGCTATGAAATTTATGAAATATTGCAGACCTAAAGGATAAAATATGACCATTATGACATGTCAAGCCTAAATATATCATCCAAGAAGGTGCTCATGTGATTTGGGGAAGCTCAATGGGTCCCTACTCAAATTGGGGGAAGACGGAAGGCTAGGGAAGGGAGGACACATGGCAAATATTGAGCACACACCCTAATTCGAATTGGATTGAGTTTGTGGATGGATTTGTAACCTTAGAATGCTAAGGATTTTTATAAAATATAGGGATCAACCAAGATAGGGGCTTTTGATCATTTGAGAAATTTGCATTTGTGAAGAGAGAGAGCTAGTGGATGACTAGTTTCTTGCCTTAGCCAATTTCGAGGGTGAAAGATTCCCATCCAAGTTGGTGTTTGGAGAGGCCATTAAGGTCTTTCATGGAGATTTAATGGAGTTTTTATTTATGTTTTTAAGCTACATGGCAGCTCATTTCTGGTCTTTATTGCATATTCTTGCTCATGGAGGGATTGCGCTTTGGGTGATCTATTGTACTATTTCGGAGAGCTTATCATGGTCAATTTATGATTGTAATAAGATTAATATACTCTGTTATTAATATTCATAAATTATCAGGTCTAAATACCAAATGGTTAGATGTAAAAGTGATTATTGATGAGCAAACAATGACCATTTCCCCACTATATTGATGTATGCCATTGTAATGATGATAATTTCGAAGGAAGGAATGTTTTCCTGATATATTTATGATTAATTGAATGCAATTTATGAGTATTACAAGTTTAATTTACATCAATTAATAATTTGAATTCATATTACTCAGTTTAGTTGCATTTGGAGAAGATTTGGTGCCATTTCCCCAAGGGTCGAACTAGTGATTTTGTAGTTGTTTGGGAGAGGGTTCTAACATACTTTATAAACTGAATAACGATGCACATGAGAAATTAATCATGAAAATTAAACATACTCTTCCTCTGTTCATAAATTCAAGTGGGTTTTGGAGCATTTGGAAAGCCGTTTTCAGCATTTACCCTGGGGGAATTGGAACCCCAATTTGCTAGCGAAAACTCATCCCTTTGCCAAAATATTAAACAAGTTTGAAAAATTATTTGGAGGGTTTTAAATAATCCATTAAAATCATATTAAAGTATTAATATCATTCATATACCTTCTCAGAATCTTTGGGAGCATTTGGGTCAATTTGGAGACCTAGACATCAAAACTAGTCAAAGGTCGAAATAGGGAAAAAAGTGAAAAATTGGTCATTTTAATAAATTGCTTAAAAAGGGAAATTAAAAATGGTATCAAAGCATGGTCCTTGCACCTTTTAATTAATACCATCCATTTAATAAAATTTTTATACATGTATTGGATTCACAATAGGCCCATTATGCCCACTTTCCTTCCTCCTCGGCCAACCAAACAAGAAATTACAACCATTGCAACCATAGATATTGAAGCATGCTTCCAGGAGTATCTAAATTTGAGAGGGGATATTAATGAGAGGTGTTATTTCTAATACTATATTTTCAAATATGGATTTAGGCATAAGAAGGAAAATGTGAAGTCATTAAGGGACAATCAACAATCCACAAGTTTGGAGGAGCATCAAATGAGAAAAAATCATCCTATTTGTCAAAAGAGCCTAGATACACCATTAAAGGAAGAAACAAAGAATCATGAATTGGAGCATCAATTAAATCAAGGTGATTGCAGAGAATAACATAAAGAGGAAGGTGAAAACATTAACACAATCCTTACTAATGGGGTTTTTTCCAATCAAAGAGAATCTATTGATGGATCCTTGAACTATGAAGGAGTACCTACTGATGGGTGCTCACGACTCTATGTTGGTGACATAGAGATCATATTTGAAAATTTTGTTGCAAGCCAAATTTCTAATAAGCATGAATATGAATACCTTGTGACATATAATAAAGAACCGAGGTCAACTTCCCCGTCACCACTTGAGCTTCAAGAAGTTGATCAAATCAAGAAGAAATAAGAAGAGGGGGTTCACTTCCATGAACCATCCTTCATTGAAGGGTATTTTAATATGAGTGAAATGGATATCCATGAGGCCCTTATCATACTCCATGATACTAAATCATTGGTGTCAAATTCTTGTTGGAAAATTTCTTCATTGGAGGATACATCCTTCCTTGAAGACATGGAGAATATTCAAAGAGCAATGTGAAACATCAAAGGTAATTTCATGTCTTTGATTTTTGATAGAAACAATTTGGTTGAGATTAATGAATCATTACATGAAGCATACTTGAATAATAATGAGGATATCCATCAGCTCAAAAATCAAAATGAGCAACTTCTTAAGAGGTTGCAACATACTTGTTCTTCCTCCAATGTTTCAAATTGTAACATGGTAGATTTCTTGGAGGATTCTCACGACATGAGGGACCATGAGAGCCATGGAAAATTGTAGTTTATTTATGTGTTTGAATATCATATTGATGAGATCCAATCACTTGTTGTGGTGGAAGAGGAACTTGAGTTGCCTCTTGAAAATGGTTACACACTTTTTGGAGAAGTGCATGATTCCACTACCTTAGAACCAACCTATGAGGAAAGTTTTTCATTTTTAAGGGAGGTGCATAATACTACCCCTATGGATCCTTCACATGATGAAAAGTTTCACTTTCTGATAATTTGGGTGAGTTGGTTCTTTCTCCTACATCCTAGACTTCCAAATTTTGCAGCATTCATCCTAATGAAGTATGGGTGAAATGTTTATTTTTTTATGGTGCCACATGAAGAGTATGGAATTTCTATCTCTACTTTTGATGATGAAATGATTAGAGACCAGTATTATTTAACTTTGCAACAACATCCCTTGTTACATTATGATGATACACATCTACATGGGTGCACCTATGATGCTCACTTGAGTCACTTGGAGACTCATGATTTTCATTGCTCCTTACCTAGTCTATTTGATGTTGGAGGAACTTCATCCCACACTTGGGTGAAGAGATATATGATTGAGGAAAATTATTATTGGAAGCAACATCCTCTGTTATTTCATGATGATATACATATTAATGGGGGTATTGATGAGACTTCTTTGAGCCACTTGAAGTCTTCATGTTTTCTTTGCTCCTTATTTGGTTCAGATTTCGGTGGAGGTTCTTCATTCACATATTGGATGAAAGAACACATGGCTTATTATTTTTATGCATCTTCCATTATTTTGGAGAAACATTATAGGACATGGGATCCTCACCTATGTTATTGGGGCCACTATGATAACATACTTGATGCTTGTGTGTATAAGCAACATGATGATCTACTTACTTGGATGTACAAGCACTTTCATGATTCTTTGATCATGTACCTTCTTGATGTACATTTGTATGATGTTGTTATGTAATTTAATGATATATATTTTGTACTCATGATGGTTGGAAGGGTGCAATAAAAGAAATGGGATCCTGGCATTGCTTGGTTTCATCCCACTTGGAGTAGCAGTTCGATTGTTGGTTTGAGAAAGAAAACCAACCTTCAGTTGTTTGAGTTCATCTTTGCAGAGAAGTGTTCCAGTTTCCTATGTGGGAGACATTTTAAGAGATGGATTCAATTTTCAAATGCTTGGTTTTCATGGCATTTAATAATAGACATTTCATGCCATGCATGTATCAGGATCATATGGGACCCTAGGATCATTTTTGGTCTCATTGGTTTCAATTGTGGGGGAAACAAGCAACATTGGAGATTTATTCACCACTCGAGAATATGATTGTAATAAAAGTTGTGCAGCAACATGCATGGTGGTTCCTCTCTAAAATTTTATTGGAATATTAAGAAACTCAAAGTTTGGTAACTCAGCACCAACTTCAAAGAATTATACAGAAGCAAAAAGGGGTGAAAGTTTAGAAAATGTTTCCAAAATATGGAGGTAAATATTATTTGCACAGATTTGGTTTTTATGGATTTGATTAATCCTTTTGGTGTTAGTGGTGATGTTTCAGGATATATAAATATGAAAAATCCACATATCTTTACTTTTGCGAACACAAAATTGGAGTACATGAGTGCCACTACTAAAATTGCAGCTAAAGAAAATTAATGAGCAGAACCATAACATAGAATTGGGAGCAAAGGAAGGATCTACCAAGTGAAGATGACACATGGGAATAGGAGAATATTTTGTAGCATCCAAATATGAAATTGCTTGAGGACAAGCATTCTTGGGTGGGGAGGACTGTAATGTCCCCATTCAAATAATTGCATAGTAGGACGATTCCATCAATCCTACTAGTTCCCTAGGTTGGATGGATACATTTGGAATTTTAATAAGGGAGCTAATAAATGATGTTCAGACATTAGAATGGAATAAATATTTAATAATGGAGCTAATCAAATAAATACAAGAGAAAATTGAAGTGGCAATGGAGCATGGAGACACATGGAGATTATGGGGCCCACACAAGCTAAAAGTTTTGTTCCACATGACATCTTCCTCTTGCAATTTCGAATACATGGGAAGCCTGATGTTCTTGGATGAGTTAGAAGTATAATAAAATTGTCCATATAGATCATAATTCTAATTTTGAAGGAAATGTAACTTACATGGGAGAGGAAGAGTCAAATGGGATCTTCTTGGACACTTGGGCTAGATTCCCTAACATCTATGGCATCTATGACACCAATGATGAAGATTCTATGACATTTATGACATATTGCATAAATTAAGGATGAAATATAACCATTATGACATGTCAGGCCTAATATAGCATCCAAGAAGGCGCTCATTTGATTTGGGGAAGCTCAATGGGTCCCTACTCGAATTGGGGGAAGATGGAAGGCTAGGGAAGGAAGGACACATGGAAAATCTTGAGGACACACCCTAATTCGAATTGGATTGAGTTTGTGGATGGATTAGTAACCTTAGAAGGCTAAGTATGTCTATAAAATACATGGATAAACCAATACAGGGGATTTTTATCATTTGAGAAATTTGCATTTGTGAAGAGAGAGAGCTAGTGGATGACTAGTTTCTTGCCTTAGCCAATTTCGAGGGTGAAAGATTCCCATCCAAGTTGTTGTTTGGAGAGGCCGTTAAGGTATTTCAGGGATATTTAATGGATTTTGTATTTTCATGTGTAAGATACAGGGAAACGCATGTTTTATTCTAGTGCAACACACTCTCTCAACCATTTCCAGTCTTTATTGCATACTCTTGCTCATGGAGGGATTGCACTTTGGGTGAGCCATTGTACTCTTTGGGAGAGCTTATAATGGTCCATTTATGATTGTAATAATATTAATATACTATTTTATTCATCTTCATAAAGTCTCAGGTATAAATAACAAATGGTTGTATGTAAAAGTGATTATTAATGAGCAAACAATTACCATTTCCCCACTATGCTGATGTATGACATTGTAATGCTGATGATTTCGAATGAAAGAATGTTTCTATGATATATTTATGATGAATGGAATTCCATTTATGATTATTAAAAATTCCATATCCAGCACTTGAGAATTTGAAGTCATCTTACTCAGTTTATTTGCATTTGGAGAAGTTTTGGTGCCATTTCCCCAAGGGTCGAACTAGTGATTTTGTAGCTGTTTGGGAGAGGGTTATAATAGCATTTATAAAGTGAATAATGATGAAAATGAGAACTTAATAATTTTCCTTAAAAAACCTCTTCCTCTTTTCATAAATTCGAATGGTTTTGGGAGCATTTGGAAAACCATTTTCAGCATTTACCCTGGGGGAACTGGAACCCCAATTTGCTAATGAAAACTCCTACCTTGTACAGAATATTAAAAAAGTTTGCAGAATTATTTGTAGGGTCATAAATCATCCATGAAAATAATATGAAAGTCTTAATATCAGTCATATACCTTCTCAGAAGCTTTGGGAGCATTTGGGTCAATTTGGAGACCTGGACATCAAAACTAGTCAAAGGTCGAAATAGGGAAAAAAGTAAAAAATTAGTCATTTTAATAAAATGCTTAAAAAGAGACATTACACGATTGCTCATTTTATTTTTCATGAAGGCACCTCAGTTATTATTTTATCTGCACGTTCTTGGCGAGGCATGGGATCTCCAGCCTTATGTCGATTGATATCCAGTTACTAGCTTTCTATAGAAGAACTAGTACATATTTGGGAATTCTTGCTCAAAAACATGTTACTTTGGGTGGGAAGACCATATTAGTTTATTTCATGGTGATAGAGGATCCCTTGGGATTCAATATGATCCTCGTGCATGATTATGTTTATTCCATGCAAGTTGTGGTGTGAACGTTCTTTCGTGTGATGTACTTTAATCATAACAGAGACATTGTCACTATCGATTAGTTGGATTTTCTTGATCCCTCTTCTGACCCAAATAGAGACCAGGTTTTTCATTTATTGATTCCTAGTGTCTCGATAGACACTACCTCGCCACTGATGAGCTATGTGGCCTCATATCCCTTGCATTCAATTTCTACTGAGAAGAATCCTCTGTGTTCATGCTTACCTTCTTGGGATTCAGTCCCACTAGTTGACCAGGTCATCCATTCTATCCAGACTGTGGAGCCTGCTCTCCACTTTGTTGATCCATTTGAATGTCTAGACATGTGTCCTATTTGGGATGGTCTACTTCCTTCTCACAAATTCTTCCTAGAGTCTTTGATACAATATGACCTTCTTATGGATGTCGATTTAGTTGCGACTAAGTATAACCTTGACTTTCTTAGTAAGCATGATCTTTCTATAGGTCAATATTATTATGTTGATATTGTTGAGTCAAGTTAGTGATCCTAACGAGTTTGATTTTTCTTATAGATTTCTCAATTCCTATGATACTGAGTTTGTTACTACAGACTCTATCTCCCTTGTTGATTTTTTATTTCCTTCTGATGTTGATCTTACTGATTATAAACCCTCGAGCCTTGGCACTATATAACCTTTGTCAAGACTTTAATGGATTGATTTATAGTGTTATTCAATATGTTATGGTCTACCCCAATCCATAGGAAGTTTCTCTTTGTAACAAAAATAAGCACTAGAAACCCTAATTGTTGAAACAAAATGTATTGATGAACATTGAAAAGTAAATTTGTTGGAAATAAATTAACTCAAGAAACTAAAAAACTCTCTCTTTTGATGATTTCTAGAATGAAAGGGAAAATGAAACTTATATATCTGCCCCTTTTTCTTTTGGGGTTCAATAACTCTTTATATCTTCATAAAATGCTTGAATTTTTGTTGTTGTTTTGAGTATCTTCCTCCTTTGAACATATATATTTTAAATCCTTTCAGCAAATTTTATGTATCTGTCTTAAAAATCCTTGCATACATTTTGAATAAGTTTTTGTTTTATTGATATACAAATACCTTGACTTGTGCAACATGATACTTCTTCTAGATGAGGTTTATCATTTATATAAAATATTGAAAATATTTTTAATAAAATCCATGTATATTCTACTAGAAAATATACCTTTGAATTTCCTTCTATTTGTGTGATTACTAAGCATGTTTCTTGTTATTCTTCTTTTTTTGTACTTATAACTACTAAAACAACCATCTCTACAATAGAATTACGGTAGGATTTATCTTATCTAAATTGTGTATATTTGATTGTGTCCTATTCAAATTGATACAATGGTTGTGATATGCATGGTAGATAGTAAAAAAAATGGAAATTATGTTCTTATACCAATTAAACAGTGGAAATTATGCATTTAAGTTGATGGCTTTTTTCAAATGTTCAATGAAATGAGTCACCTTTTATGATCGACAACGCCTCCCCTTAAATTCAATGACCATCAAAAACTCTCTTTTTAGACTTATAGGTATGGAAACTAAACTTTTTTTTCTATATTGGGGTGGGTACATCAATTTGATAAAACAATAAATACTTTAGAATTGATGCAGGGAAAATTCTTTTCTCTACCAATTGTGCTGACATCATATTGGTAACTATTTCCCTTTGTTGAATCAACTTCGTAACTATCTTTTGTGCTTTAACCTTAAACAATAACAAACAAACAAAAAATTCAAATATTTTCCTCTTCAGTGGTTTCTAAAATTCAATGGTGAGCACGAGAGCACATTCTCATATCTATTTCCCTTGTAATGACATTTTATAACTCTAATGGACAGACACATTCTCATAGTTGGTATTTTATTCTCTCTCTTTCATCCATGCACTAACTTTGAATTTCAAATTCTTTATTAGGACTTAGGATTTTTTCACTATGATACCAAGTTAAAGTTTTAACCACACAACTGAAGAAATAGACTCAATGGAATCATGTAAAATATATTCTTTTATTACAATGAATTCATTCAATACAATGAGGTTGATCCCCTTTAATATCATTGGAGAGTTAGTCATGATACTATTGCAATGCAAGTACTTTTTATCTATTTATCGTATTTAACAATCTCTTATAAACCATGACTTTATTACATCATATAGGCCATCTACTCTAAGAATATCATGGTCATATCAGTAGATCTTTAACAAATTCTTGGTAGTCCACTCAATTATTTGTGATGGAACCAATGACGATTTTTCTCCACAAGTCTTTCCAACCATTCATGGAAATTTACTGGGAATGCAACATACAAAACCTCATTTAAACACCCAAACGAGTGACTATTTGTAAATCTTGAAAATATATTCACGTAAATATTTGCATGTAAACTCATGAATCCTCACTTCCATACAATCTTGAAGCTTATCCTTTTTTTACCTTCACTATATCTTTGCTACTTTTCATTTGTTAAAGTCAAAAAAATGAAATCACGGTGTTTATATTTTAGAAGCCTAGGGTCAACAAAAGGTGTCCAACAATGGTCTACAATATTCTAGTATGTTGGGATATTCAACCTTCCAAAGGAAGGAGGTCTTACCCGAGACATGTTTGATGGTAGTTGATTAATTGATGTGCAGAGCATTGAAGATTTAATGTAGGAATTATATCCATCAACTAACAATTTTTTTTTGTAAGCTACACAGTTCTATTAAAATATAAAGACAAAATGTACAAAATTAACCCTAAATAGAGGAGGTCTCAGGAAGTGAAGCCACCACCCAAGCCTCTCAAAAACTTAGGGTCGTTTATGAAAACAAGAGGTGAAATTGTTCATGACTGTAAAACTAGCCGAGTACCGAGTCTTAGAAAACATGACAGAAATAGACATAGTTACATGGATCAAATTTAAAAATAGATAGAGACATGGACAAACTTGACAACTATTGCAAAATAAACCTGAAACGATGAATCGTTTCTATAAATGATGAGAGTATTCTTCAGGACAGGGGAATTTTCCTCAATTATGGGTCAATCCCATCATTCTTCTTGTGAAGGGTTGGATGCATTGGTAGTGGCCTCAGGAGCAGGTTGTGGCGGTTGCTGCTGTTGTTTTGGCTGTTGGGCTATCATGTTCTTTAGTCGTTTGAAGAGCGACTCCACTATCGAGGGTATGGGAAAAGGCGGCGCCTGTGGAGCCGTGATCGTGCAACCTGTCGCACTCCCGCTTCCACCTCCACCATAAAAAATATGCACAACGCCTCCTATCACACTTCCCCTACCACCTCCTCCTAGTCCACTGCCACCTCCTCCCAAACCTCCATGTCCTATGATTCCAAGCGTGCCCTTCCATGCGAAAGTATTATGCAGGGCCGTGAGCTGAGAGTCGATTTCAACCATTTTGGTTTTCATGGCGAGGACAAAGTCACAGGCATTAGACTAGTTGCTAACCCTTGCCTTGCTGAAATTTGTAGGTTGTGCACTACAGAGAAACCCCAACCAAACACAAACAAAGGTGCCACCTTGAGGCGGAGGACAAACTTCCAAACAATCAGAAAACCCAGAATTGCTCAGAGTCAAGTGAAACCCAGCAAGGATGATGAAATAATTGTCCATGGCACGCATATCCTTCGCCTATTTTGCTAAAGTACCTGCGCGCATTGAATAACCCTGTGAAGACATGAAAGCTAAGAGGAGTACAAGGTGTTTCCAACCCTCATCGTAGGTGCCGAAGAGACATATGGTTCATCCCCCACACACGAGGAGCTTTGAAAGATCTGGGAGCTCATGATGCCTCGGTTGATAGACGTGCCGAGAACATGTTTCTCACCACGCGACGGGTGCACAGGCCAAGGTGTGGCACGTCGATGAACGTCTGTGCTGTCACCCGCATCTGAGAATCCATCAACTAACATTTAATCGCATTTATTTAAGCTAATAGAACTTAAAGCATGCACAATAAAGAAACCAATGTAGATATCATCAATATACATCACAACAAGATACACATGAGAAAGACAACCTTCCATTTTATTAATTTAAATAGCAATTACATCTCATAACATGAACAAAGTACACATCGAGCATGCACAAAACTAACAACAAACACAAACTCGGTACAACTAGCACTCCAAACTTTATATATATCTAGTTATATATATAAGAGGTGATTATAGAGATTCTAGAATATGCTAAGTTGCAACCCACTCATACAAAAATAATCTACAACTTTAGGAAATATATAGAGGGTTTATGGGAGTGGACATAGGAGGTTTAATGAGATAATATGGTAGAATCTATATACTCAAGCTTATGCACTTATGCATACCCAAGCTTTTATGACTTTATGTTTTTTTTGGATTCTTCTATGTTGAACATGGCTCTACACTAGTACTTAGGTAAAACATGACCTCAACAATGTTGTCAAGAAACAAGGAAATCATATTGTTCTCTTCAATGTGTAGGGGGTCAAGCTTCTTTCTAGGTTTATCGTTGATGAAAAAACAACTTTCTATTTAAAAAAATATTACAATCATTCCCAAATGTGTTGGAACCATTATTGAGATGTGAGTAGTTTTTCATCAATGGGAAACGTTCAATTCCTATGAGGGTTTTTCCTAGATAAATCGGATCACCTTAGGGTAGTGGTCAAATGTGTGGTTGTATCTAGAGATATTATTTTAATGATATCATGACCTATGCAATATAAATGGATCAAATCCCACCGCCACCTCCTTAAAATTATGAGGCCAAAGGGGTTGGATCCATTGGTGAGGAGCGAGGAGTGGTTGAACTTGTCAAATGTGTGGTTGCACCCAAAAATATTATATTAAAAGATCTTGTGATCATGCACAAATAATTATATCAAATCCCACTCCTTATTATTTATATTTTTTATCCTAGTGGATTAGCTCAATCGATTTCAGTGGATTGTTTAAAGGCAGAGCTCATTATGAAGTCTTTGGTCTAGGCTCAAGTCAAACTAATTTTGATGGGCTACAATTTACAATTATGGCTAGTAGTTAAGTTACCCTCCATCTAAATATTTCAAGTATTAAAGAATAATTTATGAGGTTTCCTTGGAAAACTAATTAATTTAAATCAAATTTATCTACTTAAAAGTAGACCTAAATATAAAAGAAATGAAGAATATTAATTTCCCATATATATTTGTGCTTAAATTTATCGTTTAGATGTAATTCACAAATCCAAAAATGCCAAATAAATCTTAATTTACATCCAAATTTCCAAATTGCAAACTTTATAATTAAAAAGGGAATTATGCAAAAATATTGTAATGACTTTTTCTAAACTGTCACCTTTAAAAAAACTCGTATTTATTTGCATGTTATTAATAAGTATTTTTTCTTAAGATGCAAAACATATGGTAACTTAGCTATCAAACCGACACTAAGGACACCCATCATTGGATTCTATCTACAAATGTGAGTATAGACTCATCATCATTATTCAAGGGAAATCATGCCACTTGAAATAACCTATCGGTGGTCTGTAAGGGGGTAGAATTAAATTCATGCCATATTCCTTTAGATCTTAGACCATTAACCCATTTTCTTATGTTCAAGGAAGATGAGCCCTTAGCCAATCAAAAGTATTTTTAGGTCTTACTCTCGGACCAAAAAGGGTAGTTTCAACCACTTATAATATCCCCAAGATACCCAATATCCCATGTTCTCCATCATTGTTGAGACTAACAAGAGATCATGTGGTATCAAGTATGCACTAGGATTTAGCTCCATGCATGAAGCCAAGATACTATGCATGGTTGCAGTTTTACCTCATGCCTATGAGGAATGTTATTGAAAAGTTATTCAAAGGTAGTTTTCAATTTTAAATTTTCCACCATTTTTTTAAAAACAATTATTATGGATATATTTTCACAAATATCATGGACATATTAAGGAGTTGTCAATTTCTTCTAAGACTTTTATTTAGTTTAAAATAATAATAATAATCTAATTTTAAGGTCAGTGCTTAGCCGGGCACTAAAGTGATATATGAGACCCCCTTATTTATGGGACAAGGGACCCCCTTTGTGTGTATGAGACCCCTTTGTTTATGGGATAAAGGATTCTATGTAGTGATTTGATAGTTGAAGTCTACAAATGTGTACATACCCTATCCCCCTCCAAGTTTGAACTTATGATCTCCTAAGAGGAAGCAAGTTTTCTTAACCATTAGGCATATTCCAATTATACTAAATAGATAAAATATTTTAATAATTTGGCCTCTAGAATGCAATTGAGAGATCACAATCTACTAGATGGGAACGGGTTTGTCTAGTGTCTTAATGTAAATGTTTTTCAAGCTTTAGTTTGATGTATTTTTCTATAGTAGTGGTATATTAAACACTACAAAAATAATGTAATATTTTAAAGTAGAAATTGAGCTTTGTCTATAAGTATAAAATTGCTAGATAGATTATGTCTAGACATAAAGACAAAGGTAGAGTCAAGCTTTAGACATAATCAACTTATAGCAACCCAATGTATATTTAGTTTGACTCTAAACCTGAAACAATGAGTCGTTTCTGTAGATGATGAGAGCATTCTTCAGGACAGGGGATTTTCCTCAATGATGGATCAATCCTATCGTTCTTCCTATGAAGGGCTGGACATGTTGGTATCGGCCTCAAGAGTAGGTTGCGGTAGTTGCTGTTGTTGTTCTGGATGCTGGGATATCATGTTCTTCAGCCATTTGAAGAGCGGCTCCACCGTTGAGGTCATGGGAAAAGGCGACGCCTGTGGAGCTGCAATCGTGCAACCTGTCGCACTCCCGCTGCCACCTCCACCACAACCAACATGCACAATGCCCCAGTCACAATTCCACTGCCACATCCTCCCAGTCCACTACCACTTCCTCCCAAACCGCCATGTCCTATGATTCCAACCGTGCCCTTCCATGCGAATGTATTATCCAGGGATGTGAGATGAGAGTCAATTTCGACCATTTTGGTTTTCATGACGAGGACAGAGTCACGGGCATCGGACCAGTTTCTAAGCATGTCCTCGACAAGATTGGATAACATATTTTTAACGAGCTAGTCATGATTTACCTGGCTACCTCCCTGACCCAAAGCAAGATTCTGGTTGAGGACCCTGGCCTCCTAGTCTTCAACGAGAATGTAGGCCTGTGGAGAGATATGGTTTTCATAGTCTGCAGGGACCTGCAGGCTGCAACCATGCTGATCTTTACCCCTGTCTGAGCTATCTCAATGCGACAATCCCCTCTATCTCGACATGATAACTAGGCTAAACCTCTCCTTGCTGAAATTTGTAGGTTGTGCACTGCAGAGAAACCCCAACCAAACACAAACAAAGGCGCCACCCTGAGGCAGAGGCCAAACTTCCAAACGATTAGAAAACCCAGAATTGCTCAAAGCCGAGCAAAACCCAGCAAGGATGATGAAATAATTCTCCATGGCGCACATATCCTCTGTCTGTTCTGCAAAAGTACCTGCGCGCATTGAATAACCCTATGAATCCATGAAAGCTAGGAGGAGTACAGGGTGTTTCCAACCCTCATCGCAAGTGCCTAAGAAACATGCGGTTCATCCCCCACGCGCGAGGAGCTTCAAAAGATCTGGGAGCTCATGATGCCTCAGTTCATAGACGTGTCGGGAACATGCTACTCGCCACGCGGCGGGTGCACAGGCCGAGGTGTGGCGCGTCGATGAATGTCTGTGCTGTCACCCACATCCGAGAATCCATCAACTAACATTTAATCACATTTATTTAATCTAATAGAACTTAAAGCATGCACAATGAAGAAACCAATGTAGATATCATCAATATACATCACAACAAGATACACATGAGAAAGACAGTCTTCCATTTTATTAATCTAAATAATTACATCTCATAACATGAACATAGTACACATTGAGCATGCACACAACTAACAACAAACACAAACTCAATACAACTAGCACTCCAAACTTTATATATATATATATATCAAACTATATATATATATATATATATATATATATATAGGTTGATTTATATATATATATAAGAGGTGATTATAGAGATTCTAGAATATGCTAAGTTGCAACCCACTCATACAAAAAGAATCTACAACTCTAGGAAATATATAGAGGGTTTATGGGAGTGGACATAGGAGGTTTATGAGATAATATGGTAGAATCTATATACTCAAGCTTATGCACTTATGCATACCCAAGCTTTTATGACTTTATCTTTTTTTTGGATTCTTCTATGTTGAACATGACTCTACACTAGTACTTAGGTAAAACATGACCTCAACAATGTTGTCAAGAAACAAGGAAGCCATATTGTTCTCTTCAATGTGTAGGGGGTCAAGCTTCTTTCTAGGTTTTTCGTTGATGAAAAAACAAATTTCTATTTAAAAAAATATTACAATCATTCCCAAATGTGTTGGAACCATTATTGAGATGTGAGTAGTTTTTCATCAATAGGAAAAGTTCGATTCCTACGAGGGCTTTTCCTAGATAAATGGGATCACCTTAAGGTAGTGGTCAAACATGTGGTTGTATCTAGGGATATTATGTTAATGATATCATGACCTATGCAATATAAATGGATCAAATCCCACTGCCACCTCCTTAAAATTTTGAGGCCAAAGGGGCTAGATCCATTGGTGAGGAGAGAGGAGTGGTTGAACTTGTCAAATGTGTGGTTGCACCAAAAAATATTATATTAAATGATCTTGTGATCATGCACAAATAATTAGATCAAATCCCACTGCTTATTATTTATTTTTTTATCCTAGTGGATTAGCTCAATCGATTTTAGTGGATTGTTTGAAGGCGGAGCTCATTATGAAGTCTGTGGTCTACGCTCAAGTCAAACTGATTCTGATGGGCTACAATTTACAATTATGGCTAGTAGTTAAGTTACCCTCCATCTAAATATTTCAAGGAATAAAGAATATTTTATGAGGTTTCCTTGGAAAACTAATTAATTTAAATCAAATTTAACTACTTAAAAGTAGACCTAAATATATACTTGAAGAATCTTAGTTTCCCATATATTTTTGTGCTTAAATTTATCATTTAGATGTAATTCACAAATCCATAAATGCCAAATACATCTTAATTTACATCCAAATTTCCAAATTGCAAACTTTATAATTAAAAAGGGAATTATGAAAAAATATTGTAATGACTTTTTCTAAACCGTCACCTTTAAAAAAAACTCGTATTTATTTGTATGTTATTAATAAGTATTTTTTCTTAAGATGGAAAACATATCATAACGTAGCTATCAAACTAGCACTAAGGACGACCATCATTGGATTCTATCTACAAATGTGAGTTTAGACTCGTCATCGTTATTCAAGGGAAATCATGCCACTTGAAATAACCTATCGGTTGTCTGTAAGGGGGTAGAATTCAATTCATGCCATATGCCTTTAGATCTTAGACCATTATCCCATTTTCTTATGTTCAAGGAAGATGAGCCCTTAGCCAATCAAAAGTAGTTTTAGGTCTTACTCTGGGACCAAAAAGGGTAGTTTCAACCACATATAATATCCCCAAGATACCCAATATCCCATGTCCTCCATCATTGTTGAGACTAAGAAGAGATCATGTGGTATCAAGTATGCACCAGGATTTAGCTCCATGCATGAAGCCAAGATACTATGCATGGTTGCACTCTTACCTCATGCATATGAGGAATGTTATTGAAAATTTATTCAAAGGTAGTTTTCAATTTTATTTTTTCCACCATTTTTTTAAAAACAATTATTATGGATAGATTTTCACAAATATCATGGACATATTAAGGAGTTGTCAATTTCTTCTAAGACTTTTATTTAGTTTAAAATAACAATAATAATCTAATTTAAGGTCAGTGCTTAGCCAAGCACTAAAGTGATATATGAGACCCCCTTATTTATGGGGCAAGGGACCCCCTTTGTGTGTATGAGACCCCTTTGTTTATGGGATAAAGGATTCTATGTAGTGATTTGACAGTTGAAGTCTACAAATGTGTACATACCCTATCCCCCTCCAAGTTTGAACTTATGATCTCCCAAGAGGAAGCAAGTTTTCTTAACCATTAGGCATTCCAATTATACTAAATACATAAGATATTTTAATAAATTGGCCTCTAGAATGCAATTGAGAGATCACAATGTACTAGATGGGAATGGGTTTGTCTAGTCTCTTAATGTAAATGTTTTTCGAGCTTTAGTTTGATGTATTTTTCTATAGTAGTGGTATATTAAACACTACAAAAAGAATGTAATATTTTAAAGTAGAAATCGAGCTTTGTCTATAAGTATAAATTTGATAGATATATTATGTTTAGACATAAAGACAAAGATAGAGTCAGGCTTTAGACATAATCAACTTATAACAACCCAATGTATATTTAGTTTTACTCTAAAAAATTATAAAATATATAAATATTTTCCACATAAAAAAAAGATATACTAATAAATACTTACTTAAACTATCATTACTACATGGATTCCAACTTGTTACAAAACCATAATATTACAAGCTATAATCCATTAAACTTGTTATTAAACCATAATATCACAAGCTATTATAATCCATCAAATGATAATCCCAAGAAAAGAAATTCTTCATACATTTAGCTCCTTTTAAATCATGTTGTACTTCCCACTATGACCAAAAATACTCTCTCTCTCAAACCTATACATTTATCTCCTTTTAAATCATGTTGTACTTCCCACTATGACCAAAAATACTCTCTCTCAAACCTAATCCACTAAAATTGAATGAATGTAGTGAAAGAACAAACTAACTCACTTACTTACCATATCACCGTGGTGAAAAAATAATACACTTGAAGAGATCTAATGTCAACGATATAAGTCCATATGAGAAACGACTTAAACTAGGATAATAATAAAATAATATTAATATAGGTGAAGAGATGCAATGTCAACGATATATGTCTATATGAGAAACGACTAAAGCTATGGATAAAAATATTAAGTAAAATATAAATAGAAGATGCAAACATGTTGTATTTATGTTGTCATTTGATTTATCTCACTAAATAAAATAGATATTTGCATATTTATTTATAGTTTCATTATATGAATAATTACACATCTTGAAATTAATTTTACGAACTAACTACCTCTTTACTTTCCATCATTCATTATAATAATTTATATAAATTATCTTTATAAAAAATAAAATTAACATATCGTATCCTTTTGTAATCTCACCGGGTAGATGGCCACAAGGGAACCATCTCCATTATATGGAATAATTGTTTTCTTGTCACTCATTATAGTACTTTATATAAATAGTTTAATATTTAGATTTATCCAATCATGGTGTTTCGTTTTTATGCATCATTGTAATAATATTTCTGAGTGTTGTGAGTGTAAATGAAGCTAATTTAAGTTTTATTCTTATGGTAAGGTTGACATAACTTCACCTTTTTTTTTCTTCATAATTTCACCAAAGTGCCACTGAGGAAGTCATGGGAATCATCCATTTAAACCGTTCAAACCCTTTAGGGTTATAAAAATGATTATATTTTATTTTTTATCATTTTTGGGATTAGGGTTTAAATAATGATTATATTCTCTTTTTGATCATTTTTTTGGTTGTGATGATTTTGGTGATTATCTATATATATAAGTTTGATGCCTTTTTCTATTAAGATAGAAATATGGTTAGGATCACACGAGGCATGGGCTACACCAACTCTTAACATGGTTGGATTTGTTTGATGTCTCCTCTCAACTAAATCACCCTTAAGGGTATTGAACTCGGGTCGCCTTGCAAATGAAACCCACACCTTAACCGAGTGAGCTAGTGAGAATTGATAGAATTTCATTATAATAGTCAGAAGATATGATAATTTTAATCATTTTTTGCTATTAATATTAGTGATATTTATTTGTTAATGTTGTTATTTTGAGTCATCCACATTTGACCACTTTAAGACATAGATGTAACATCTTAATATTGCTTTCTTGACCATCCAACACTACCCACAAACTTTATTTGCACAATAAAAAAATTTGTGAGGTTGGAGTTAATCTCTTATAGCAATATATTGTAGAAGTCATATACAGATATAACATAGAAGTGAAAATGACATTGAATATTGTGAGTTATGCCATTACCCATTAAAGTCAACGCATTAGCAAAACACAAAAACATTCCACTAGTAGACAACCATGAATACTTATATGCAAATAAAACCATCTCCAACAAATTAGTTGCTAAGGAGCATTTTTCACCCAACCATAGGAATACACAAAGAATTCCACCCTTAAGTCAAACCATGATACCACCTCGATAAACGAATCTCCTATGGGGCTATAAACTCACTCAACTCAATCCATTACCCCCATAGCAAGCCATATGCTCACTATAGAGCTCTCTAGACACTCATATGACCATTAGACCAACCATGACACTCTACTCCATTACCCAACACAACATAAGGAATACTTACTCTTTCTCTAGTCAATAGTCCCTTAGAATAGTCTCCCTTTCCAATTCTCTTCAATGTGTGCAGAAAGAGCTCAATCTATTGTCTACATTCTAATAATAACCTGGGAGAGAAAATTATTGGCCTGAAGTTAGTCAATAAGCAACAATAATAAGGTTACATGTCTAAAGGTATGGCCTTAGCTAAGGTGGTCATTCTAAGCATGCTATCTCTCTCTAACCATCTTATTTCCTTCCACATCAACTGTAAGCTTCCCCAACTTCTATGAGTTCTTGCGAGCCACAAGCACATGGGAAACTCTTGCCATAACAATCATGACAACAATTCTCTCGTAATCATTCTAGAATATATGGAAAACATAATGGAAGACATCTTGTCACATGAGATCTACTTCTTTCCAAGGAATGACACTTGTACTTAGTACACACCCATAAGTCAAATATTGATGAGATGGCTGGTAAGAAAGCATGGGCAAGAAATGACAGTACTTCCAAAGGATATGACAAGGTCAAATCACCCAACAACCCCCTTTCCTCTTTTGGTATTGTAGTCCCATGTTGCTTCTCAATCAACCATTTTGGTGGAGATTATATTGGTATGTATTTTATTTTCATACATTGTTTTATATAAACATGAGCATATCATGGAAAATATGTCAATCATGATTGCAAATCTAGCTCACTATTGAGACTCAAATGCATTTACAAGTCGAGCCTTGGCCTTGAGCACCACAATATGAATATTTTATGTATTTCAGGTATTTAAAACAAGGGATCATTATATTTCAGCCAATGTGACTTCATTCCCATCACATAAGCCACTTCACACAATAAATACATAATTATTGCATATTATATCCAAGGAATCAAAATACGATATTACAAATGACATTAACCCTTATTGCTTGTCAACCTCAAGCAAAGACTAGACATTGATGACAACTATTGATTGGTCATCTCCACAGAATGCAACACTCTACAAGTTTTTGGCGACTCACTCCTTGTGATTGACTAGTTATCACACAACATGCCCCCTAATAATATATATCTCAAACCAATCTTTGAGGACATTGCCAGGTTACTTGTTTATTTCCAGAGGGTCACTTTCAAACACATCTCTAGATAATGGAATCACATTGATGATCAACTATCCAAACAGGGATTGAAGCTTGATGCAGGTACTATTACCACTTGGGAGAGAAACATTAACACCATCAAAGAATTGGATCCTAGACCCAACTTTTATTAAAACTTGCCCATTGCACATGGGTTGTTTTTAATTACTGCAGCATAAATATGCAACACTGATTCAGTACCAATACACCGTTTTTTGATCTTTTACCAGTATTTGAGTTTTGAAATATCATTTTATGATAGTTTACAAGAAATGTAATGGATTGGATTAGCATACTCGACTGATACAAGATTTTTTTTTTTGTAAGGATGCCATAGCCAATGAACAATACAGCCTTTAAGTTAATAATAATTTGGGTTGTGAACTTTTTTCTTTCTTTTTTTGGAGGAAAAAAAATATAATGATGCACATTGGAACTAACCAGTGTATAGATGACAACATTGACCATGTTACATTTCAACCAATGTATGCTAGTTGATGTATGTTCGAGTCTATTGATAATTTTTCAATTGGACCAACTGGATTAGTTAAAATTGAACGGATAGTTAAAACAAGTTTGGCATTATTTTCTTTGTTGCTCTATTTTGGCCAATCCAAAAAACATTTAATGGGTTATAAGTTTGTAAAATATAACCAATATAGACCATCTAACTCCATTTTTACAAAGAACCGAGAATGATCAAATCCACAAACCTTTCACCACTAAACTACATCACACATCCCTCTCACCACTATGCTACATGTATGTGTTCTTTTTTTCTTTTTTTATGAGACAGGCGGACACTTCACCCAACCTGGGCTCCACTACGCTACAACACATTGATGCACACATTCTGATTTTTTATTTTCATGGAAGAGACGTACACTTCCCCCACCCCATGTTGTAGAAATGCGCCTTCTCGGCGCAATAAAATAATATAACACATACATATTATTTGTTGCAATTATGTATATCTCACTTTCTTCTTCCTTATGATGAATGAATATGTATGGTATTGTAGGATAAGCAATGCAATAATATATGGATGATTAATTTTTATCTACTAGTAATTTAGGTTGAAATATATTTGTACTTTTATTTAGAATATAGCAATATTTATAGGAGTAAACTAATGAACCGACCATTTGCACCGATCGGACGACCTGGCTCGCGTGAGCGGTCACGTCTGACAGCCGGCGTCATCCGATCGGTGCAAATGGTCGGACAAATAGGTCCCGGCATATTTATATGTTGGTATTTTATTTCATATCAATATTTTTTAAAATAAAGTTGGGTGTAGATAAACATTATAGTTAGGTATGTGTTTGTTGCCAATAATCTTACATACATAATAATGGTGAGAGAAAGATAGATTATAAAGCACTTTACATCTTTATCAAGTTATCAAATTGACATTACCTACGTAAAAAAACATTGCTAATCCACAAACTAACTTCAAAATAAAAATTGCTTAAATAATATGATAACATTCTCCGTCATTCTAATGTTAATATCAATATCATCAATTATATTAATCTCCTAACATCAACATCAACATCGACATCTATTTGAAAAACATCAACATCGACATAAATATCATATTTAATAAACCCTTTTAATCAACGTCCATTTCTTCCCTAAAACTTATGCGTAAAGTGTAATTATCATTTATATAAACCTTTAATCAACCTCCTGAGTGTTGAACCACCAACAATTCCTATGTATGAAATTGGTGGACTATACGACAAACATCCATGCGACTTTCAGCCACCTACAAGACAACTGTCCTTTATAAGAAGCAAACATCTAAACTCCAATCCAAAGTAATTGTATTCATTATATCCCAACTCAATGCTTTCCAACGCATCAAGTCAAGAAAAATATCTTCACCTCACAAAGAATGACGGCGAGGGACGTGTTCTTACCACGCGAATGGGTAGGTTACCCCTTTTACGGCTTAGGTTAGGTTACCCTTTACATGGGTAGTTAACATAGTGGGTATCCTTTTGTCTCACACGTTTTAACAAATGGTTTGGTTAGGTTACTCCTTAGAGATTAGAGGTTAGGTTATCTTTTATATCTTCATATTATTTATTTATATCTTTTATATATATAAAATTATTATTTAGTTAATTAAATTTTACTTGACTAATTTTTTTATATCTTATATATATATATATATTTTTTTCAACTGAAAATTGCCTCTGCATCATAGATGCAGATTTGACCCATTCACAGGAATGGACACCTTGACCTGTGGGGGATTTTTTCCCTTTTCTTTACCACATTTAGCCAATTGAGCCACTCAATAGTTTTCCTGTTGTGACTTGATTGCGGCAAGGCAATGCTCTTTTTGATATCTCTTTTTTAATTTGTTTGGTATTTAGTGTCAATTGTCTCTTGAAGTGCAGGACACAGCAGTTGTTTTCTGAATCTTGGAAGCAGGAAAATGCTCAGTTTAGCTGTTTGTATCCCCATATTATATATAGTAATATTATTAGGTTAATTAAATTTTACTCGAGTAGGTTCTACTTACTCAAATTTTGTTCACATAATTATTAATAATTAAAATCATAAAAATTGAAATGACCGAGATCCGCATGTTATTGATAATGAAATGGATTCTACCTACTCAAATTTTGTTTATGTAATTAATAAATATTAAAATCAAAATAAATATAAATTAAAAGCGAAAAAAAATAAAGTGACCGAGATCTGAATTATTTATTATTAATTTAGTTTGTAACTATATTTGTGATTTATGTTAAATGTTATTAATAATGAATTATTATTAGTTTAGTTTGTAACTATCTTTTGTGATTTATGTTAAAGGTTATTAATGATGACCGAGATCCAAATGTTATTGTTGATAAATTATTATTAATTTACTTTCTAACTATCTCTGTCATCTATGTTAAATCTTATTAATAATGAGTTATGATTAATTTAGTTTGTAACTATTTTGTGATTTGTATTAAATGTTATTAATGATGAGTTATTATTAGTTTAGTTTGTAGTTATCTTTGTGATTTATGTTAGTCCTTTGAAGCCACCTTTGGGATCTTTGCAATATATGATATGGAGTACAATATATATCTACCTCATCATTTACACGTCTTTTGAGGACTGAACATAAATCTCTTTCAATAGAATGTCAATTTTATCAATTATTTCATTTCATATGTTTATTATTTTTTCATAAAAATATAATTATAAAATTAATTAAAAGAATTTAAATTTGAATATATTTATTTTAATTTAATTTGGAAGAGTGGTCTTTGTTTTGAGAAACTATGATCCAAGTTCTCAAAATCATTTGTGAATTCATTTCTAAAAAAATAAACTAAATCACCTTCACCTTAACTGAATTATTAATTATTTAAAAAAAATTAATAAATTTTTTTATTATTTAAAATTTTACTATCATCATAAACCTATTTATATGCATTTTTTTAATCTCTTATAATTATAATTAATTAATTGAAATGATAAAGATGGTTATAAACCATCATTTTATATTAAAAATAATCTAAAATTTATAATAAAAATAAATAACAAATAATACCAATATTAATAACACATCACCTACACTTGGATTTGAATGATGGTAGCCTGTACCTTACTTAATAAGAATGGAGTTGGCTAATCTCTAGATCATTTACATTTTTTCAATTAAGTTTGGCTGGAATCTGGCAACATAATTTGTTGTTGAAAATAAAATTTTCAATGTTAAAATTGCAATTTTTATTGTAAAAATAGATTCAGAACAGGGGATTGATTATCAATGAGGCACCTAGATTATGTAATTTCAATTACCAAAACCAACTTTTTGAATAATTTCCACCGAATTTTGGCTAGAAAACTCACCAGGTTTTGGTTGCAAATGGTCGAGAGTTCAGCTTACTGCGATAAGACCAGTCCAATCCGAGATGGCACCTCGGAGCTCTCTTTAAGTGGACATCCCTCGAGCGTGGGGATGACGTCCCTATCACTTATAAAGTAGAATGACCCACCATTTAGGTTCCCTAGAGAATGATCCTATACTTAGCCGACAAAACTCCACTTTAGATCACTAATCTAAGCCCTCCCATGGTCTTCCGGAAGGTCTTTCCCCCTAATTCTTTAATTATTCAAAGGCTAGTCGGCAAACAATACACAAAATCTGAGCTGTACGGTGGTACAGAGTTCAGCGTTCGAATCGCGTTGCGTACTGGAGGAGAACACTGCTATAAGAATGAGGCGGCCGATTTTCTAGAAAACGAAAAAGCTGTTGAATTCTCGAAGCGAAACCCAAAAGCAACAGTAATATACGCCGGGCCGTTGAATTCTCCAAGCAAAATCCAAGCGAGAGGTCTGCGCTTCGATTCTAGAAGTTGCCAAGCTTTCCCATGCCGCTTGATCTGGTCTCCTATGACAGCTTCAGAAAAAAAACCAAGTAAGCGTCGATGTCTTCTCGAAGCGACCGTGATTCGATAAGAGAGTTTTTCTATCTCAGCGGCGGCCACGCTGTTGGGAAATGATGGCAAATTGAGAATTTTCATGGCTGTGGACCCTGCAGGGTCGCCCGGAACCCTGGTTCGGGAAATTATTGCTCGTGAGTAGTGGCCGGCCGACTGTTCCCACCGCTCGATACACGGGCTGCTGCGTCTGCCTTTTGCTTTTCGCTGTGCGTTTTGGTGGGGCACGGGACGGGGGGCCCGAATAATTCAGTCCCCACTCTCCATTGCCTCCATTAAAGCTCATCTCCACTGTCTTTCTCTGAAATCCATAGGAAAAGCTTCTCGAGCGATTAAGATTATTCCTACAACAAACTAAAGTGAGAAGGCGAGCTGTACCGATATTAACAGTCACCTTGCAGCAGCATCTCTTTTGGATTTGCTTTCCATTGCTTTTATCTCTTCTTGGATTCTTCTCAAGCTGCCTTTATAATTTATTATTCCTTCATAGCTCCCAAGCAAAGTTTTATCAGATTTTCGCCATTGCAGAGCTTAGTCGATTAATTCAGAATCCAATGTAGTCTAGGCTATAGTTTGCGTTCAGGGTTTTGCTTTGCAGCTGATCGCTTAGGCTGACAGATTTTTCTGTGTATCCGCTTTTGTGTCTGTATGTCAATGTTTTCTTTCAACGTGTTTTCTTCGAATGAAAGTCGATTATTTCCAGAAATTCTAGGGTTTTAAGATTTCCGTGTCTTCCAAGAACCGTTGGGAACGGGAAATCTAGCAAGGCGCTTTCTCTTATAGTGCTTTGGTCGTGCATTCATGGCTGTAATATCGTAAACAGAGTCTCGAATATCTGTTTTCTTGCTTAAATTTCTTTTAATCAGAATACGTTATGGCATTGGGAGATCGGTTCGAAGATTCTTTAATCTGGTCCGTCGCAGATGAGTACGTGGATTCGAACGCTGGATCTGACGAGGAGCTCGAGGCGCTTTCGTTTTGCGACCTGCCGATCACGGACGGAGTAGGAGAAGCAGCATGTGAATGGGGGAATAGTGTATTGCGAGAGCGGAGGGATTCGAACGCTGGACGTTCGGACCAGGAGGATTTCGAGTTTGGCCCTAATTCCAGCCCTTCCAGGGCGCACGTCTGCCCGGCCGATGATCTGTTCTACAACGGCCGGCTCCTTCCTCTCACAGTAAAGCAGAGATCTCGGAACGAATCCGACGACGTTGTAGATCAATTTTCTTACAAGAAATCAAATTCATACAACGAAAAGCAAGCTTTGCTCATGGAAAAGCTTAAGGCGTGGAGATTGCAGGATTCAGTGGAGTTCTCACAGTCAAATTACTGTAACAGCTCCAGTAAATTGCAGGGTCCACGGAGCGATTTCAGCTTTAGTTACTCTCAAATTCACAATTCTGATAAATTGCCGCCCCGGCAGCACACCAAACCAGTTTCTGCGAGCAGTAAAATGAACCATAAAAAAGCGGTGAATCGGACCGCAAGGCCTCCGCCTCCGCCATCGCTGGCTCCCAGCAGCAGCAAATCGTCTCTAAAATGGCAGTTCTTCACTCTGGGGTTGATCAAAACACCGCCGATGAAACTGGAAGACATGCGCCAAAGACAAGCCGGGAGGCCTAGCAATTCCAGCACCGCTGATAATTCCGTCTTGAGACGCTCCGTCTCCTGCAATTTCCACAACGAAGAAATCCCAAAGCCTGCGGAAAGGGAGCCGAGATTGGCAGATTTTAAGAAGAAATCTAAGTCCGTCAAGGAGAATGTAAATCTGTGGGCAGAGGCCGAGACGCCCAGATCGAAAGGAGGAGGCTGGAAAATGTTGAAGCCGCTGGCTGCATTGAATGGTGGCTGCAGAGCTTCCACCAATTCTGTGATACAATGCTCCACCAAGAAGTCCACGCAGGGCAGTTATGCAGAGCCTAACAAGACAAGCAGCAGAAATCTAAATGTGCCTCTGTATGCCGATCAGAATTCAGTGAATTCTCCGCGCTGTTCCTCCAAAATAGCGGCGCTCGCCAAAATTGGAGAAGGTCGTGTGCTAGCAAGCGGGCTACAGTATTGACATCTGGACGATCATGAGTATTGCAAAGCATTTATTATTTTAACTTGTTCATGAACGGAATCATCATTCACATCGATCCAGCTATGCAATTAGCGTGAATCAAGCGATGCAATGTAATTATAAATTATAATGGCTTTTATTAATGAGGATTTTATTTATTCTCCATGGTTTACACAGAAATCATTATGTTCACTATATATGTTGGTTTCGAGTTTTGAAATATCAGCAACATTTGCAGTTACTTTTTCATTTACAAATATTGTAGCTTACCTTTCTTTGCTCTACAACACTTCTACACTCAACTAAATTCATATATAATGATTCATTGAGATTCTATCAGGTTTGGTTGAGCAAGCTACTACAGGATACAAGAGTCACTCTTCTTGCTTGGATCAGATTTCTGGGCTCCTGTTTTTTTCTCTAGGGACATAGATGACTGTTTCAGACAGCCTTCCTATGAGAGGGATCTTATTGTAGTGATCCCCAGGTGCTTTGGGTAGCTCTGTAATCTCTGCGGGTATCTATTTTGTATCATTTTGTGTCATATGTATGTTTGGATAGGTATTATTTGCTGATAATTTGTACTGTCCCTAGGTGGCATAACCGAAATGTCTGACATAACTGAAATGTCTGAAAATGTAAAAGGTTCCTTTGATTCATTGAACACCCAGGAATGGTTTTTTCGACTGAAAAAAAAAAAAACTAAATTCATATATAAAGTATATATACATATCACAGAATATATATGATAAGTTTGTCTATATATATTAAATATCGTATGTGTAAGTGCTTGGTTAACTTTATTGAATTGTTGTGTTTTCAAAGGTTTTTTTTTGGTACAAGTGCTTAGTTAACTTTTGATGGGTAATGCTTTTGCTTTTTCAAATGGAAAAAAAAATCAAATCCTTTCTTATATTTTTTATTAAATACGAGGGAGTAGATTTGCTTTATTTGCATGTCACACACTTTTTATATATATAGCAAAAGTGTAAAGTTCATGGATGAAGTTTTTACTTTAAATAATAATGTTCGTCTTAGTGCCAAAAATGCAATCACTCTATGTATGTGAAGTCAAAATAATAGTCTTTTATGAGTTACCATAACTATTAAAATGTGATGGAGCGATGCATGCAATGAGGCCATGCCCCCTATGGTTTGATAGATAGATGCTTAAGCTTTATTATACATGTTATGGGAGGTAGTCCTAGTGGAACGTTAAAGGTTTGAGTTTTTTTTAGTTTTGTCAAAGGTTTTATGCTTTGACCTTCTACCTTTTTCTTAGGGTTTTTATTAGACGTAACAACTCTTTTTTTTGCTTACCATGGTGATTTGACCCATGACAATCATTATTCTATTTTTGGTTTTTATACTCTGCACTATGTTTAAGGCTTTTTAAGGCTTTGTTTGACAGTTATACATGGAACCGAGTTATACATGGAACTGACTATCACGGGTCTACTTTACGAGTACCCACCCGATTTGTCTCCACTTACATTATCCTTGAACCCGCAGCGAAGTATTTCTCTTCCCTAAGAGGCTTGCTCATATTTCAATGACTCTATTTATTGTAAGGAGTCTTGTCCTATCTTCTTTGTTGGTTTTTCCCTTGTCCCTTTTGATATTGCTCCACATCTAGGAAACTCAAGACTGAAATTGAAGAAGAAGAGCTCACAAATCATACTAGCTTTAGCCGAGGATATTCAAATGGGAGACCTGTCTCTGATGCTTAATAAGGCCTTGATGGGAAGATTTTTTGGTAGACGCATGAAATTGGCTCCCTTGGATTCATGAGCATTGGACCACTCTCCTGGGATACAAACCAAAATGCTATGCTTTAGCCAGAGGGTGGCGTGGAGTTGTTCTGGACTCCTTGGAAGACAGTAATACTCTATTTTGTGGCACATGGTTCTAGGATTCGACTCCCCTTAAACTGCTCAGGTGGATGGAGCTTTTTTATGCCAAAAAATCTAGGGCTTATTCTCAAAGGATCTGGGTAAAACTACTTGGACTTACCCCGTATCCCTAGTCACTTATTGTTTCCAAGAGGATAGGCTCTCAATTGTGTACTTTCATTTCAGTGGACATGAGCTTTATTGACTTTGGTCACATGTCAATTGCCCGCATACTAGTTGACATCGACCTTCGTGAGGGCCTCTCTGTAGATATCCATATTTCGATTGGGGGTCATACATTCTCTCAGCCTTTGGACTACTCCGAGTTAAATTTCAGAGGCAACCGTTGTCATTCTACATATCATCTTGTTAAAGCTTTCCCTCTACCTTTTAGGTTCCATATATCACAAAAAGGGCCTAGCGGCAAGGAAAAGGTGAAATGTGTATGGGTTCCAAAAAAATCTCGACAAGAATCCCCACATAGATTTGATTCTCATTCGGCTACATTTGATTCGATATCTACACAGAATTCTACTCTCCTGTCATCTACAAGCTCCTTGGGTAAGGATGGTGGTATATCCACACTATTCTCGGGTAAGCTCTCATCCGAACCCTTCACGTCTTTTAGTTTTCCTTATCCATTTGATTTATCTAGGAAGTCCCCTTATTTGATATTTGATAGATCCCTAAAACCCAAGTTCACTCTGTTGGCACAAACCCAGCCAACAAAACCCATTCGACAAGGGTTTCGATTCTGTCGACAGCCATACCATCGCGAGCTGCCTGAGTAATGGCCCAGACATGTTTTACCATGTCCAGCAACACCTACGGAGCGGATGAGGTCTTCAACCAAGATGTTCGAGGGATATTTGATGGAACCAAGTTTATGCAGAATAGGGAGGGACAATGTGGCATCAACTTAATAGCTCAATGCAACATTAACATATTTGACCATTTATTTAAGCATATACATCATTGTTCTTCATCAGATCGCATCATTCCATTATAAATACATGAAACATACTGATGCGCAAACAGATCAAGTAAAACAACATCATCTAAACCTGAAAAACATCGCATCATAGGTCCATGTCGCACATTCACTTAACATTCATCATAGAGTCGCATAAAATAATAAAACAATAAAACAGAAAGACACAGTAATTCAGATCAACTTCCGCCTTGTCATACCACTTCCGCTCAAAAATCACAGTTCACAAATCAACAGATCTCAGTTAGATACTCAAAGATATTCTTCACCAACCTCAGATTCTTCTCCTCTCCCAAAGATAGATCTCTGATACTTGCGATTCAACATCTATCTATATGCTTGTGCTTTTACATTCAAGGTCCACTTAGACAACTTCGAACTAATTCTTAACTGATTCTGCAAAATGATGACCAATATCCACAAAATATGGTCCAAAACAACAAAATGTGACAAAATATAAAAGATATTCTAATCTCCACTTTGCGCGCCATTTTCCACTTGCGTGGTGTCTTTGAGCTCGCACATCATTCGTGATGCTGTGCAACTAATGTATCCAAAACCCCTTGCCAACAGGCCCCCAACACAATCTTGTGTCTCGCCCTCGAGCCACGCTAACTAGACATGGTGTAATTTCTTTCACCTTTCCTTTGATCATTTTAGTGATCTCTCGACTTGCTACCAGGTCGCAGGTGACTGGGTGCTTAACCATCTTCTCTGTGATCTCCTTTTTACCATCATGTGCCGCTTGGAGCACAGAAACCGCTTTTACCTATAGTTGTGCTTCAATCTCTTGGAACTCATCTAACTATGTGTTGCATTGTTGCTGCCTTTCTCTTGCCTTTGCTACCCACTGTTGCAGCTCCTTTAGCTCTGCTTCCTTGGTGATATGCATCATAAATGGCATCTCTTTTAGCGACATCTTCAGGGTCTCCAGCTGGTCGTTCGCTTCTTGCAACTGTGCGCTTAGTTGCTCCAGCTACTCATCCTACACTACACTACCCCAAAACTGCGTAGTCGCATCCGTCATTTTCTTGGCATCCTGCTCTAACTCGTCGAGCTGTGTTTCCATCTCTTCTATCTCGTCTTTCCGCGCTACTATTTTCTCTGGTGGCGTGGCTAGGTGCACTAGAGCCTCCAAAATATTGTTCTTGCTCTGCAACTTGGAAATAACGGCCCCGAGTCGCTTTTCTCTGGCTACCGCATCCAGCTCTGTGGTACTCTCCAAGACATGTTGACAGGCGTCCGCAACTGCCACTTCCAACTCGACGTGGCTATAAAAAAGATGTTCCTTCTCAACAATGAGGCGATCTGTTTCCTTCTTTAGCTCTGTGATCTCCTTAGTTGTCTTGACTCATAACTCCTCTTGGGCTTTCTTCAGAGCTTTGATCTCTTGCGCTTTCTCTTCTAACAACTTCTCCTTTGCTTGTTACAGTTCCTCTACCTCCTTCTGTGCTTTCTCCTCTTTCTCCTGCGACCGCAAGTACCGGTCGCTGATGTCTTTCTGTCTGTCTGCCAACTCCTGGTTGGCAACTCGTTGTAAGTGTATCAACGTCTGTGTGGAAAACACATTGATATCGAGCGATATATCCTGCAACTGGTGCAGGGAGGTATTCAAATCCTCTCTTCCAGTGTCAATCGCATTTGAGAGAATTTGAACATTCCTGACCCGCGTCTTAATGCTGATTGACGCTAGTTCCTGCACCATTGCTCCTTCCTCTGGTGCTCTCTTCAAAACAACATTGTACAAAGAATCCAGTTTTGTGCTTACCTCGACGAATCCATCTTGGGTCAATTTCTTCATTTCCTTTGTTGCCGCATAGGTTGCATCGTTAACGGCCTTGACGAGCCGGTTCAACTGTGCCTCCATTGTTGACATGGTGCTACTGCTCCCAGCATGGTCCATGCGCCTCTTTGTTTGTAGTTCATTGAATATGTGTTGTGCTTCCGGGTCACTAGGTGCCTCTGTCGACGATTCTTCATCAGATTGTTGGTCATCTTTGCGCATGGGATCATTAGGTGCATCCGCTGGGGGTCCCGATGAAACTTCTGCTACACTGACTGGTTCTCACCATTCTGCAGGCCAATCATTAATAATTGCCTCCAACTTTGCATCAGACACCTTGTACTGCATTGGTAACCATTGCTTGTTTGTGTCCCGCCGTTCTTGAACGTGAATAACATGTGGTCCAATTGCGAACTGCACAATCCTTTGATATTTTGTCATGGCTTCCTCTGACAGTATTGGAATTTTTACCGCTGCTGCTTACAACGCTTCCCAATAGATCCATAATTAGATCACACAATCTGTTAATGTTTCAGATTCTTTTACCCACCACAAGTTCTGATACCGCATACCCTTTCATACCTCTATTGCTTTGACATCCATGCCTTGGTAGTTATCTGGCTCCATCCAAGCCACTAACGTGATCAAGATGAGGAGCCAACTGTATGTGAATGGTCTTCCACCCGCCTGCGCGGCCACTGCATCCTCTGCCAACTGGTTCATGAGAAAGAGTGACCAGTTCATATATATGCCTTGTGCACATAGCTCAACACATGCGAGCACCCCCGAATTGCATTGGACGGGGCGGTTCTTCCTTATCACTTTACTAGCCAAAATCTTTGCGCCAATACGTACCGCATGGTCATTGATACTATCAATGCGGTATGCCCTCCTGTCATGCTCCAAAGCATAGCGCATTTTTAATGTCGCCGCCAGCTTCTTGTCATTATCTTTTCCGTGGAAATATTGTGAGGGGTATGGCCCATCCTTGGGTAGACCCGTTATTTCTGAAATCAGCTCCACCATGACTTCAACTGGCTCATCTAACCAAAAAAACCCTCCATGGAAGCACGCCAAAAGCTGCTTCACGATGCATTTACTTCAGTCGGGCGCCCAAAGTGCGGCATGTTGATCAACCCGAGTAAGTCAGCTTTATCCATCCCGCACGCCTAGTCCTCCGGGATGCGCTCTATTGGTCCACCTCCGACCACTACCATTGACACATATGGTTCGCACGCAACATCCTCTAGTGCGAGCAAGTTGTGGTATTAATATTTCATTTGCATTAGCGCAGGCACAATATCGAAAGTGCATACCATCCCTTGTGGTATCACCAGCATCCTTATTTGATACTTCTGATTTTTCGTGGGCTTCTTGGCCTTCGCACCAAGCCGACTAGGAGGTACATATCCAGGGATGTCCTTGACAGACACCCCTACTCGAGCTGTAGATTCCACAACTCCCGAGCTCGATGGCCCTGTTTGTGTAGTGTCTTCTCCTTGTGCCCTTGTCTATCTTTTATGTGGCGCTAGAGAGCTAGGCTTCTACCCCTTTCTCTTCCTCTTCAGCACCGACGATGATCCGACTTGCATACTGGCTACTTCTTCCACGATTGTTATTGGTCTGATTGGTGAATCTCACTGACTTGAAATCTCTACAATGTCTGGGTTACTCTGCATGCCGCACTAATTCCCTACAAGACTCAAACAACCACTCACCCTTGCTGGACTTAGCAACTTACTCAATCCGCTCAAACTCACTTGGAAACTCGCTCTACAACTTTACAATGCTACAACTCACTCGACTTTGCACAATGGTGTCTTTCGACCTCGTTGAGCTCCCCTTTTATAACGCCAAATCAAATCATACTCATCATTACTAAATCAATGCGATCATCATGACCAAATCATGCATTAACTACCCGAATCCGTCGTCGATTCTGCTAACCCAATGGTCGGATCCGCCATCATTACGCGTCACTTCCACAAGCATCGTCGGTTAACTGCTTTTAACTGTCTTCATTTATTACTGATTTGAATTTTGTGCATAGCCTTGCGGCTGTCGCAACATGACCTCCTAACGGCGCTACTAACTCCTACTCTTGCGCATCCACCTCCTCTTGTTGCGTCTTCCATTCATCCACCATCCTATCTAATTTCTTTTTCATTACACAATGCCTCAAGCATTGCATGGTTCTAGGCCCGTCCTATAGGGCTTCAGTGTGCTACCATTTACTAGCTTTGGCAGCATTGCTCAATCTAACTGCTGCAGTTGAACTACACCTCCTAAAGTAATTGAATTAACAAGATATGGACCTAACCAATGCATCTATAACTTACATGTATGCTTCAATAACTTGTTGCCGTACAACAACACCGAATATCCTTGTTGAAACTGTTTATTCTTTATGTGGTGATCATGCCAAGCCTTTTGTCGATCCTTCTTGACAGGCTGGTAGAATCCTGCAATAAAGCGGTCCTCCTCGAACTACATCAACTACACCATACGCTCATCTAGCGCTGCTTCATCGTCCATACCCATCGTTGCGACAATGCGCAGACTCGAGACAATGTACTCCATAGGCATGGCGGTCTCTTGCCCATATACCAATTTGAATGGTGTTTTTCCTGTCAATCTCTTACAAGTGGTCTGATATACCCATAAAATTGCTTGAATCTTTAGGTCCCAGTCATTGCGACTTGCATTACATACCTTTGTAAGCATATGCTCCAATATTTTATTGAATGCCTCCACCGTCCCGTTCGCCTATGGATGATACAGGGTACTTTACTTATGTTGTATCTATAGCTCTTCCGTTAGCGCGCTTACCATGCGATTGATGAAGTGACTCCCTTGGTCGCTCATCAATATCCTTGGACATCCAAATCACGTCACAATGTTGTCAAATAGGAACCTAGCTGTTGTTGCAGCGGTACAATCCACGACTGGTGCGGCCTCCGCCCATCTTGTTAAATAGTCTGTTGCTGTAATGATGTATCACGCACCAGTTATCTTCCTAGGTGGGTTGATTGGTCCCACAAAATCCATGACCCATTTACCAAATGGTTGCAATGTCACCTGAGGTACTAGCAACATCTCATCTCTCCTTGATGGTTTTCTAGTTCGTTGACAAACATCACAACTCTGCGCATAGTCTGTCGTATCATTATGCAGAGTGGGTCACTAAATCCTTACGAGAAACACCTTTCTTGTAGTAACTCATCCTCCATAGTGTCCACCAGGCACTCCTGCATGGGCCTCTTCTAAAATATTCCCTTGTTCATGCGGTAGGATACATTGGCGCAAAATCTCATATGGTCCTAGTTTATATAGATTTCTAGCGATCAACTAGAAATTTGAGGCCTTCACCACCAACTGCTTCTTCTGATTTGTTGTGAAATCCTCCAGTGCGCTTTCTGTCGCCAAAAACTGAATTATTTGATCATAATAATCATCTATTATGTCGACTCTGAACAACTACGCATTTGGCAGTCCATCTTCAATATTTGTTGGCTCTTTGCTTGTCTCGATTTTGGATAAATGATTAGGGCCGCACATTTAAGCGACCTGACTTCACAATTATCTCAAAATCAAACTGATGAAAGAGAAGTAGCCATCTTCCCCCCCACAACATAGGCTTATTGACTAGGTACTTCAAAGCAAAATGGTCTATAAACATCTTAAAATGACCACCCAATAGATAATGCCTAAACTTGTGTAGCGCATATACCATTGCTAGACCTTCTCTCTCCGTGGTTGTATATTTCTTCTCTATGGATGACAGTTTTTTACTAGCAAAAGTAATCGGGTGATCTAGATCTCCTTCTCTAGGTTGCGCAAGCACCACTCCCAGCGCAATAGATGATGCGTCCATGTGAACATGGAACTACTTGTCCCAATCCGGAAAGCTAGTATCGGTGCAGAATCCATCTTGGCTTTCAGTGTGTCAAAACTCCCTTCACAGTCTTGACTCCATACAAATGCTACATCTTTCTTCAACAACTTTTCCATCGGTGTTGTGATAGCAACGTATCCATGTATGAACTTGTGATAATACCCTGTGTTCCCCAACGTCGCTTTGAGCATCTTCACATTTGTAGGCGGTGGCAAGCTCAAGATCAACACAATCTTCGCAGGCTCAACTAACAGTCCTTGTTTGCAAACAATGTGACTTAACAGAGTCCCAAAAGGTGTGCAGAAAATACACTTCTTCGAATTCAGTGCGATTTGATGTTGTCGACATCTCTCCAGCATCAGTCGCAGTTTTTCCAAATGGTCTTTGATCAACCCATAAACTGTCCAGTCATCCATATAAACCTATAAAAAATTATGAATGAAATATTTGAATGCGGTAATAACAACCTCGGAAAATATCGTAGGTGCATTCTTCAATCCAAAAGGCTCACAGTCTACTGAAAACAACACCATTTAGTAACAAATGTTGTTTTGTGCCGATCCTCTTTTGCGATCCTTATTTGGTGATAGCCAGAAAATCTGTCCATGAATGAATACATCTCCTGACCGCCTACTCCTTCCATAACTTCATTAGTAAATGGTGTCGGAAACAGATTATGCATACACACACCATTCAATTTTCTCAGGTCGACGCAGATCCAAAACTCACCCATTTTCTTGTCTTGGACAACCATCGAACTGATCCATTCTGATTCATCAACTGGTTTAATTATTCCAGCATCCAACATCCAATCAAGCTCAACTTTTACCCTTTCCTTGTATTGCGGATTTAGACGATACGGGCGCTGCCTGACTATTATTGCATTGGGTTTCAACGGGATCTTCATCTTTCCTAAATCTCCAAGTATCCCCTTCATCTCAAAAAACTCCGTAGGAAACAGATCTTGGAATTCATGCAACAAGTCTGTAATCTTTGTCGTCGTTTCTTCATCCCAGTAGTCTCCAACACTTGCAAACTTTGGGTTATCTTCTGTCCTAATGTTGACCCTCCTTATCTTCAGTGACTGATTCATGGGATCCGTCGGCATGTCTAGTGCTGTGATATCCCGTCTTCCTTCCGTTTTTGGAAGGTTGATATTCGTCATCTGGCTCACTTGACACATTATAACACTCGGTCATCGATTGCATGTGACAATGCGCATGGAGATCCGATAGATATGCGACCAACACCACCTTCAGGATAACATCGCGCGGATAAGTTGTAGCACATTGTGAACATCTGGATTGACATCCACAAAACTGAAGGTGTGATTAAAGAAAAATGTCATTTCCTCCCAAGTGGTGGTCTCTCTAATCAACTCAGTGGATACATACCAAGATCGTGACATTTCATCCAATGTGTGGACAAAAGCATAGACCCAATCATCCTTTGGTTGCGATTCCCACAAAGTTTGACACTCAATCAAATGATCACCAAGACTATTCTGTCCGTCGTACCTCCCAACATGGTACACCTCGGCATCTCTGAAGCGAACTTTCATCAATCTTTGCCACTGCGACCATCCAGTGATTGACTTATTATGGGTCGCCCACCAGGGTGTTGTGGTATCCTTCAATGCTTCCTCCAATGCTAGCAATCGTTGTGGTTCTGACACCTTATCTTCGAATTCAACAAGAAACTCAGATAGCTCAGACAGTCCTTCATAAATTGGCAATTCAATGGTCTCGGTCATGACGCGACATAGTGATTGCGTAATCAAGCCACACTTCCGTAGTGACTCTTCATGCAAGCGGGTCTGCCAGTTCTCTAAAGCATCATTAGAGTCAGAGGACACAAAGGTAGCGCTGCGCCAACCAAGTTCCCCATCAATAGTCGGATGTATATAATCTTCTGAAATATTATAAGCATGATCCCATCCTCTGACAACTTCATCTTTCACCGGCTCAATATATCTTTGCCCTTCATTTAGATCCATTGGAGCGATGAATCAGATGTCTTGATTCTCAAATGTCATCATGCACTTCTTAAAATTGATCACTGCCATACTATCGTTGGCCATTCGATCCCCAATAGCATGGGAGAGGAGCCTTCACCATCAACAAAATCAATTACATCAAAATCGAAATAGGTATTCATGCCTTCCACTTCCACAACAAGGTGCATGACTCTCCCAATTGGCAATACTCTGGTCTGGTTGGCCAGTCGCAGTTGTAGAGGGGATCAGCTTAGCGTTGGGCTCCCCATATTTTGCCATGTTTGTCGTGTCAGAATATTAACATCTAAGCAGAGATCCAGGATGACTGAATCTACCTCATAGTCCCTGATCTGAATTTTCATGCGCATTTCCTTCCCTGTCTTTTTCTTATGCAGAGAATTCACTGCAGAATACTTTTGTCCCTTGGCTGGTTGATGTAACAATCTCGGCAAGAGCATCAGGATCTCTCACCAGTGACAAGAAACTCTCAAAATAATGTTGCAAGGTACCATGATGTTGCGATGATCCCGCATCCAAAGTGGAATCCAAAGCAATAGGCATATTGTACACAGCTAACTTACTAGAGTTGCTGTGCAGATCGTCCCATGCTTCAAATAATGTGTCTTTCTCCGCATTGACATCAAATTGGACTTTCTTCTTTCCAGCTAACCAGACTTGTGGAATCGGAATATCTTCTCCAGTTGTCGCACCTTCGTGAGTGACGATAGCAACATCAACATCCTGTGTTCAGGGCTCCGCCGACATCGTTGCAACTGTTGGTCCTTGATTCTGGTTCAATGGTGAATTCACGAGTTGATTCCCATTTTGAGTTGTATTCTAGTTTTGAATTGGAATTTGGTTATGATTCTGACTCTGTGACTGATTCTGGACTTAATTCTGGGTCTGAAACTGATGCTGATTCTGCAACTGATTCTGGCTCTATAACAATGGAATATATCCGTCCTGCCATCTCGCGATCAACTATGGAAAGTTCTTAACATTGTGATCAATCGCGGTACAATATGTGCATGTGCACTGCAATTGTGGGAAATTTCTCTAGTAGTTCCCGAGTATGCTGCAATTGTAGCATTGGATAGGTGCATGACCTCATCCGCCTCCTCGACCAAAGCCTCCTACTCATCCTCAGAATCCTCCATGGAATCCTTCTTGTTCCTGGTACTGTGGCTGAGATAATTGCTGATCCGGGGGATTCGACTGCTGCTTAACATATTGCGCTGACTAAACATACTGTGGCTATTGCGGTGTCATCTGCATCTGATTATACAACGAGTGTGGTGCAAACTGTTGTTGTGGTATAAACTGCATCTGCGGTGGTGGTATGTACTGTGGTTGAGGTGATGGTTGCACCACCTGCGGCTGTGGCGGTTGTGCCACCCGGTGATCCTCTCCCTTCACATAATACAGGTCATATGTTCTCTCATGGAGTAGGTCGTATACATGACAATATTTATCTTCATGCCTGACAGATCGAAAAAATAAGCAGTATAGTTTTTTCGGTTTCGTCACCATCTACTGCATGTATCCAGATTCCTCATGTCGATGCCCATGTACTTGACAAATGCGACACCATGGTACATTGCCACAACTTCAAGGGTTCGACGCCCTTGACAACAGATAGTTTCAGAAATCTGGGCAAGTGTCATTGGTATGTTCATCTACACGGCATCGAGTGCACCGGAGATCCTCATGTTGTTGCTTTCCCTTCTTAATGTCTTGTAATTGTAGTGTCAAGTTTTCCAACTGCGTCTGAATTTTGTCCATACCAACTGCATTTTCTCCAATGGGTGAAGCTTCCAGCTTCATGGCGATCTCCAGGCCTCGCTTTGTGTTGCGATCTTCTACTGCATAAGCGGTAGTCTGATATGGGTTAACAACATTGCAATGAACCATTCCTTATGTTGAATGTCACTCATCTCAAAACTGAATCTTTCCATGAGTGTCTTGAATCTTTGATCAAAATGCCAAATAGTCTCATTGGGATACTACTTAATTTCCTTCAGTTCCATAATGTACTGCGCTTCAAACTTCGGTTTTCTGAATTCTTCAATAAGTCATTTCTTGACTTCTGCCAGTGTCTTCATCGGAGTCCCCGTTAAAACTTGTACAAATTTCATGTACCAATCTAGTGCACGACCTCACAAGGTTGTCGCCAATTGGCCCTTCTTAACATCATCATCTGCAGCTTGTATTACAGTCCATTCTGCTTCACATAGGAACTAGTATTTTTTTGGATCCTCAGTCCCGTTCCCATGGAACATGGGTAACTTTGCCTCATCGTCGGCCACTCTTGGCCTTCTTCCTACAAATGCTGATCTACTGCTACTATTAGAGTGTTGCTGGCATGTCGGACAAGTCCGTGTTGTATTTGCATTTCTTCTTGATTGCGACGTAGTGCGCGGAGGCGTGGGTACATTGCTGTTGGGGGTTGATCTTACCTATACCCGGGGCGTAGTCTGGGTCTGATTGTCCTTGTCGTCACCGTGGGGTCGCTTCGTCTCGTGTGGTCTTCCTTCGTGGTCTTGCGTTTTGATCGCATCAGGACCTTCTCCCATCCTTTGCCTCTTCTCGTGTTGAAACCTTGCTCCTCCTCTCATAAGACCACTTTGCTCCTCGACTTCCCTCTCAGTCTCTTCGTAACTTGCACCCATCTAGCCCGTATCATTCCATTCATCTCCCCCCATTTTTCATGGTATCCATAGCCCCCACACACTAGAGTTCTACTACTCGAGGTGCATATTCAATATGCCTTTTTCACAGACAAGCATCTTAATTGACAATTGTAATGACAATAATAACCTACCTCTTGGTCTGTTGAAGAATTCCCTTTCTGCTTCACTAAAGGACTTAGTATTATCAACTGTAAATTAGGTGAGATAGCCTTCTAAGATGCTATCCAACCAGAATTCAATAGCCCGCGATGCTTTGTTGTCTGTTTCCTGCAAATCCTGGATCAATTCCCAGGTCCAGGACATTGGCTCACCTCCTTGGAAATTTTTCTTGCAATAGGTAAACCGTGCCAGCCACTCGTACAGGACGATCGGGAATTCAGAGAAAAATATTCGTTTGGATCGTTGTGTATGTATCTTTCCAACCACTTATCTGTCATCAGTCCAGGGTTCTGATTTTTTGTCTCAGCAAATTCTATCAGCTTCTAGTCGAACCAGTCTTGAATTTCCGGTCTTGTCGGATGCCACAACATGTCCTCCCTTCAGTCGCAATCAGGTACCGGAAACGGAACCATTTGTTGGCACAAAACCATCCAAAAAAACCTAGTCGACAGGGGTTTCGACTCTGTCGATAGCCAGATCACCATGATCTCCTTGAGCATTGGCCGAGACAGGTTTTACCCTGTCCAGCAACACCCATAGAGCAGATGAGGTCTTACCCGAGATGTTTGAGGGAGAGTTGACGGAACCAAGTTTCCACAGAATAGGGGGGGACAATGTGGCATTAAATTAACAACTCAGCGCAACATTAACATATCTAACCATTTATTTAAGCACATACATCATTGTTCTTCATCAGATCACATCATTCCATTATAAATGCAGTAAACATACTGATGCACAAACATATCCAGTAAAATAACATAATCTAAAGTAGGAAAACATCGCATCATAGGTCCATGTCGCACATTCACTTAAAATTCATCATATAGTTGCAGAATACAATAAAATAGTAAAACAAGAAGACATAGTAATTCAGATCAACTTCCTCCTTGTCATACTACTTCTGCTAAAAAATTACAGTTCACAGATCAACATATCTTAGTCAGATACTCAAAAATATTCTTCGCCAAGCTCAGATTCTTCTCCTCTCCCAAAGATAGATCTCTGATACTTGTGATTCAACATCTATCTATAGGCTTGCGCTTTTACATTCAAGGTCCACTTAGAAAACTTTTAACTAATTCTTAAATGATTCTACAAAATGATGACCAATATCCACAAAATATGGTCCAAAACAATAAAAGGTGACACAAAATATAAAAGATATTCTAATCTCCGCTTTGCACGCCATTTTCCACTTGCGCGGTATCTTTGAGCTTATGTTGTGCAACTAATGTATCCAACACCCCTTGCCAACACACTCTCCCAATAGAAAACCTAGAGGATGTGGGGGGTTATAGTCCACACTTTTATGAACCTTACCCCAAATATACTGATTCATCCTCCGGTTTAGGGTTTTCTTTTCATTTCAACCACTCCGAGAAAAACCATCCTATCCGACCCTTACCCATTAGGCTCTACCCTTCCCATATTATGTGCTTTGTTAGCTCCTACTCCCATCCCTAAACTCCCCCTTGTTACAGATGACCCACTGAAGACCCTTGATTCCCAACTCCAACCATATCCACAACTAAATCTCTATGAGGATACCCACTTGGAGCTGGCGGACAACCATTACTCTCCATATTTTCCTAGGCCTCATGGTTATGATCTTTGACCTAGGTCCTGTGATAGAACTACATGCATTTCCAATCAGATATTTGGCATTGAGAATGACCCATACCCCTCAAAGTGACTAAGGGGAAAATCACTTCTCTCTTTCGCCAAAGGTCAAGCCATCAGAGATGTGAGGTTAGGTAAGCACCTCACCATTGAAGGGACTCTTAGATAATGGCATCCATGTATTGTGGTTACCCAATGATTATTATGTCCTTCAATGTGCGAGGGTTGGGGCTTACCTCTAAAAATCTCGCCATTAAGAGATTATTAATTTCTCAAAACTGCTCTGTTGTTTTTATTCAATAAACCCTTGCTTGCGGTGATGGTCTCATTTTGGATCTGAAGAAGTTTTTGCCAGGTTTGGATTTTGTTAATCTTGACGCTATTGGTAGGTCTGGTGGTCTTATAACCGTTTGGAAAGCCAAAGATATTTTATGTACTAATTAATGGTTTATCCCATTGGGATTAGGCACAAATCTCTTCTCCAGGGAAATTGGTCTTTCTTATATATTCATATATGTCTACGGTCCATATATCCATAGGATTACTTTTTGGGCGAAAATTTTGGCATCTAACATCATATAGGATGACAGACTTATTCTTGCAGGTGACCTTAATTTTTTTCTGGCGAAGGAAAAATGGGCCAGAGGGCTCAGGTTGACAAACTATCAGACTACTTCATCTGACCAGCTATCAGATTACTTCATATGTAGACTAGGATACATTGGCCTATTCGACATTATTCCTGATTCTAACATACCTGATTAGAGAAATATGAGGACTGGAGTGGCTAGCATTGCAAAGTGTATAGACAATTTTCCCATCAAGTTTAATGTCGGTAAGGATATTATGGATGCCCTACAAAACTACTCTTCATGGATCTACGGGTCTTAATTTTTTTACAGAATATTACTTGTATTAAATATTTCTCTATCAAATGGGTTGTAAACAGAAAAATATTCTTGGAATGTGAATTGAGATCTATTGAGGACGATCTTGATGACTTCCATGAAAATCACAAAGAGGGTTTCTTGTTGGATTCCCAAAAGAGGTGGATCATTGCCTTGGAGATCCGACACACAAAAATCCTAGATGAAAAAGAAGCCTCATGAAGGTTAAAAAGTCGTTCCATTTGGATTGTAAAGGGTGATGATAATACAAAATATTTTTAGAACTTTGCTAGACACAGACAAAATATTAATAATATATGGAAACTGGAATCCGAGGATAGTGAGGAAGTTAAAGGACTTGGCTAGAGATGGGGTCTGCCATTTCAAGCAACAATATCAGGCATATGATCATACTTCTGCCAAGAACACTCTCAATATCCTTCACCATTATACTAATATCTTTGATTTGGATCAAAACCAACAACTTATGGACATAATCGACATGGAGAAGCTCAAATTGGCAATTAATGATATGCATAAAGATAAAAGTCCGAGTTCATACGGATGGCCGATCGAATTCTTCAGAAGTTTCATGGATATTTTTGGAAATGACATTCTTGTTGTTATGGAGGAGTCTCAAAAAGAAGGTAAGGTTTTGACTTCTTTCAATTCCACTTTCATCACTCTTATCCCCAAGGTGGATCATGCTACAAAGTGGGACCAATATAAACCTATATCCCTCTACAATTGTATATATAAGCTCATTGTTAGGATAATTGTGAACCATATAAAACCTATTTTGGTTAAGGAAATTTCTCCAGATAAATTTGTCTTCCCGAAAGGTAGACAAATCCATGATGCAATTGGTTCTGCACAAGAAGTGATTCTTTGGCGAAGACTAAAAGGCTTCAAGCATCCATTCTGAAAGTTGATTTAAGCAAGGCATATGATCATGCTAATTTATCTTTCCTTAGCTTGATCCTTCATCGGGTTGGTTTTTCTAGACCATTCATCAATTGGGTCTCTGCATGTTTTCAAACGGTCTCTTTTGTTATTCAAATAAATGGATCTACCTCTGCCTTATTTAGGCCTGAGCATGGTCTTAGGTTGGGGTGCTTGGTGCCTTTTCTTTTTATTCTCACTATGGAGGGTTTGAGTAGAGATTTATCCCAAGCTCGGTCTACTAGATATATACGAGGTATTAAAATTTATGACCATCTATCCATTACGCATATGCTCTTCGTTGATGATATTATTATCTTCTTTGATGGTTCAAGGAATGACCTCGTACAGATCAGATCCATTCTGGATAGATTTTCCGTAGTCATAGGTATGCTTTTAAACGTAAGGAGATATTATTTTTCAATGATTAACCTATCTCTAGATGGATCTAGGTTCATTTCAAATACTTTTCTTTTCTCGGAAGTGGATCTTCAGGATGGACTTCAATATCTTGGTTTTATCCTTAAACCAAATGAATACCAGAGACATGACTGGTATTGGCTCATAGGCAAAGTGGAGAAGTGATTCCAACTTTGGTGTAATAAATGGTTATCTAGATGTGGGAGGTATATCCATATGCAAACTGTTTTGGAGGCTCTTATTATTTATTGGACTTCTTTAGCTTATATTCATACAGGTACCATTGACCATATCAGAAAAATTACCTATTTGGAAAAGTAGTGTTGAAGATAAGTCATTCGCCTAGACTGCTTAGGAAAAAAATGACATTCCCAAACAAATGGGTGGGTGGGGGTTCAAAATTCCACACTTATTCTCAAAATACCTGATTGTAAAAGGAATTTGGCGAGTTATCAATGGACAAGGATTATGGGCTACCATCATTTTTCATAAATAAATCAAGCCATTGAATATGTTGGAATGGATATGTTCTCCTGATAAGATCTCTAGTGCTAATATTTCTTCCTAGTGGTCTGACATTAAATATTTTCATCTTATTGGTGACTACCTTATATGGAAAATTGGCAACGGGATACTACTTCGTATTGGGAAGGACCCCTCGGTTGGTTGCCCTGAATATATGATGCCCGATCATTTATGTCAATATCTACATTCCGTGAATTTCATACATCTTTCTCATATCTGTGTTGGACAAGACCCAACTACACATTGTCCTATCTGGTTGTTCGTTCAAGCTCGATCCTTGGACCGGGATGACAACATCCTATGGAATAGATATATCAAATCTTTAAAGAATTCTTTCATCTGATTTAAGGATAAACCTGAGAAGCTTATTTGCTGCAAGAATTTTAAATCAGGTATCTATCAGTCGAATTTGGGTTATCAGCAGTTACGATCTCTAACAGAACATTCGGTTCTGTCATGGTGGAATTACTTTATATTGCACTTGAAATGTCCTCTTAATATTAGATTCTTTCGTTGGCTTGCTTTGCATAGATCTATCCCTACTTGGGATGCCATGACTCGCCGATTTTGGACTGGTCCTAGATGGTGTGTCCTCTGCAAGCTTCAAGAGGAATCCATAGAACACTTGTTTATTAATTGTCAATATATCTCATACATCTAGAATTACATCTCTAGAATTCATGGGATGAATTTTCTTTGGCATGGTCCAGATATGTTAGAGGCTTTTTACAACTGGCTGCATAATCCATCTTTTGTTGACTATCCGTCTCTCCCTATCATTGTGATTTGGTTTGTTTGGTATTCCAAGAATTTAGCCATTTTCCAAGACAAATTTGTTCACCCTGTTTTATATGCCAATAGTGCCCTAGGGATTCACAACTTACTTCCACGGGATGCCATACAAGACAAACAAAAGAAGGTTAGAGATCTTGCCATTGATAAAGATATTTGCTGGGATTTTTTCGACGTTGCTTCACATGAGTCTTCTACAAAAGGAGGCGTCGGGGGAATCATTTACATCAATGATTCGCAGGTGTACAAATTTGCATATGGAATTAGACGTGCCACAAACAATCGTGCATAACTTATTTCCCTCGGGTATACTTTTCTACTTGCTCACAGTATTGGCGTCCGAGATATTCAAATTATTGGAGATTCGCTCATGGTTATTGACTAGATGAATAAAAAAAGAAACATCATAATATCCATTTGGATTCCATTATTGACGATCTCCACAATATATCAGCCTCTTCGATTCTATTACCTATCATCATATCTACAGGGAAAAGAACATCGAAGGAGATCAACTTTCCAAGATCGACCTCCAACAACTGGAAAATTGTTGGTTGAGATGGGATACTAATGAACACAATATTATTGCATATGATCTAGGTCCTATCCCTTTCTGATCTATGGGGTTATTAGACTCACTCATACTGGAATACCATACTTTCTATTGTATTATTTGGTTTCTACAGAGAATTATGGACTTTTTGGGCATTATCTATTAAGAAGGACTGATATGTTGATATGAAAACTTTTTTGTATCTTTGGATGTATATGTTGGTATGGTTGACTTCATTCTATGACTAGATATGGCTAAGAAATAGCCTCTATGTAATGTGTTTTGTTATAAAGATAATGAAATGCACCTTTTTTCTCGAGGAAAAAAAAGTTTGGTTGTACAATTTATAAAAAAACGTGTATATAAGATTTGGTATTTCGAGATATAGCTAGATGTTTTAAGTATATTAAATATTTAAGGAAATGTTTGTTTCATTTGAATGCAATTGTAGATCAAATGATTGAAATAAAAGTTGTTATACTCTCTATCAAAGTTCAAATCTCACTATATTCCAAGTGAAAAATAAATGTTTACAAAATATGGTTAAAATATTTGAAAACTAAGTAGAATTTCAAATGATGATTAATTCACTTAGTGTGTGTTTGATTTATGGTAAAACTTAAAAAGAAGGAACCAAAGGAAACAACTTGTTGAGATCATTTTATAAGGCTTTAATTTGTATCATGCTTTCAGAAATTGAAGATGCTATTTTTTAAGAATGGTTTATATGAAAAAATTTAAGATCCATTAGAAATCTTGTTATTTTAATAATTCTTAAAATGTTAACATAAATTATTTAATAATATATTTTTTTAAATATTCAAACTCTTATGATAGTTTCACAAAATTTTGATAATTTTTAGAATAAAAAAAATATAAGAAAAATTGAGTGCTAATTTTTTTTTGTTTGGGTATAATTGTTTTTGGTATGCATGTGACTTGTTTTGTTTTTGGGTATGCATGTGACTTGTTTTGCTTATATCATGGTTTGACTAATATTAACATAATGATGTTGAGTGATGATGTAAACAATGACATTAATTGATGATTTAATGACAATAAGCTTTAACATATAAAGTAATTAGATTAACATACACATTCTAATATGCAAGTGAGTTTTACTTATATAATGTACTACATTATATTAATATGTAGATTGTAATATGGAAGTGAGTTGTTTTATTTATATGTTTTTTTTTTGAGAGACCTTGTCATATAGTTAATGGGATTGTTACACTAATCATGTGTACATTTTGTTTAATTGATGTTAATTAATTAATTATATCAATAAATGTTTTTATTTGAGAATTTGGGGTGGACAAATACCTAAGCATTTTTTTAGATTGCATACTACCTTGATTTTATGGTATTTGTTACAAATTCAAAATAAACAATTATTAAAATAATAATAATAATTGGTGCATAGATGATTAATAGATAACTCTTAGATAACTTACACTTTGTAAGAGATATTTCATTTAATTAGAATAAGGCAAAAATAAATAAACCTAGCTTGTGCTAGTTTATATGTTATATATTTTTGTTTTAAATTAATTTATGGATTTTAGTAATATTAATCATATTAAATTTTACATTTCTATAAAATTTAAAAACAAGAATAAATCTACAATACAATTATTAATAAAAAAAAGTTGAAATCCTAAAAGATTTTATATATCAAAATCAATCAACATTATGATTATAAAGAATTAAATAATTAATGTCAAATCAAGTCCAAAGTATATAGCCTACCAACATTATTATTTTGTGTAATAGCAAGACTTTTTTGAGATATGTGAATTTATTAAATTTAATATAAAAAAGAAACGTGAAGATTCGCATAATTCCATTTTAATTTATCTTATTTTGTATAATAATAATTATTAATGCTCATTAAAACCAACTTTGATTTATCAAAGGTTAATAATATAACCTAATTATATTTCACCATAATTTAATTATTGTTTAAAATTTCTTTATTTATTAAACTATATTATTTTTAAACTTTTACTTTTACCTTATTTAAATAAAAAATAACATTATTTTTTATTATAAATTAAATAATTATAATTTTAAAATATCTTTGATATTAGTAAATTTTATTCTTAAATATAAATAGCAATATAAAAAAATAACAAATTTAGATTTTAATATGTAAATAACTACGTACATATCATATCCTTTACTTATATAATGATAAATATGAATATCCACTCCATAAAATACTGATTGCAGTATGTTGCATGGCCAATTTGAATGGGACATCCAAACATATGATAATCAGCAAAAGAGAGCTAACGTTGGACCACGGTGTTGTGTATATCGGTGGTCACCTTATATTCCTTTTCACCTAAATAGGACACCAAATAAAGAATAATAGGTGGATCAGAAGAGTAGGTGGTGGATACTTTCATTATTTTATTTTTAGTTTATTTTTTCCTATTTTCAAATATTAAAATATTTATATAATTTATTAAATATAAATATAATGGTGGGATTACAATACCATTATTTAAATTTTGGATTGCTTAGATTGTTTTAATATTAAAAAATTATATTATTATTATCATAAAAATAGATTTATATAATTTATTAAATATAAATACAAATACAATGGTGTGATACTTGCTTGATTACAATATCATTATTTAAATTTTGAATTGTTTTAGATTATTTTAATATTAAAAAATTATATTATTATTACTATCATAAAAATGGTTATTATTTGTATTAATTAAAAAAATTGGTAGATATATCATTTAACATTTTAATATAATATATATTTTTTAAAATTTCAAATTATTTTAAAAAAATAATTGTCTAATTTCTTTATATTTATAATTTCTCATTTAATGACTTGTAAACATTTATATTAAAAAACATTTAAAATATCCTCAAAATTAAAGAGAGAATTTTTTTCTCTATACTTACAATTGATGCATGATAATAGGGGTGGGGTGGGGTGGGGTGGGGTGGGGTGGGGTGGTCCAATCTTCTCAAAGCTCTACTCCAATGTGTCCTCTTGAGTAGATGCAACTTGATCATGCTTAAGAGCTCAAACAAAGATGATTGGACATACAATTTTCCTTAATTCTTCATATCCAATCTTTTGTTCCAACTCCAAATTTAACACATTGTCACTTTTATTTTAGCTTCTTCCTCTAACTTTTCTTTGTTGCATTCTTCCCCTACCTTCAACAAAGCCAATTTCCCTTTATGCTTCTTTATTTGGGCCTTTAAAACTATTAGTTGTCTACTAGTTGCCTCGAGGCCCTTTCATAATCTAATTCCCAATATTTTGTCCATGACTCTCACCTTCTCATGGACAAAGCCACACATTCAAAGCTATCATCACAATGAGGCTCACAAGGTTGAATAGAACAACACATCTCTGAGTGCTCACAATGTTCACAATGTTCATAATGATTTGGGTGCCCATGAGCCATCTACACCAAAGGATAATGAAAACCCTTGAGACAAGATCCCTTGCAATGAAAAAATTGTAGAGGGCAAGAAAATGAAGAAATGCTAGATATATAAACCACAATTACAACCATACAAACTGCACTAGAGGATCCGTGAAACCCCACAGAGCTCTACTACGATCGAAATTGATAACACGGTAATAACCACAAATATTTCCCATCATAATTTGGTTGCAATAAGTCTAGGATGGGTACTAGCCTTCCCTCCTATCTCCACCTAAATTCCATTAACCTGCATGGAGTCAATCATCCCATCTAGTTCTTCCTCATATTGAATTGTCTACATGAAAGGATGTATGGAGCACAATCGAGCTTGCAACAATAAAGGATTGGTTGCATATTAACAAGAGGATGACTCATGGTTTGTGATTTCAATTAGCCTATATGGATATAAAACTTCGGTGGAGGTGGCAATGCTCCAAGGCCCCCACCATACCAAAATTAAGACTACACACTCTATTTTCCACTAAATTAACATCTTTAATTAGCCCTTGGAGGATGTGGAAACATTCTATAGGTTCAAAGTCTTCCAATTGCTTATCGAGTCTTGCCATAACTCTTTTCATACGTTGATCACGAGGTCGAGTATAATATCCCAAATTTACCGATAAGTTTATTTGATCAATTATTTGATATAGTAACTAAGGATTGAAACATTTAAACACCATGAAAAAGAAATGGTGTATAAGTAAGTTGATTTATTTTAATTATTTACAAACTTTATATTTTTTTCCAAACATGCTTATTGAATAGTAGCTAGGAAAAAGAGAGAATATGTCCATTAAAGGGAAGTTAATTAAAGGATAGTTAATTAAAATAAAGTTAATTTTAAAAATGTTAAACCAATTAAATAGTTGAAAAAATAATTTATTTTAAAAGTAATTTCTCCGCAAGAACTAAGTGAAAGAAAATAGATTTCCTAACCAAACCCTAGTGGACTTGACTCAACTCACTAGTGATTTCTCCAAGTTTGTTAGGTGACTCGGTCTACTCAATATGGCAAGTAGGAACAAAATAGATTTAATGTATTTAATATTATTAATATCTAATGCCAATGAAATAATGTTCACATGAAATAATTAATTTTATTTATTGATGTCGATATCTAATGCAATAAAATGATGCTTTGGTGCTTTTCATGAAAGTATAAGTATGTATTTACATATACAAAGGATACAATATAAAAAAAATGGTGAATGAGTATGTATTTATATATAGAAAGGATAAAATATATATAAAAAAAAGTTATTATATAAAACAATTTGTTGTAATTAAAAAAATAGTAAAAGCTAATTTTAAATATTGTTTCCTAATGGCCTATAATTTCATTTAAAAAAAGTAAATTATTTCTCTGAAAAAGAAATCAAACTATAAATATAAAGTTTTATTATATATATTCATGAATTTTTTTAAAAATGAAAAGAAATGTTATCTATTTTTAATATCTCAACTTTAATGGAATGTAAATTTTTTTTTTAAGAAAAAGTAAACCACCTCTTTAAAAAAAATTAAATTCCGAGTATAAAACTCTAATGTACATTTATGAATTTATAATACTAAAAAAATATTGTTATTCAAAATAGTAAAAATATTTTCAATATCTCAACTTTAATGAAGTATAGATATTTTTGAAAAAAAGTAAATTATCTCTTTAAATACGAAACTAAATTAAGAATATATCACAATAGATCCATTTAACATACCAAAACTGAAATAAAATATTTATTATTTATTTCAGCAAAAACATTAGATTAATTTTATTGTAAAGTTTATGACCAAGTGGGTCAATGATGACTGTAATTGAAGAATTATTTATTTTAATAATTAATAAAAGGAGACACCTGTTTAGGGGAGGCTGTTAAATGAGTGTTCACTGCCCACTAGGAGGAAGGAGCAACTGTAGAAGGCTGGTTGACAAATGAAAGCACTAACATTCACTTTCTAGCTGTTGCAGGAGCATAATCCCTAAAAACGTGGTCATGTTCATTTAGAGGGGGAATTGAGCTGGTGGCTCATTAAATTCCAAAACTGACCCAAAGACCTAGGCAATCTTATATAACCCATCAAATTGAGCAGGAGCCTCACCACTCATTCTAACTGTTGAGAGAATGAACCTCGTGATTGCTGCAAACTGAAAAGTTAGGCACACAAGAATTTGATGAGGGGATAGCTAAAGTGTTTTGCTGAGTAAAGTCTGCTTCTGACTGCTAAGTTGCAGAAGTCTGTTGTGTAGCAAATACCTCCATCCTAGTGGTGCAGTGAGCAAGCTCGGGGGTCTTAAGCAAGTGATTTGGCTGCTTCAGGAAAAGGTTGGGTAGAACAATTTCCCTTGGGTGTTAGTTCCTTTTTTGCAACATATCTAGGTTCCAACTCTACCTTTGTAATATGTTATTTATTTCTGTTTTAGGCTGAAGTACTTTGCAATGTGGTTATAGTTAAATGTTGTTATTCAATGATTATTTGATGAAGTATTTGCATAGAAACTGATTGGAAAAGAAATGATTTTAAAATGATTTCTTGTATTTTTCCTCTCACCAAAGTGACGTACTCTAGTAGAGGAATATATGAAATTATGTTGAATAGTAGTATCTGAATGAATGAATAAATGTGTATTTTCGTTAAGACGGAGCATAGAAATGATATGTATTCATATTCTGTACACAATCTACTGCTAGTTAGAAGACCTTGTAATTAATTAAATACAAGCTACATGATCTAGGAGGATATTGGTGGCCACCCACCTATTCCTCTTGGACCCCCACCACTGTTTCTTTCAGTTTTCCAGTTTCCTTAATTGTAGCACAATTTACTATTTTTGGCAGTTTTCGGGTCCTAAACTTTCGGAGCCGTTTTGAGGCTCTAAACGACTTTTTTTTGCATCGAATGGTTAAGCAAATATGAGTCCGTTTCGGACTCAATATTGTCATTTATGGATGTAGTCCTTAAACATATATTTCTAACGATGTATCATGCGCATCAAACGGAGGTAGTATGCTAAAGTTACGACCCCGGGAAATTGATGTACCAAGTTACTCAACGGGGCCCACATTAAGGCGTTTCACCTCCTAGGGTTAGGTTTTTGGATGTGTAGGGTTTCCATTGTTTCTCAATAATATATAGGCCTTCCAGCCTCATTGTAACACAGAGAGTTCATAGGCATGTAGCCGCCACATCTCTTCTCAGAGATAAGCTACCAGCACTCTAGCTAGTTTATTTCCATTCTGTATGTAAACAAGTTTCAGTTATTGATTAATGAAATGAAGTGTTATTTCCGCTGCATATTTGTTTCTATGGTTATTTGTGTATTTTGTTGCGTTCCTGCATAAATCCGGGTCAGTGGTATCAGAGCAATCTACTCTTTCTCGATCATTCTTTGCATGTCCCCAATGAGGGCGGGGTATAAAGAGTTAGGGCTCGATCTGGTTGAACCTTTGCAAGATCAGCCTCGAAAATCTCAACAGCCACCCATGGGGGACGAAAAGAAAGATGAGGGCGCAGAAGATCCTATCAAAATTTTGCTCGAGGAGGCCCTTGAAAAACAAAGGAACGTGATGATGGATAACTTCACCCAGATCCTTCAACGACTTCCCACTGGCAGCGCATCTGCATCTAGCAGCCACTCTGGAGGTGCAACCCCTTTTAAGGTACAAGTAAACTTCGACATTCCCATATTTGATGGTCGAATAGATGCAGACATCGTAGATAAATGGTTGAATCTATTAGAAGGATATTTCTCGGTTCATGACTTTTCTGCCCGGGAAAATATTACTTTTTCTCTACTCAAAGATGCCCCCCATGTCAAGGACTGGTGGGAAACCTACTGTGAGAGAAAGGATGAGGAGGAACCCTCTTTGTTCTCAGCCGTACCCACTTGGAATTCTTTTCGAGATGCCATAAAGGGAGAATATTATCCAGTGGGGAGCTATGAGGACAAGTACATCCAATGGACTACACTGCGGCAGCAAAGAGATCAAGATGTGCATGAGCTGACTAATCTGTTCCATACATTGTGCACCAAGTTGGGTATCAAATACTCAGAGAAAAATTTGGTGCTGAAGTACCATAGTTGTCTGCACAGATACATTCAGGAGGAAATGGAGTTCCTCGACATCTCCTTGCTTGGTACAACATATCGGTATGCTGCCAAAATTGACCAAAAATTCAAATAGAAAAAGCAAGACTTTGGATCTACGAATTAGAAGCAAGGGAAAGGTGCCCCCAAACTGCAGAACCAAGGACATAGCCAAGGCATGGGGACTCAAGAAAACTTGCCAAAGCCGCAAGCAAAGAGCAACACTGCAAAGTCGAAGAAGGAAGCGGGAAAGTGGTGCAAGTTCCATAAGAGCCCCACTCACAACACAAGTGAGTGTCGGGCTAAGCAGTCACTGGTGGTTGAGATAAAGGCTTCTGAATCATATGCATACTCTGACACTAAATCTGAACCCGAGAAGGGGAATGACAGAGGGAAGAAGATTATCGATGCAGAGCCCAATGCCACCGTTGCCACCACGAAGATCCAAAAGGAAGAACCAGAATATTTAGAGGAGGAGGAGCATCTTTTCCACTCCCAGATGTGGGTAAAGGGTTCCCTGCTACAGTTCATCGTCGACAGTGGGAGCCAAAAGAACCTAATTTCAGCAGAGGTAGTGAAGCGGTTGGGTTTGCCGACCACATCCCACCTGCATCCGTACACCATCGGGTGGCTTCACCAAGGACGAGATCTTCGCGTCAGCCAGTAGTGCCGCCTTCCCTACAGCATCAAGCCCTTCACCAATGAGGTATTATGTGATATTTCTCCTCTTGATGTTTGTGATGTATTATTAGGTCAACCATACTTATGGAAGCAACATGCTGTGCATGATTTCTGGCCTTGCACTGTTATTATTACATTGGAAAATAATTTGTACAGGATACCAGAGGTACCACCCCCTACCGCTATCTCTTTGGTTACTGCAAAACAATGCAGTAAGCTCATTTCTAAAACTGGGAAGTTTGTTTTCTTGATGATTCGCCCTCAGGGAAAGAAGAAGATCATGGCCACAACCTCCAGACAGGGCCCCTCCGCACGACAACAACAATGGACAAGGTCATGGAGGAGTACCGGGACATATTCACCTCACCCACTGGGGTGCCTCTCCACTGTCAGGTAAAGCACCCCATCGATATGACCCCAGGTGCGCCGCTGCCCAATGGACCGATCTATCGTCGCTCTATTCTAGAGAATGATGAAATCAAGAGGCAAATTCAGGAGCTGCTGCAGAAGGGTCACATCCGGCCAAGTTCGTTTCCCTGTGGGAGCCCGATTGTGTTGGTACAGAAAAAGGATGGGACTTGGAGACTCTGTATTGACTATTAGGTGTTGAACAAGATCACTGTCCGGAATAGGTACCCGATCCCACGGATTGATGATCTCCTGGACCAGCTTAAAGGGGAAAAATATTTTAGCAAGATCAACTTAAAGTCTGGGTATCACTAGGTACTGATCGAGCCGATCGATGTGTGGAAGACTGCCTTCAAATCCAAGGAGGGCCTTTTCGAATGGTTGGTCATGCCTTTCGGGCTGACGAATGCTCCTGTAACCTTCATGAGACTGATAGACGACATATTGTGGCCATTCACCAACTCATTTGTAGTAGTGTACTTGGATGACATCCTGATCTTCAACCAGACTTGGGAAGAGCACCTCCACCACATCCGACAGGTCCTCCAAACATTGCGGCAACATAAGTTGTGTGCCAATTTGGACAAGTGCACTTTTGGCATGACCCAAGTTCAGTATCTGGGATACATTATTGATGACTGTGGGGTACATGTGGATCCAACCAAGATCCAAGTCATTTGGGATTGGCCAGCCCCAACTACTCTAAGAGAGCTTCGCAGCTTTTTAGGCCTTGCTAATTTCTACCACAGGTTCGTGTTGGGATTCTCTCATATCACTTGGCCCTTAAGTCAAGTCACCAAGGGAGGAGCGAAAGCAAAAAAAATTTCGTCAAAAACTCAGCAGAAGGCGTTTGTAGAATTGAAACATCGCCTCTGTTGTGCCCCAGTGCTCACATTACCAGACTTGCAACAACCATTTGAGATCAAGATAGATGCCTCTGACTATGCTATTGGGGCAGTCCTTACTCAATAAGGGCATCCAGTGGCATATCACAGTGAGACACTGTCAGACACAGTCCGCAAATATCCCACTTATCACAAAGAGATGTATTCCATTGTACAAGCTTGCCAACAATGGAAGCATTACATTTTGGGGAAGGAAACGATCATCCACACAGACCACTGACCCCTGCAATTCATGCAGACACAAGGGAAGTTACAGAACGATCGCCATCAGAAGTGGTCCACATATCTACAACAGTTTCATTTGAACATCAAGTACAAGAAGGGAAGCACCAATAATGTTGTAGACTGCCTCAGCCGACCACCAATCGTGGCGATAACGACCGTGCTCAACTCTTGTGGGCACGAGACTTCTGATTGGCCGCTTCTCTACAAGAGCGATCCAGAATTCAGCCACACATACCAGACGCTCTTGGAGGGAAACCAAGTTCCAAAATTTGACCTCCAGGATGTACTATTGTGTCACATGGGACACCTTTGTGTTCCTTCAAGCGAACGTGCCAAGCTGATTTGGGAAGCACACTACAGTCGGGTCGCTGGGCATTTCGGGGTCGAGAAAACAGTGACAGTACTACAGAAGTATTTTTATTGGATGAACCTTCGATAGGACGTCAGGAAGTACATCCGATCTTACATTGCCTACGCCATTGCCAAACCATCCATCAAGAAGCAAGGCCTCTATACTCCGTTGCCTACCCCTGGTCGACCTTGGGAATCCATCTCCATGGATTACATGTCAGGACTTCCTTCTATGAAGCACGACAACCACTGTGTGTTTGTGGTCGTTGACAGATTCTCAAAGATGGCCATAATGGCGGCCTACAAGAAGAATATCATAGCAGAAGCCACTGCTAAACTCTTCTTTGAACGAGTGTGGGTATACTTTGGTATCCCATAGTCTATAATCTCAGACCAGGATAGCAGGCTTCTTAGTACATTTTGGTCTAGCCTATGGTCAATGCTAGACACCAAGCTCACAAAGTTCACAGCTTTCCATCCCCAGACTGATGGCCAGACAGAGGTCATCAACAGGATGATCGTACATATTTTGCGCATGTACAACTCAAAGCATCCAGGCACATGGGATGAGAGCCTCCCCTATGTACAACACAACTATAACTAGGCCCTCCACATCTCAACCAACCACAGCCCCTTTCATGTGGGCTTGGGATTCTAGCCACTATGTCCCATTGACGTAGCCATGCCATTTACAGCTACTCAGGCTGATTCAGCTCATATCCAGTCTGAAGTTTCCAAGGAAAACAACTTCATTGAGCACATTCAACACAATCGCCAACAAGTTCATGACATATTGGATAGATCCAATGCTAAGTACAAGCAGCGACATGATCAACATCAGGTGCAACACAACTTCCAGGTGGGCGACAAAGTGTGGCTACATTTACAGAAGGAGCACCTTGCTGGACCCCACCGCAAGCTTCAACTGTTCCGATATGGGCCATACACCATCACCAAGGCTGTCGGGGACAATGCCTTCGAGCTTATTATTCCACCATTCCTTGGTCTGCACCCAGTGTTCAATGTGGACCGCCTTCGGCCCTACTTTCCACCTCTACTGGACACATCAGACGTGGCAGAACAACTCACACCAACAGAGTTAAACCCCAACTACATGGAACAAGCCACAACTGATCGGATTATGGACACACATATCAAGAACACCTGCCAGCAGAAGATCCAGCTATATCGAGTTGTCAAAGCAAGCCAACTCCTTCACCAGGGAAAGTGGCTCATCGAGGACCAAGTTCAACAGAATTTTCCTCATCTCATGGAGGAACTCAATGCAATGGGGACCGTTGCTTCCTAAGGGGGGAGGAATGATCCAAGAGGATATTGGTGGCCACCGACCTATTGCTCTTGGACCCCCACCACTATTTCTTTCAGTTTTCCAGTTTCCTTAATTGTAGCACAAGTTACTATTTTTGGCAGTTTTCGGGTCCTGAACTTTCGGAGCCATTTTGAGGCACTAAATGACGTTTTTTTGGCATCGAATGGTCGGGAAAATATGAGTCTATTCCAAACTCAAAATTTTCTATTTTTGGATGTAGTCCTTAAACAGGTCTTTCTAACGATGTATCATGCGCGTCAAACGGAGGTAGTATGCTAAAGTTACGACCCCAGGAAATTGATGTACCAAGGTACCCAACGGGGCCCACATTAAGGCGTTTCACCTCCTAGGGTTAGGTTTTTGGATGTGTAGGGTTTCCATTGTTTCTCAATAATATATAGGCCTTCGAGCCTCATTGTAACATAGAGAGTTTAGAGGCATGTAGCTGCCACATCTCTTCTTAGAGATAAGCTACCAGCACTCTAGCTAGTTTATTTCCATTCTGTATGTAAACAAGTTTCAGTTATTGATTAATTAAATGAAGTGTTATTTCCACTGCATATTTTTTTCTATGGTTATTTGTGTATTCTGTTGCGTTCCTACATAAATCTGGATCACTACAACTCTTAATTCAAGGGTTAAACATTTGAAACTTTCATTACAGTACAAGTATAGGAACACAAAGTAAGTGCAAAGTCCTTTTTTTTATGTGCATATTAAGGTATTCTTTATTCTCAAACACATTAACTTCTAACTGTATAAGAACACAATTTTACAAATCCAAACTTATTTGTGCTACCCTATTTTAATCTCTCTAAGATCAAACCGTATTTCCTTAAACAAACTCTGATATTATTATAGAATAACTAGATTTAATAATGAATCATATTTAAATCTAAACAAGAATTCTTAAGAGTATCTTAACCCAGATTCTTAGCAGCTGAACTATTAATGTAACACCAAGTCGAGAGTCTTAACAAATCTTAGCACTGGTTACAGGCTTCTGATTTAAACTGGTGTTGTTTCTGTGTTATTTATCTACAGAACAAAATCTCAAACAGTCTCTTGAATTATTAAAATTATTTTAAATAAAATTGAATACTCAGAGTAAGGCTTTACAGTTTTAAAATAAAACAACGAAACCCTAGAACTGTATAACTGAGTCGATTCATCAGAACAACCATTCTATTATTAACAAATGGCCATAGCGGTTTTTCTTAGGCCTTTTATAAACAAACATAGCATCGATCCCACAACTAAAGATTTTATAAAACAAAATGAATCAGATAGAGCCGAGAACATTATCAAGAAGAATAGGAGTACATTCGGTAACTGTAAGCTAAGTAAAGTTATATAAAAAGTGGACATAAGTGCCGTTTATACAAAGCTCTATTTATGCATAAATTTAATTTAGATTTACACAGAGGAAGCTTAAAAAAAGACGCTAACAGAGGCCTTACAACCCTTGTTTATGAGCCGTTATTGGAAAGATAAAAACTATCGAATTCCAATTCTTTTAGGTTAACTACACACTGTAAATATTGAAATAATTCTGGAGACTTTTAAACTCTCTACTATTATTTATTACTAATTCATTGTGAGATGTTTCTTAAGACTTTTAAATTAGATGAAGGACTCATTAACATATTGCGAAACCTGTAGAAACGCAACACCTTATATTTTTAATTAAAGAAAGAAGTATACCCAGAAAACTTCACGGGTTGGTCCCCAATCATATCCGTTATTTTATTAACTGATGATGAAACCACGACGGTGGCTTATAGACAAACATCTTTGTTAAGTATATGTTAAAACCTTCACTAAATATTATAGGATGAGGACTGAATTTAGATCTAAGAAACTTGTAAATCCCTTATGGGTACATACTTCATTAATAGCTTGTTACCAAAGAATCTTATTAATAGAAATAAAAAAACCCAGCGCTGCCAGTTGTTTATCCAACTTAATAGTCTCACAATAGTGGCTTCTTAGCCCAAATAGTAATTGACTCTAAGACTACACAGGTTACAGTAACATAAAACCAATATAAAAGAGCAGTGAAAAGCAATTAGTATATGACCACTTTTAAAAAATATTTTATAGAACCATTAAAGATATATATATATATATATATATAACAAACTGAGTTTAGAGTGGTTTCAAAATTCAAACCAACAGAGTTCGGCTCACGACCTCGAAGTTTTAAAACAAAACTAAAAAGACCTCACAGGCCAAGCAAATTGCAGGAGTATCCTCTGTAACTGACAGAAACAAAAGAATGAAGTATCTTTAACATTCTATAATTTACATAGATATTATTAGACAAGTATAGTTGCGGTACAAAAACCCGTATGGGTTCTCATAGTGTTAAAAACAAGTCTTAAACAAACAAAAAAAGCTTGCATATAGTGGGATAGTCGCTTATGAATCCACAGAGAACATATAACACTTGTATTTGTTTTTTCATAACCACTCTATCGTTTGCACAACAACGAGCCGATTGATGGATTGAAAACCCTTTGCACACACCCTACAATACCAGTTGGACCTTACTGTGCCATGCAAGGAGTTAACCATGAGTCTTACCAGTTGGAAGACCCTCCCTGGCAGTTACCAATCCAAGACCCTCAACGCTGATCTGTAAATCACTTGCATTTGTTTTCCTTCCAAAGATTAGTAAAATGATAATAGTAAAAACTGTATTATAAAGAAATATTTTAGTCTCTGAATCATGAAGGAGCTTACCCATCCAACTTTATCGACGCTGTAAACTGTATTTACCCCATCAAGCAAATCCTTTTGAATAGGATCATAAGGTTTTGAGGGCCAAGGATGATGGATTCCCTAAAGCCGTTCACCTTTGGTGTGTTGCAGAATAGAGCCCTATGAAGACGAAGGCATTGTGAAAATATCAACATATGCGATACAAAACCCGAGCAAGTTGACCCTTAACCAAAACCTTCATGTTGCTTGTTAATACTCCATATAGTAACTTAGCATTGGAGTGGAACTTTAGTATCGAAAAAATTCATTACCTACAAAAAGAAAATAAAATTATGACTAAGTAATATCTTGACTCATCTCTTGGATAGCTCCGGAGGACCAAAACAAATGACAACGACAAACGGTTTTACGACAACAATTATAGACAATTCTCTTATGTCACAAAGTAATGTCTTAATGACAAATCACCAAATAAGCGAGCAAGTAATAATTTAAATACACGACGACATGAATGCATGACGAAAGAAGTATGTGTATTAACATCGCTCTAAATATTGTTAGTAAGTTCTAATATTACATGTAGTAAATAATTTTTTTTTTAGGAAATTGAGGGAAGTTACATGTGTTATCAGAGCGAGATTCCAACACCAGGCCTGATTGGCTCACTCGCATATAAATAAAACAATGTACTAATTTTATTTTGCATTTATTTCTATCCAGAAATATAAAGTCTGTTTTGCAGGAAATGGATAATGCTGAAGCATCTACTAAGAATGGTCCTCAACATATTAATCCTAAAAAATTGTATGTAGATTTGAATAATCCAAAATTACTGCAAACAGTCAGAGATTTAAAAAGTGAACTACAAATTGTGAAACATGATAATCAAATAATTTTAGAGCTGAATGAATATCTACTGGACAAAATACATAACCAGGAAAAGATAAAAGAAGTGATATCGAAACAGATTCTAAAACAACGTCCCATAAACATAAAGATAAGAAAACAAGATATCCTGATAGTGAATCTTCTTCAAAGGTTAAACCAAGGTCACGTAGGGAAAGGAAAAGATATATAAGTGACAGCAATGAAAGTGACTGAAAACCTAGGAGAAAGAAGTATAAACCCCACGAAGAGATTTCTGGAGAATTCAAGAAAATAAATTCTCCCATGTTCAATGGGGAAGCAGAGAAAGGAGAGGAAGCATAAGCTTGGCTTCCGGACATGAAGAAATACTTCCAAATTTCCAACTATTATGAGAGATTAAAGGCCAGAATGACTATTTATAATTTGACCGAAAATGTCGACATATGGTGGCAAGATATAAAGAGAGTCAAAAATCTGAAAGAGAAGTTCTTAACTTGGAGAGTTTTTAAGAAGTACTTCAAGAGAAAGTCTCTGTCTGAATAATATTATGAGGAAAGAGCCAAGGAGTTCTATGATTTAAAACTAGGTTCCATGTCCATGAAAGAATTGAGCAGCAAGTTCTTAAGTCTGCTAAGATACGCACCTTACATAATAGATGAAAAGCAAAAAATCCAAAGGTTTTTAAATTGTTTACCTGCTAGCTTCAAAGATAGGATTGAGTTTGACAATCTGAAAACCTTGGAAGAAGCTATGAGAAAGGATGAATTATTTTATAAACAAAGTAAGAAAAGAGAAAGTCTACCTAATTGGAAGACTAAAGACAAGTCATTTTTATCATAAGAGAAGAGGATTCAAGTCAAATAAGATTTTTGGGAGCAAGTCTCGGAACTTCTCCAAGAACAACTATCAGAAAACTAATTTTAAGAATAAAATACCCCAGAATACTGCATCATCAAAGGGAAGGGATATATCTAACAATTTTGTTAGAAATACTGAACAACGGGAACCTGTCAAATGGTGGGAATGTCAAGGACCACACTACGCCAAGTAATGTCCAAATTGGAAAGGAAACATCAGCAACATACACACTTTCCAGGAAGAAGAAATAGTTGGAGATGTGGAAAACGAGATGCATAGGATAAATGCAGCTCTGGAGAACCTACACGACGGATCACCAAACTTCCATGGTGGAAGTGCAAGGTATGATCTAAAATTTCTCACTTTCCATCTTAATTGATCCAGGCACTAGTTTAAGTTATATATCTCCTAGCATAGTGGAAAAGTGTAACTTATCTTTAAAAAAGTTTGAAAAGTCTTGGTTGGTCTAGTTAGCCACATGAACTAAAAGAAAGGTAGTAAAGTATGTTGAAAGTTATGATTTGATGATGAGTCATTTTGAAACTCATGTCAAGCTAAATGTGCTACCTTTAGGATATTATGATTTCTTAATAGGAATGGATTGGATTGAAAAACACCAAGTGATTTTAAACTGTTTTCAGAAAAATTTTACTTGTTTGAATAATGAAGGAGAAAGAATTACTGTCACATGAATTCCTAGGAAGATATCTGTTAGGAAAATTATAGCCTTACAGATTAAAATGGATGTAAGGAAGGGATGTAAAGTCTTTGTTGTACACATTATAAATAATTAACAAATTAACAAAGAAGATAAACTAGGATTTGAGGATATTCCGATCCTGCAAGATTTCACGGATGTATTCCCAGAAGAAATTCCTGGATTACCTCCTAAACGATATCTGGAATTTTACAATTGAATTAGTACCCGAAGTGGTACCTAACTCAAAATATCCCTATCAAATGAACATTTTGGAGTTGAATTAACTAAAAGTACAATTACAAACATTACGTAAGACCAAGTGTATCCCCTTGGGGAGCATCGGTTCTTTTGTTAAAAAGAGAGACAATACTCTGTGTCTATGCATAGACTATCGTCAAATTAATAAAATGATGATTAAGAATAGATATCCTCTGCCTCGCATTGACGATCTGTTCGATCAGATATGTGAAGCGATGATATTCTCAAAGATCGACTTAAGTTTAGGGCATCACCAAGTTAGAATGAAAGATGAGGACATCTTTAAAACTGCTTTCTGGATAAGATACAGGCACTAAGAATTTGTAGTTATGCCCTTCGGGCTAACAAATGCACTAGCAATCTTCATGTGCTTAATGAATAATGTTCTAAGTAAGAACCTAGACAAATTTGTAGTCATCTTTATAGACGACATATTAATTTACTCTAAGACAAAAGAAGAGCATGATTAACACTTAAAGATAATTCTACAAGTGTTACGAGAACATCAGCTATATGATATGTTCAACAAATGTGATTTTTATAAAGATAAAATACAATATTTAGGGCATGTAATATCCAAGGAGGGGATATCGGTGGACCCGGATAAAATAAAATCTATAATTGATTGGGTTGTTCTTAAGGACGTAACTGATGTACGATCCTTTATGGGGATAACAGGTTATTACATAAAATTTATTGAAGGATTTTCAAGGATTGCAAATCCTATAACTTCATTACAGAAAAATGGTAAGAAATTTGCGTGGGATCAGAAATGTGAAGACAATTTTAATAAACTAAAAGAATTATTAACTACTACACCCATCCTAAAAATAGAAAACCTAGAAAAAGACTTCGTCGTATGCACTGATGCATGCAACAAAGGTTTGGATGGGGTAATGACACAGGAAGGTCATGCAATTGCATACGAATCAAGAAAATAAAAAAAACTCATGAAAATAACTATGCAACTTATGATTTAGAGTTGGCTGCAATAATCCACGCTTTAAAAATGTGGCAGCATCACTTAATAGATAAAATATTTCTGCTAATGTATGATAACATAAGTTTAAAATATCTACTTGATCAACAAAATATAAATGCAAGGCAAGCTAGATGGCTAGCTTTCCTTAGCGAATATGATTTCAAAATCAAACATATTAAAGGGAAAGAAAATAAAGTGGCTGATTCCCTAAGAAGGAATGCAGTAACATGTTTTGTAGCTTCCATTAGCAGTTATAAAACTGATTGGGAAGATAAATTGGAAGAAGGAATAAAGTGGGATCCAGAATACCAGAATTTAAAAGAAATGATAACTCAGAATACATCTGAAAATATAGTTACAGATTTTAGTTTTAATGAAAAAGGTTTAATACTGTTTAAAAACAAACATTATGTACCAAATATACCAGAAGTTAAGCTGCTGGTTTTGAATGAAATGCACAAAAGTCCTTACTCTAGACATCTGGGGTATCGAAAGATGATAACTATGTTAAGAAAAGAGTACTTTTTGCCTAACATGAAAAGTGAGGTTGCTGAATTTTTAGCTAGGTGTATCGAATGTTAGCAAGTAAAGGTTGAACATGAACACCCATCATGCCTTTTACAACCACTACTAATTCCAAATTGCAAATGGAAAGTCATCAATCTTGACTTTGTAACTGGTCTACCTAAAAATGAGAAACCGGATGATTCAATAATGGTAGTTGTGGATAAATTAAGTAAAGAAACACACTTTATTCTAGTTAAAACAACTTATACAACTGCTAATATTGCTGATATTTTTATGAAATAAATCTTTCATCTACATGGAATTTCAAAGGTAATAATCTCTAATAGAGATCCCAAATTTACTGGTAATATTTGGAAAACTTTATTTAAAGGATTAAATATTAAATTGAATTTTAGTAATTATTATCATCCGTAAATGGATGGACAAACAGAAAGAGTCAATCAAGTTTTAGAAGACATGTTACGAATGTATGTTAGAGACTATCCCAAGAAGTGGGAGGACTATTTTCACTTAGTTGAATTTGCTTATAATAACCATTATCAAGATTCAACAAAACTTAGTCATTTTGAAATATTATATGGTAGAAAGTGTAACACTCCTATTACATGGAGTAATTCGGTAGACAAGTTGATGTTACGACGTGACATGTTAAAAGAATTGGAACGAACAGTGAAATAGGTACAAGGCAACTTGAAAACTGCTCAAGACAAGAAAAAGAGTCACGCCGATCTTAAAATAACTTCGAAGGAATTCCAAGTCGGTGAGCATGTGTTTGTTAAGGTGAAACCAAGAAAGAGCTCCTTTAAATTAGGGAGTTGTGCTAAATTAGCACCCAGGTATTGCGGGCCATTCGAGAAATTGGCAAGAGTGGGTCAGTGGCTTATCAACTAGATTTGCCACCTAATCTTAGGATACACAATGTTTTTCACATTTCTATTTTGAAAAAGTATATACATGATGCTACTCATGTGATTGACTGGAATGTGATTCAGGTAGAACCAGAAGAAAATTTTCTTGTGGAACTGGATTGTATTCTCGACAAGAGGGAATTTTTTCTTTGGAATCGCACCATTGGTTAGGTAAAGGTGCAGTGGAAACACCTCAGTCGAGATGAAGCAACCTGGGAACTGGAGAGCGATATGCGGGTAGCATATACAGCTCTGTTTCAAAAAGACTTAGAATAACTTAAGAAAAGTCGAGGATGATGTTGAGCTTAAGAGGGGGGGTGTTTGTAACATACCCAAAACTGAAAAATAAATATCTATTATTTATTTCAGCAAAAACATTATGTTAATTTTTATTGTAAAGTATATGACCAAATGGGTCAATGATGACTGCAATTGAAGAATTATTTATTTTAATAATGAATAAAAAGAGACACCTATTCAAGGGATACTGTTAAATGAGTTTTCACTGCCCACTAGGAGGAAGGAGTAGTTGTAGAAGGCTGGTTGACAAATCGCAACACTAGAATTCACTTTCTAGATGTTGTAGGAGCATAATCCCTAAAAACGTGATCATGTTCCCTAAGAGGGGGAACTGAGCTGGTGGCTCATTAAATTCCAAAACTAACCCAAAGACCTAGGAAATCTTATATAAACCATCAAATTGAGCAGGAGGCTCACCACTCATTCTTATTGTTGAGAGAATGAACCTTGTGATTGCTACAAACTGAAAAGTTAGGCACACAATAATTTGATGAGGGGGTAGCTAAAGTGTTTTGCTGAGTTAAGTCCGCTGATGAGTGCTAAGTTGTAGAAGTTTGCTGTGTAGCAAAGAACTTCGTCCTAGTGGTATAGTGAGCAAGATTGGGGGTCCTAAGCAAGTGATTTGGATGCTTCAGGAAAAGGTTGGGTGGAACAGTCTCCCTTGAGTGTTGGTTCCTTTTCTGCAACATATCCAGGTTCCAACTCTACCTTTGTAATATGTTATTTCTTTCTGTTTAAGTAAGGTGAAGTAATTTTCAATGTGGTTATAGTTAAATGATGTTATTCAATTATTATTTGATGAAGTATTTGCATAGAAACTTATTGGAAAAGAAATGATTTTAAAATTATATCCTGTATTTTTCCTCTCACTAAAGTGACGTACTATAGTATAGGAAGATATGAAATAATGTTGAAATAGTAGTATTAGAATGAATGAATAAATGTGTAGTTTCGTTAAGACAGAGCATAGAAATGATATGTATTTATATTATGTACACAATCTACTGCTAGTTAGAAGAACTAGTAATTAATTAAATACAAGCTACAACTCTTAATTCAAGGGTTAAACATTTCAAACTTTCATTACAGTACACGTATAGGAACAAAAGGTAAGTGCAGAGTCCTTTTCTTTTATATGTGTATTAAGGTATCCTTTATTCTCAAACACATTAACTTCTAACTATATAAGTAAACAAGTGTACAAATCCAAACTTATTCTTGTTACCTATTTTAATATCTTTAGGATCAAACCGTATTTCCTTAACCAAACTCTGATATTATTCTAGAATAACCGGATTTAATAATGAATCATATTTAAATTTAAACAAGAATTATTAGAGTATCTTAACCCAGATTCTTAGCAGCTCAACTATTAATGTAATACCAAGTCGAGAGTATCGACAAATCTTAGCACTGGTTACAGGATTTCGATTTAATCTAGTGTTGTTTCTGCGGTATTTATCTACAAAACAAAATCTTGACAATATCTTGACTTTTTAAAATTATTTTAAACAAACTGAATACTCAGAGTAAGGATTTACAATTTTAAAATAAAACAACGAAACCCTGGAACTGTATAACTGATTTCATTCATTAAAACAACCATTCTATTATTAATGAATGACCATCACGGTTTTTCTTAGGCCTTTTATAAACAGACATAGTATCGACCCTGTGACTAAAGCTTTTATAAAATAAAATGGATCAGACATAGCCGAGAACATTATCAAGAAGAATAGGAGTATAGCAGGTAACTGTAAGCCAAGTTAAGTTATATAAAAAGCGAACATAAGTGTCGTTTATACTAAGCTCTGTTTACGCATAAAGTTAATTTAGATTTACACAGAGGAAGCTTAAAAAAATACGCTAAGAGAGGCCTTACGACCCTTGTTTATGAACCCTTATTGGAAAGATTAAAACAGTCGGATTCCATTTTTTTAGGTTAACTACACACTGTAAACAGAGAAATAATTATGGACACTTTTAAACTCTTTGCTATTATTTATTACTAATTCATTGTGAGATGTTTCTTAATACTTTTAAATCAGATGAAGGACTCATTAACATAATGCGAAACTTGTACAAACGCAACACCTTATATTTTTAATTTAAGAAAGAAGTATACCCAGAAAACTTCATGGGTTGGTCCCCAATCATATCTGTTATTTTATTAATCGTTATTTAACGAAGGTTATTAACCGATGATGAAAATACGACGGTGGCTTATAGCCAAAAATATATGTTAATTCTATGTTAAAACCTTCGCTAAATATTACATGATGAAGACTAAATTTAGATCTAAGAAAATTGTAAAGCCCTTACGCGTACATACTTCATTAATAGCTTGTTACCAAAGAATCTTCTTAACCGAAATCGAAAACCCCAACATTGCTAGTTGTTTATCCAGCTTAATGTCTTATAACAGTGGCTTCTTATCCCAAATCAAAATCAATTCTAAGACTACACAGGTTATAGTAACATAAAACCAATATAAAAGAGCAGTGAAAAGCAATTAGTATATGGTCACTTTTTAAAATATTTTACAAAACCATTAAAGATATTTATATAAAACAAACTAAGTTCAGAGTGGTTTTAAAATTCAAACCAACAGATTTTGGATCACAACCTCAAAGTTTTAAAACAAAACTACAAATCCCTCACGAGCCAAGAAAACTACAGGAGTATCCTCTATAACTTACAGAAACAAAATAATGAAGTATCTTTAACATTCTAGAATTTACATAGATATTATCAGGCAAGTATAGTCGTGTTACCAAAACTCCTACGGGTTCTCACAGTGTTAAAAACAAGTCTTAAACAAAACAAAAAAAAATTGCATAGAGTGGCATAGTCGCCTATGACTCCACAAAGAACAGATAACACTTGTATTTGCTTTTCCATAACCACTCTATCGTTTGCACAACAACAAGCCAATTGCTGGATTGAAAACCCTTTTGCACATACACTACAAGACCAGTTGGACCTTACGGAGCCATGCAAGGAGTTAACCACGAGTCTTACCATTTGGAAGACCCTCCTTGCTAGTTACTAATCCAAGACCCTCGGCGTTGATATGTAAATCACCTGCATTTGTTTTCCTTGTGTTTTCCTTCCAAATATTAGTAAAATGATAATAGTAAAAATTGTATTATAAAGAAATATTTTAGTCTCTGAATCGCAAAGGAGCTTACCCATCCAGATTTATTGATGCCGTAAACTGTATTTAAAGCAAATCCTTCTGAACAGAATCATAAGGTTTTGAGGGCCAAGGATGATGGCTTCCCTAACGCTGTTCACCTTTGGTGTGTTGCAGAACAGAGCCCTTTGAAGACGAAGGCATTGTGAAAATATCAAGAGATGCCATACAAAACTCCAGCAAATCGATTTGTCTCGTACTGTGGAATACATTAAAACCCCTAGGGTTTTCACATTACACTCTTTAGTGACAGCAGGAGGAAGTATTAACTTCACGGGGTCTGTCTCATTACAAATATTTAATAGGTGCTTTACTTGATATGGAATTATTTTTGAATTTAAGGCTGACTACCTTTCCATTGCATCAAGTCAAATCCAGACACATTTGCACAACTTACCACGATGGAGAATAGAATGGTATTTTAGTTATATTACCAATTATCGCTTGTAGTACTTTATAAACCTTCATTGATACATGTCAGTTATTAATATACTTAGGATAACACTTTTGTATGGATAAAATAGTTACTATTGTGTTATGAATTTCGAATATTAAAATAATGGACTTAGGAAGGGACCCTTAACCAAAACCTTTGTGTTGATAGTAACTTAGCATTGGAGTAGAACTTTAGTATAGAAAAACTTCATGACCTACACAAATTAAATAAAATTGGGCTTTAGTTGAGATGACTAAGTAATATTGCGACTCATCTCTTGGATAGCTCCAGAGGACCAAAACAAACGACAACGACAAAGGGTTTTACGACAATAATTATAGATAGTTCTCTTATGTCAGAAAGTAATGTACATCTTAATGACAGATCACCAAATAAGAGAGCAAGTAATAATTTAAATACATGGCGACATACATGCATGACGAAAGAAGTATGCATATTAACATCGCTCTAAATATATTGTTAGTAAGTTGTAATATTACATGTAGTAAATTTTTATTTTTTTATTTTTTACGAAATTGAGGGATGTTACAATCCATCTAAAAGAGGATCTACCAAGCACCAAGAGGGATTCAATCTGTCCAGGTGCAAACCCTTTTTAGAGTGGAAATGTTGAGAAAGTGTGTAATGCAATGTTTATGGATTTAATTTATCTAATTTGTGTTGTTATATATATATATATATAAATAAAATTTAAATTTAATTTGAGCCGACATGTTATTTTTAATCCATCTAAAAGAGGATCTACCAAGCACCAAGAGGCATTCAATCTGTCCAGGTGCAAACCCTTTTTAGAGTGGAAATGTTGAGAAAGTGTGTAATGCAATGTTTATGGAATTAATTTATCTAATTTGTGTTGTTATATATATATATATATATAATTTAAATTTAATTTGAGCCGACATGTTATTTTATTATTTTTTACTCTAGAATGAACACGAAAGAAGTTACACTTTCTCTCCCTTACTGGGCCAAGAATGGGCCTCTTTGGCCCAATAAATAATTTAAACTTAATTTGAGCCTACATGCTATTTTTAATAAGGATTCTAGAATGTGCCTCTTCCAAGCAAAAATCCTAATATGTATTCATGAATATATAAAAAAGAAAAGAATTTTGGTGTTGTTAAAAATAGTAATAACTACTTTTAATATCTCAACTTTAATGGCCTTTATGAGAGCTAAGATTCCAACACTACAACTTTTATAGACTCAACAAAGCTATCTAATTAATTAAATAAATTATATATAATATATAAATTGAAAATTAATTCCAAATTAGATTAAATTAAATAATTTCAAGAACTTAGTAGTGATTGTAATAATTGTACCTTTCTCCTTGTTTTAAGTAAAACCTATTAGGGTGCATTATTGGCCTTCCCTATGCTCATTATTTGGGGTGCATGGAAGGCACACAATCTCTCCAATTTTCAAAACATTTCCATCCCCCGATGGTATATGCATTTAAAAGTATATCCATTTTAAAGCACTTCTCTCATGTACAGATCCCATGATTGAACATGCCTGCTTAGCAAATCTAGATCGGTAGGGCGCATACATGGTCTTTTTTTTATGGAGTTGCATAGTGTCAACCAATTAGGGAGGTATCGATGGTACATTATTTGGCGACTCAAAGCTCGTGGTGTGTTGGCTTAATCATCAAATCAGATCCCTCAACATTTATCTGAGACCTATCATTGATCACATTAAAAGAGCCATATCACTCTTTGAATCTTTATCCATTCAACACATCTATAGGGATCATAATATCCAAGATTATATATTATCAAAACAGGGCAGTCATATGGGGTTATGGCGGGTTGACAAAGTCGTCATTAAGGAAGTTGATCTGGGACTTATTAAGGACCTACCCATCTCATAGGTCTATCAAAGGGCCAACTATCTCTATCTTATTTGCTACTATGAAAGGTTTCTTGAAGACATTTTTCTGACTACTATATTTTGACATATGTAATCTATATGACTATCTAAACACTTGTTTATACTTGCTTCTTTCTCATATGATAAAAATCTAGTATGTTTAACTTGCTATTAATATTGTAACGCTACTAATAGAGGCTAAATAAACAATATAATTTTTATTTTTATTTTAATAATTAAAAACATAAACTATAATCCTTTTTTTCCTCGAAAAAAATTAAAACCTATTATATATATATATATATATTTTAAGAAAACCGTTTCCTCCCTGGGGAGAAAGAGTGAATTATGGAACATGTAAGAATTTAATTATGATTTTGATGAAATCTCCTAGTATGAAGAATAATTTTAATAAACATATTGAAAGATAATGTGTTTGATTAACGAAGGGATTAAATGAGATTTTAAATAAAAATGGGAAAAATTGTGTATATTCTAAATATAGATTTCGAGCCATATCTACGCTATGTAATGTATATTGGTACTTGGAAATGATATTGAATCTTAAATTGTCGAATGAAAATTACATACAAGAAAATTAAATTTATGAATTGGTAAAATGATTCTAAGTTAAATGAAATAATATGAATTTAAGAATTGAGTTTTGATTATGATAAGTGTATTTTTTTAGTTTAAATGAGAACATAAAAATAGGGTAAAATATATATTAAGGTTATACATACAGTCTGCTTTATGTCTTTTAGTTTTACAATGCTCTTTTTTAAACTTTGGCTGCTAGAACTTAGTGATAAATTGCCATGAATCTTCACTGTGGAATCTCAACAAACCTTAGTGATAAATTGGTGCTTCAAGTCATCTAAAGTTGGAGTCACCCCAGCTGGTGTACTCTGCACAAACTTAATATACCACTGTAAGGCCTTACCCCATAAAGTTGTCTGGAACTCTACCATCTTAAAGCTTGGGGTAGTTCCCTTCAAATTTCAGATAGCCTCACATAGGAACCTTAGGTAAAATATACATTAATGATATAAAGAGTATATTTTTAATTAATGTGTAAAGTTTTGAGTTAAGTTGGGAGGACAAATGCAAATAAAATAACAATAAAATAGATATAGATATTAAAAGAGAAAGGTATAAAATCTTGTATAATCTAAAAATAGAGATTGAGACAATATCCTTATATTAAGGATTGTAAATTAAGGTAAACCTACCAAGGAACAAATTAATTGAGTATATATAAATTACCTTCGCAGTGTGGTAGTTGAAAATAATGAAGAACCTTTCCATTTGTAGAAAGATAAGTATGTATAAATGAGTATTTTAAGAAAGTTGAATATTCTATAGTAAGAACAAGTCTTTTAGATAAATAACTTTTTTAATCTATATTTTGTTATGATTGAATTTCATATACAACCTAAGTGGGCCTAACGGTTAAGAGGATGTGTTTCCTCCTAGGAGGTTACAAGTTCAAATCCAGAGGGGGGTAGGGTATGCACACCTTTGTAAACTTTAACAGTTAAACCACTGCACAGAGGGGGGTCCCTTTCCCCACAAACAAGGGGGTCTCATACACCAAATTGGTGTCTCACTTGGCGGTGACCTCAAAAATATGTTATTATTATTATTTTATTACAATGAAATTCTATAAAATTAACGCTCTGATTGTAGGGCCGAGTGTGTTGTTGCTCAGAAGCAGATCTGCTAGCGTGAGGTGCAACCAACGTTGCTCTGCTACCACACGCAGCTTGAATTGATTCTTGATCAGATCCATAGCATGGTCAATTGAGTCGACTTGGATCCGCCAGGGAAGCTGTAGAAATGGATCCACCCTTGGATCTGAGCCCCGAGCAATGTCGAATACTCTTAGATGAAGCTTTCAAGAATTTGGTGGCTACTACTTCTCCTCCACCTTTACTTGTCCCAGAATCCGGCGATATGAGCTTCGTGAAGCCAACAACCGGTCCTAGGATCCATATCATGTCAACAACTTCAAGACTAAAAGCCCTAGCTTTGAGTGAGAAAGGTTTGATAGGTCAGTTCATGGGAATCTGGCCTTCTCTAAAGACTATGGAGGTTCAGATAAATAAGAACTGGATGCCCTTGATATATGGGGGGTTGCAACACTGCTTTTGCGGAAAGGGATTCTTCTCCTTCTTATTTGAAAGCAAAGCTAACATAGTTCTTATCTTCAGGAGTGGTCCCTATTTCATGGGTCCTCGTGGTTTATATCTAAACCGATGGAGCCTATCATTCGATCCAGAAAAGGATGTGCCATCGAAAGTCCCGGTTTGGTTCCACCAAGCAGATCTGCCCCTGCACCTCTAGAATGATTAAACGCTACAAGCAATAGGGAACTCTCTCAGTAATTACATTGACAAAGCGGAACCAAAGGGCTCTTTGTTTTCTTGTGCAAGGATCTGCGTTGAAGTAGATATGGAGAAAGGCCTGCCAGAGGCAGTAAACTTATTCATGGACGGATGGGAACACATGAAAAAGGTAGATTATGAGCAGCTACCGTTCAAGTGCTAGAAGTGCCATGAGTATGGACACTTTGACAAAAACTGTCCAAAGGTGGTTCAAGAAATCTTGGAAAAAAATCAAGAGGAAGGATGGCAGCAATTAAAAAGGGGAAGAAAAACTCCTCCAACAACAAATGAGGTGCAACAAAAATATAAACAAGGAAAATCCCAAAGAAGCAGAAAAATTCTCGACCAATATCCAATATGAGGCACTGCTTATGGACAAAGGTGAAATTCCCCCTTTGGAAATAACAACAGTTGAAATAGAAGAAGAAGAATCCCATGCAACCATGAGTATCCCTCCTATGTCTCCAAGAAATGAAAGGAACGAAAAGGCTCCGGAAGGGTCTACAACACCAGGGGGAACCTGGGCAGAGATGGTAAAAGTTAGCAGAGTCATGCAGTAAGGATACTCTCCAGAGCGGTCACCTTCACAAGGATCACATGAAATGCATGAAAGGCTTCACAACCAATCACAAGATGAAGGAAGTCGCAAAGATACCTAAGAGAGCAAGAAGAATAAATAATACCTAATATCTAGATCTGCTGGACATCCCATTGAGGAACGGAAAGTACACTTGGAGCAATAGAAGAAATGGAATAGGGAACGTAGCAGCAAGGCTGTAAATATTTATTTTAAGCTCCACCTTCTTGTAGAAAGACCTCATCCCTACCTCTCTTACTCTCCCTTTAGCAGTGTCATACCACAAACCAATAGCTCTGATTTTATCCCCTCTAGTCAATCTTGGCCCCATTCCATTCAAATTCAACTCGATATGGCTGCATGATGCTATAATTATGGAGTTAATTCAAAGGGAGTGGAACCTCCAACACTTTATATCCCCTGGTTACATTTGGGAATAAAAAATAAGTACACTGAGAGCTTCTTTAAAGAAATGGGTGAAGGAAGGCTTTGAGGATCCAAACAAGCAAAAAAAAATCTAGAAAGGGAATTAGCAAGTATGCAATCCAGAATGGAAGTGGAAGAGGTGTCTCTAGAGCATTTGAAGTAGGAGAGAGAGAGAGCTGAACATCAGAATTCTAAAGGCTGCAAGAAATATAGAAGAGGTATGGAGAATAAAATCAATGTAGACATGGTTGAAGGGTGGATACAACAATACTGAGTACTTTCACAAGAAAACCAAGGTTCAAAAAAGTTGCAATGTCATCAAGGAACTGAAGGATAATCATGGAAACAAGATAATAGGAGAGGAATATCTTAAGGATCATGCCTACAGTCATTATCAAGAGCTATATGTAGATACGGGTGAGACAGATCCGAAAGCACAAATGGATTTACTCCATGGTATACCATCGCTCATAAAAGATGAAGAAAATAGGGAGTTGGCAAAACCCATCATGGAATACGAGATAAGAAACCCAATCTAGTCACTCCATGCTGATAAAGCACCGGGGCCAAATGGTTTCACAATTAATTTTAACATAGCAACCTGGTATATAATAAAATAAGATCTGAAAAAAATGTTAAACTGGACAAGGAAAAAAGACAATATTGGTGGGAAAACTAACTCATCCTTCCTGTCTTTGATTCCAAAAGAAAATAGTCCTTTAACGCTTGATAGATTCAGACCGATCTCATTATGCAACACTTCTTACAAAATCCTGTCAAAAATCTTAGCTTCGAGAATGAAAAGAATCATGTCTCATCTCAGATTCGCAAGGAGGTTTCGTAGAAGGGTGTCATATTATGGAAAACATCATCATCGTTCAGGAATCAATACACTCCATCTTGGAAAGGAATCACCAAGGTATGGCCATTAAACAAGACATGGAAAATGCATTTGATAGGGAAAATCACTTCTTTCTGTTTGAAATGATGTCTAAGTTTGGATTTTCCAAGAGATTTGTAAAATGGGTAAAAACTTGTATAAGCAGGCTGTGGATTGCACTATTAGTAAATAGTAGACCCTCCAAATTATTTCAGGCAACCAGGGGGGTTCGACAAGTCTGTCCAATGTCCCCATTCCTCTGACTCTTGGTGGCTGAAGCTATGAGAAGAAAGCTACAAATTTTGTAGGAGCCTGGAGATTTGAAAGGTTTGAAGATAGCCAGAGGAGTGAAAGCTCCCAACCATGTGCAGTTTGATGATGACACCATTCTTCTAGGAGGAGCATATGTCACAATTGCATGGAGATTCAATTTCGTTATGTCCACTTTCCTCAAAGCAACTGATGGAAAAATAAATTCAACCAAGTCCAAAGTTTACAGATGGAATTGAACCCTAGGAATGGTGGAAAACATAGCAAGGACCCTTGGCTTTGAAGGAAATGCAACTTGGAATTCCTTCAATTACCTTGGGATTCCAATATTCAAAGGGAAAAAGGGCTGCTAACTGGCAAGGGATGATAGATAAAACCAAGAACAAAATCAACTCATGGGGGATAAGGTGGCTTAATCCAATTGGAAAGATCACCCTTATCAATTCCATCCTTTCTACATATCCCATTTACTCTTGCTCAATCTATCTTGCTCCAAAAAAAATTATGAAAGACTTCACAAGAGAAATCATAATATTTTTGTGGCAAGGAGGCAAATCAGACAACCTTAAAAAATTTCACTTGGTGAATTGGAAAACTATTTGCAAACCAAAAATATATGGAGGAGTTGGAATACGAGATCCAAGCAAAATGAACTTATCTCTTGGAGCTAAAATTCTCTGGAGAATTGTAACTCGAAAAGGAGCGTGTTGGAAGGAAATCATCCAAAAAAAATATTTGACAGGCACCAAAAAGAAATGTCTGGACAACATAAGAATGGATAGGAAAGGCTCACCGATATGGGAGCTATGTAAAAGCGTTGCACATATCCTAATATATAATTTGAAATGGACACCCAGAAACGGTAAGGCTCTCAAAATTTGGTTTGATTACTGTGCATCAGTTTCCCCCGTCGTTTTAGTGCAGGTGTTCCTAGACTTAACAAGAGATTGGAAAGTATGAATATCCACACACTATACGATATTTCTGACTGGATGAGAAATGGGAGGTGGTATGGTTGGATCGATCTGGAGATCGACCAACTCAATTCTGATTACTATGCTCTCGTCACGGTGATTCCACCACCTATCCACCGCGCGTTGAAGGATGAACGCTGTTGGGGAAAAATAGGGTGATATATGGTGAAATAAGGTTACATAACAATGGATGTGGATTACAACAGCTACAACAACGACATGAAATGGACAAAGATATGGAACAAAGACAGTCTGCCCAAAATCAACGTGTTCAATTGGATTATACCCCACTGAAAAACTCTAACAACAGAGAATCTAAGAAAACAACAGCTACAAAAACGACAGGAAATGGAAGAAGATATGGAACAAAGATGGTCTGCCCAAAATGAATGTGTTCAATTGGATTCCATCCCACCGAAAAACTATAACAACATAGAATCTAAGAAAAAAAGGAATGGAAGGCCCGCTGACATGTATTCAATGCAAAGAGTTTGAGGAATCTATAAAACACCATTTTTTAGAATGCAAATTTTCCAGGGACTTTTGACACCAAGATTACAAGGATATGCATTTCGAATTCACATTGCCAACAAATTGGGATGATCTATTTTCTTGCTGGAAGGACTACTACCAAGGATCACTCCTCAACAAACTGGACTTTGTGAGGGCTTGGGAAGCTCTTCCAAGATATATCTGCTGGAAGATTATGGACAACGAGAAACAAGGAGATCTTAGAGGGGGGGGGGGAGTCTGGGAAAAGTTGCGGTAGTTGTAGAAGCTCTTTGGGTGGAAGTTTTATTAATGAGGGGAATGCACAACATCAACAAGGAATCATTGATAGTAGAAGAAAGAGATTGGGTCTCTGAATTACTAGTTCTGCCGCCACATCTTCCTTGGACTCGGCAAAAAAAAATTCAATTTTGCAATCTTGGCTCTCTCAAAATGAATTCGAAAGAGTTCAAAGGCCGGTGGAAGAAACTGGGTTGCATCTCTTTGTTCTTTGATGGTGCCTCGAAAGGAAATCTGGGGATGATAGGAGTGGGGGGATTTTATTTCAATTCTGAAGGAATCAAGCTAAAAGAGTACTCTTAGAGAGTCGACAGGAAAACCAACAATGGGGCGGAATGGTTAGAATTTATAAAAGGATTGGAGCTGGCAAGGAAATGTTGGTTTATACCACAATACTGAGAGGGGCAGGGGGGTGAATTAGTATTGTCAGTTTTTACTTTAAAATACACAAAATAAACAATCAATACACAAATTTTATCGTGGAAACCTCAAAAGAGAAAACCACCAACACAAACTCATTAATAAGATGAATTTACAAAATTGTTTATCTGCTGCAACATAAAGGATGTAGATACACCCTAGATTTTGCCTGCAACTATAGACTAGGATGATACAACATCCCTATGGTTTTCTTCCTGCTTCAACAGAAAAGGATGCTACATGTGGAGAACCTCCTGCAATGAACAATCAAAATGCACTATATAACAGAAATATTGGAGCACAAAAGAGATTTTATTGATCGCGGGCCACTTCGAGGGGGCAACCTCCTTTAAGCAAGCTCAATACAAAATAACTCTTCGATGCTTTCATTAGCCTCAAAACATACTTATATACTAAGTATAATCTAAACAACTATTACTCCACATGAATGTGGGATAATGCAACCTATTAACTAGACGACTTAACAACTATTACTTACTCCCCATGAATGTGGGATACTACATCATACTAATGGGATGACTTACAAAGCATATGCGTCCAAAAAAATATACCAACAAAATAAAGAGGGGGTTTGACACGGGTTCTTAACATCCCCTCCCTCTTAGAAAAATATTTGTCCTCAAAGTTTTAGATGTGGAAACTGTTGCTGAATCTGAAGGAGATTTTCCCATGTAGCATCCTCTGTCTGCATGCCATGCCACTGAATTAAGACCTCTGTGATGGCCCAAGAGCAAAGCTGACGAGCGCGCTTATTGAGGATGGCATCTGGTTCCAAAATGATGGAGACTTCAGTATCCATCTCGGGTAAAACAGTTTGTGCTCTGATGTTGGTGCCAATCACTTTCTTGAGACAAGAGACATTAAAGACTAGGTGAATGCGAGAAGAAGGAGGAAGTTCCAATTTATAAGCAACAGACCCAATCTTCTGAAGAACTTTATATGGCCCATAGAAATTTGCAGCCAGCTTCTGATGCCCTTTGAGTTTCACGGAGGATTTCTTGTAATCTGCAAATGAAGAAAAACCATATCATCGACTTGAAACGTGCGCTCAGAACGATGTTGATCGGCTTGCTGCTTCATGCGATTTCTTTCCATGTGAATATTCTCTTGTAGAATGTGAAGAATCTAATCACGGTTGCGTAGAACCATGTCAACTGCCTGAATTGGTGAACTATGGGGGGTGTATGGAAGGATCACTCGAGATGGCTGCCCATAAACAACTTCATATGGAGTCATTTTAGATGCAGTATGGTAGGAAGTATTGTACCACCATTCAGCGAGAGGGAGCCATTTTTCCCATTGATGTTGTTGTTCATAGGTGAAGCAATGAAGATAAGTTTCCAAGCATTTGGTTGTGACTTTAGTTTGACCATCTGTTTTTGGGTGATATCCTAAACTCATTTTTAGATTGGTTCCAGTGAGGTGAAAGAGTTCGGTCCTAAAACGACTTGTGAAAGTTGCATCGCGGTCTGAGACAATAGAAGAAGGGATTCCATGAAGATGGAATATCTGATCCATGAAAATTTGTGCAACTGAGGAGGCAGTATATGGATGGCTGAGAGCACAAAAATGAATATATTTGGAGAGTTGATCAACCACAACCAAGATTACGGTCTTCCCTCCAAATTTAGGTAGCCCGTTAATTAAATCCATCGAAATATCTATCTAAATACTTGTAGGGATGGGCAAGGGTTCGAGCAAGCCGAGGAGGAGTGTAGTTTCACCCTTGTAGCATTGGTAGGTATCACATTCAACAACCATCTGTTGAATTTCCCGTTTCATTACATTCCAAAAGAAGTTACATCATTCCTGCTCATACGTTTTGAGGAACCCAGAGTTCCCTACCACTGGAGAAGCATGGAGTTCATAGAAGATAGCTTGGTGAAGATCTGTGCTCTGGGGAAGCACCAAGTGACCCTTGTATCTCAGAGAAGAACCATCCCAAGAGTAATGCGGTGCAAGAGAAGGATTAATGGCCAACTGTTGGATTATTTGAGATAAAGGAAGATTCATTGACATAGCCTTGCTGAAAAGATTGTAACCAATTTGGAATAGGCATAGAAATAGCTAAAAGAGAAGCATGGTCATCAAATGTGTGGGAAAGAGCATCTACCACAAGATTGTCCTTACCCTTCTTATAAGTGATCTCGTAGTCATAACCCATGAGTTTGCTAACCCATTTTTTTGTGTGTTGGGGATGAGACTCGTTCTTTCGGGAAATATTTCAGACTCTGGTGATCAGTCTTGATGCAAAAATGATTCCCTAAGAGGTATGGATTCCACTTCTGTACAACATGCAAAATAGCCATCATTTCCTTCTCATAAGTAGAGGCGGATAAATTCTTACGAGACAGGGATTTGCTGGTGAATTCAATGGGATGTTCGTCTTGGAGGAGGACAACACCAATTCCATTGTCACAAGCATCACTCTCAATAGTGAAGGGCTTGGAAAAATCAGGCATAGCTAGAACAGGTGTGGTACACATAGCTTGTTTCAGTTTCTCAAATGCACACTCAGCAGCAGGTGTCCATGCAAAAGAATCCTTTCTCAGTAGAGCTGTTAATGGAGCTACAATCTTCCCATAATCCTTGACAAACTTGTGATAGTATCCAGTAAGTCCCAAAAACCCATGAAGACTCTTCAAGGTCTGAGGAGGTGGCCAATTTTTCATGGCATCGATTTTGGCAAGATCGACACAAACCCCTTGTGCTGAAACAATATGCCCTAGATACTCTACTTCCTTCTGCCCAAAAACACATTTAGATTGTTTGGCACATAGATGATGATCACAAAAAAGTTGCAGTACAAGATCCAGATGTTGGAGATGCTTAGCCTGGGTTTTCCTATAGATGAGGATATCATCAAAGAAGACTAGAATGAAGTTTCACAAGTAGGGCCGAAATATTTTATTCATCAATGCCTGGAACATGGAAGGGGAATTTGTGAGGCCAAATGGCATGACCAAAAATTCATAATGGCCATCATGTGTGTGGAAATCTATTTTAGGGATATCAGTCGCATGGACCCGAATTTGGTGATACCGAGAACGAAGATCCAACTTGGAGAAAAAATGAGCACCATGGAGCTCATCTAGAAGCTCATCAACAACATGAATTGGAAACTTATCCTTGATTGTGATGTGATCAAGTGGTAGAAAGTTGATTCAAAGGCGCCATGACCCATCTTTTTTCCGGACTAGAAGGACCAGTGAAGAGAAGGAACTAGTGCTAGGGCGAATAACACCTTGCTTGAGTAAGTCATGAACAAGCATCTAAATTTCTATCTTGTGGTGAAATGGGTAGTGATAGGGCCTGATGTTGGGAGGGACACTTCCAGGAAGGAGTGGAATATGATGGTCCTCGGGTTAGGAAGGTGCAATCCCACTGGCTCAACAAACACACATGCATATCGATCCCAAATTTGTTGGAGATCCAATGGAGTAGTTGAAACTACTGAAGGTTGCATCTAAATGAAATGGAGTTGAGTGATGACACCATTTGAACTTTTCTTAAGAAGATTTTCCATGCGATGCGAACTGATGAGGCTGAGAGACCTTGGTTGTAAGCCCTGCAATGTGTGTTTGGTACCATTGATTGAAAACTGCATCCAAAGTTCATCAAAATCCCATAAAATGGGTCCAAGTGTGCGTAACCATTGAGCACCCAAAACCACATCACATCCGCCTAAAGGCAAGGAAAACATGTCAGAGCGCAAGTTATAATGCCCCATAGATATGCGCACATTACGACACTTCCCTTTGTAATGTAAGGTGCCCCCATTGGCAATCATGACTTCAAAGCTGGAGCAAGGATAAATGAAACAATCAGCCTGTTTGGCGATCCTCGGGTCAATGAAGTTGTGAGTGCTACTAGAATCAATGAGTAATGTAAGAGGGAGTTTTTTGAAGAACCCTCTGACCCGCATGGTTTGTGGGGTGGTGAATCCGGCTAAGGCATGGAGAGATATCTCTGGTTGGTCCTCTGGAGCAGGAAGTTGTTGAATGTCACCATCATTATCTGTGGGATCCTGAGCATCATAAAAAAATTCAGGTGCGGGTGGAGAATCCACATCCAAGAGATAGAGATTTTGCTCAACACATCTATGTCCCCGAGTGAATTTCTCGTTACAATTATAACAAAGCCCTTTTTCTCGACGTTCCCGCATCTCTGCTTCAGACAAATGCTTAATAGGAGTGGTTTTAGGAGCTGGCGGATTTTGGGTTCTTTGAGGAACCATAGGTCTGAATGGAACAAGAGTGGATTTGGAGCATTGTTGAGCCTAGATCTTGTCCTCTGCTAACTTAGCCAACCCAAGGGCTTCCATCATTGTGTTGGGGCAGAACATTTTAACCTCAGACCGTATTGCATCCTTCATATCACTGATAAAACAACTAAGGTAGAATGCATCAGGCAATCCCTATGATTGCCAGTTTCTCAAATTATGTCTGATACTCCCACATAATGCCAGTTTGGTGAAGTTTGGTGAGTGCTCCTATGAAGTCATCAAAAGCACTAGGACCAAATTGCTGCAAGAGGAGTTGGGAAAAATCTGTCCAGTTTGGCTCGGCATGAGCCTTGATGTACTAACGGAACCATTGAAGTGCTTCATGTTCCGAATGAAAGGATGCAAGGGGGACTTTATTGACATCAAAAGTGTTATGTAGACTGAAATATTGTTCTGCCCTATAAATCCATCCAGTCAGATCATCACCATTGAAGCGAGGAAAATCCAGCTTCGGCACATGGAAGTTGCTAAACAATGAGAACCTAGTGTCTGCAGAAGACTCAGGCTGGCGGCGGTTGTTCATGGGTGAGTGCTGAAGATGGAGGCCGAGAAATTTTTGATGTAGATCCTCAAGTTTGGACTTGATGGTGGCAAGTTATTCTTCCATTTGTTTATTTTCTCTGGCGCGGGTGACAACCATAAGCAATTTTTATTTTTATTTTTTATTTTTTCAGGTAATGGGTAGAAAAACAAAAATGGAGAGGGTTTTAGAAAATGAGATTTTTGATTTGGGAAAAATTTGGGGGGGTAATTGGGGTTTTACGGGGTTTTGGACACTTTTTTAGGGATAAGAAGTAGAAAATGTGAATTTCAAGGGTGGGATGAAGGAATTGGAAAATTTGTCAGAGAGGGACAATGAAACAGAAATGGAAAACGAACATCATGGAAACATTTGAAGGTGATTGGGCGAGAATCAGAGAAGTTATGACACATTCTAAAAATTAACAAATGTGGAATTTTGGCCTTGAGGAAGTGAAATTGGGGATAAGGGCCTCGATGAAGGAATATTCAGAATGGTATTACGGGGGTGAAAGTGAAATTTCAAGGAAAATGGAGCTAAATCAAGGAAGATATGGAGGTGCTAGAAGTTGCATTTTATCAACAGGAAATGGAGTAAATGATCTGTGACAATTCTGAAATTCTGCACGTTATCAACTATAAATAGAGATGGATCGCAGGGATATTCGACTTCCTATTGGTTCAAAGGTAGTCACTCGGCCACCAAGGCTATCTTAGGCTTGAGTATTGGGGCAGTACCCCTCACTTCACAGCGCAGGTAAAACTGCTAACCGCTTGGCCAAAAACAACAGCTCTTTGGTTTTCCTCACGGATGGGATTCTAGTTAATCTAGTGGGGGTCGTTGCCCTTTTTGCTTGGCAGGTCCTCTCAATGGCCAGCTACTTTGGGGTTCCTATGGTACTCCTCACAATGAGTTTTAGGGCTATGCCCAAGTACTTCCCACAGTTAAGCAGACAGGGTTTAATCCCTGATCCAAATGAATAATATTGCTGCAAGAAGAAGAACAATTGTAAGGTGCACAGAGCCAGGAAGCACGACATAATTTTTTTTTCCCGAAATGCCACCCAACGAGCCCAAGAAAGTGCTTTGATACCAGATACGGAGAACCTCCTGCAATGAACAATCAAAATGCACTATATAATAGAAATATTGGAGCACAAAAGAGATTTTATTGATCATGGGCCACTTCGAGGGGGCAAACTCCTTTGAGCAAGCTCAATACAAAATAACTCTTCGATGCTTTCATTAGCCTCAACACATACTTATATACTAAGTATAATCTAAACAACTATTACTCCACATGAATGTGGGATAATGCAACCTTTTAAATAGATGAATTAACAACTATTACTTACTCCCCATGAATGTGGGATAATACATCATACTAATGGGACGATTTACAAAGCATATGCGTCCGATAAAATATACTGAAAAAATAAGGAGGGGGTTTGACACGGGTTCTTAACACTACAAAACCCTGTTCTCCAGCTACGACTAGAAGGAGTCTACGACCCCTTGCAAACTTGTGGCCTGCCCTAGCACCACCCTTCCACCCTAAACTGATGTTATCAGTCCTTTAGAATAGTTGAAAAACTATGCACTTTGGACTCTATCAGACTTACTAATAAATACACTTCTTCTTTACGCATTCATTCAACAAATACCTTTTACCTATTACCTACCAACGCATCTCTCCATAGATGCGTTCTTTCATTTTTTATTGTGACTGTTTACTTACATACATACCTCTGCATCATCTACGCATTCAATCGTCGCATCATTCCCTCGTTAATTTTCAGCAAATGCACCGTTTCGTTCTTCTCACAACTTAGAATTCATTTCCACGGCCCTGTTTATTGTTTTATGGTGTTTCTGTAGTCTTCTTCTCCAAATACAATTCTGAATCTCTCCAGACCGTTGATCTAATCTACAGATTTCCTCTTGAAATCGTATTTCCACACCAGGTTTATGTTTCAACGATTTCTCACCATTGATCTTCATCGAGCTTTTCCATGAGCGTTGATATTCATATTGCAGGATACAGGATGCGGGATGTGGGGTGTAACATTTCCCAAAATCTTATCTCGACTTTATGCAAACTCCTTTCTGCACTTCTTTTTTCGAACCGTTGATCTGTTTTAGTAGAACTAACTTCAGCCATTCGAGCTCTCCAGATTGCGGGATGCGGGATGTAACATTTCCCAAAATCGTATCTCGACTTTCTGCACTTCTTTTTCAGAATCGTCGATATGTTTTAGCGGAGTTAACTTCAGCTGTCTGATCTTGATCTTTTGTGGAACTTCATCCTCTCGCTTATATTTTGCAGAACTGATCCTCAGCCATTGGATCTCGTGCGGGATGCTTCCTAACCATTGATTTAAGATAGAATTTGTATCTCACCATGACTTTGCAGATCTGCACAATTTCTTTGTGGAAATCCTTGCGACTGTTTCTAATAGTTTTGTCATTCATACTGCATCTCTACTTCCACTCGACCTATGTTCTTTGTTTCATTAACCATTGTTTATATCATACTGTCGACACTGTCTTGGAAGTTTTCATGTTGTCTTATCATCCATCTCATATGTGTCATGCCACATTCTCAACTATGCCATGCCATGCCATCACTACCTTAGTCTTTCACCGAGTTTATCTTGCCATCATATCCACTGGTTATTCCTTTGTCATTCGTGAACACCTTTGACATCAATGAAAACTATATACTCAACAATCTCCCCCTTTGGCATTGATGGAAACCTCTAATCATTCTCCCCCTTTGACAACAATGACAAAGGAACCTTCTGTCTGACAGCTCCCCCTGTTAGCATTTCTCCCCCTAAGATTGAGCTTTCTCCTCTTAGTACTTTTGTAATGGAATTATTCCCATTTTCTGTCTAAGACGCTCAAAGGCTTCCTTAGGTAGTGGTTTGGTGAAAATGTCAGCAATCTGTTCTTTTGTGTCAATGTATTCTAATTTGACAGCTTTTGAGATACATGTTCTCTTAGATAGTGATACTTGATTGGTATATGTTTTGTATTAAAATGCATGATAGGATTTTTAGACATATTTATAGCACTAGTGTTATCATAGTTGATCACTATTGGATGTTCATATTTTACAAGTAGATCTTCTAGGGTTTGTCTCATCCAAATAACCTGAGTGCAACATGAGGCAGAAGCAATATATTTTTCTTCTGCTATAGAGAGTGAAATGGAGGATAGTTTTTTACTTGACCATGATACTAAACAATTTCCCAGAAAAAATGCTACTCCACTAGTACTTTTTCGATCATCAACACTTCCTGTCCAATATGCATCAGTAAACGCCTTCAAGGTAAATTCTTGTCCTTTCGGATACCATAAACCATACTCCATAGTACCTTTTAGATATTTGAAAATCCTTTTTACTGTCGTTACATGTGTTTCTTTGGGAGCCGACTGGAATTTAGCCACTAATCCAACAACTTGCATCACATCTAGTATTGTGGCTGTCACATATAGCAGACTTCCAATCATGGATCTAAACATGGTATGATCTACTTCCATAGGTTCATCATCTTTACTTAACTTGCAACCAGTGACCATATGAGTACCAACATGTTTGGAATATTCCATTTTAAACTTTTTCAACATATCTTTGATGTACTTAGTTTGAGAGATGAAAATTCCTTCGTATGTTTGGTAGACTTGCAATCCCAAGAATAATTTCAATTCACCCAACATTGACATTTCGAATTCTTTCTTCATTTCAGAGGTAAAGTCTACACTTACAATTTGAAGATTTCTTCCAAAAATGATATCATCCACATAGACAACAACAATGATCATGTTTTTATCTTTGATTTTTAGGTAAAGATTACTTTCAGTGACTCCTCTTTTAAAACCTTGTTGTTTCAAGTAACTATCTAGTCTTGAAAACCATGCTCTTGGAGCTTGTTTGAGACCATAGAGTTCCTTTTTCAGTTTACAAACATAAACTTTTTTTTCATACAAGAGTAACCCTTCAGGTTGTTCAATATACACTTCTTCTAGTTTTCCATTTATGAATGCAGACTTGACATCCATTTGATATACTTTGAAATTTTTATGGCATGACAGTGCTAAAAACATCCTGATTGCTTCAAGTCAGGATGTTTTTATCACATCAGTCATCCACAGGAGCATAATTTTCTTCAAAATAAATACCTTTCACTTGGGCATACACCTTACAAACTAGTCTTGCTTTGTTCCTTATTACTTGTCCATCTTGATTGAACATGTTTTTGAAAATCCATTTGGTTCCTACAATGTTCTTATCTTTAGGTCTTGAGACAAGTTCCCAGGTCTCATTTTTCTCAATCTGATCTAGTTCTTCATTCATGGCTTTGACCCATTCATCACTTTTGTTGGCTTTTGTAAAGTTCTTGGGTTCTACTATTGAGAGTAGGTCTTGTTCCACATCTAGTAGTTGTCTTCTTGTTTTGACTCCAACATTTTTATCACCCATGATCTATGACTCCGGATGATCCTTTTGTACCCTTCTAGAAGGAGTTTTAGTATCATGCCTAGGGAAGTATTCATCATATTCTTGTGTATCTTTCTTCTCTTTGTTCTTCTTCATTATGAATGCTCTCATTCTTTTGCAAATCTTTTATTTCATCATCACATGTATTTTCAATATTGCCAAGATTTTTCTCTTTCCTTAGTTTTATATCATCTACTTTCACATCAAAACTTTCTACAATTTTATGTAACCTTTTATTGTAACAAATATATGCCCCTTTGGTGGATGAGTATCCTAAAAAGGTTCCATCATCAGTCCTGGAGTCGAACTTTCCAAGGTCATCCTTGTTTCTTTTGATGTAACAGTTACTTCCAAAAACTTTAAAATATTTGATTGAGGATGGTTTTCCATACCACAATTCGTAAGGGGTCTTATCCTTATTTAGTATGAGTTGTCCTCTGTTAAGTGTGTAGACAAATGTGTATACAACTTCTCTCCAAAATGAATTTGACAGTTTTGCTTCATTGAGCATAGTTCTGTCAGCTTCTTGGACTGTTCTATTTTTCCTTTCAACAACCCCATTCTACTGAGGAGTTTTTGCAGCTGAAAATTTCCTCTTAATACCATGAACTTCACATAACTAATTGAATTCATTTGAATTAAATTCTCCCCCATTATATGATCTAAGACAACTGATTTTCATGCCAGATTCATTTTCAGCCATTTCCTTGAAGATTTTAAATTTTTCAAAGGCTTCTGATTTTTCCTTGAGAAATGCAACCCAGGTCATCCTTGTGTAATCACTAATGAGCAACATGAAATAGTGATATCCTTGCAGAATTTTAGTTCTGGTTGGTCCATAAAGGTCTTTGTGTATTATTTCCAAAGAGTGTGAGGCCATATGTTCTTTTATTTTAAAATTGGCTCTGGTTTGATTCCCATGTTGACAATGTCTGCACACAAAGTTTAGAGGAACTATAATTTTAGGTAGATATATTACAACTTCCTTTGTGCTTATTTTGACAGGATTGTCAAAAATTAAATGTCCCAACCTTCTGCGCCATAACCAACTTTCATCTACCATACTTAAGTAACCTTGGTTTTCATTTTCCAATATGTATACATTGTTTGTATTTCTCATAGAAATGACAACAACCTTTCCTGATTTCTTATTCTTGATTTCACATTTTTCCTGAGTCAAAGATGCAAATGTGTCCCTGGTCGCATGTTTGACTTACACTGAGAAGATTAGGCTTCAGGTTTTCAACTAGAAAAACATTTTCTGCTTTGATCTTGCTGTTGACAACAACTATTCCTTTGAGATTATTTTGGAGGACAGGCTGTCTCCAAAGGTGATTTTTCCCTTATTATCTTTTAGTGTTAGGAATTTTCTTGGGTCCCCAGTCATATGTTTTGAACAACCACTGTCCAAGTGCCATAATTTTTGGCTTTTGGTTGCACATAAGGAAATCATGGAAGTTTCCTTTTCCTCCTGTTCTCTCCAATATCCTTTTTGTTTGGTGTTCTGAGATTTGATTGCAACAATATTTCTTGTAGGAGTCTTCAGCTTACAATATCTTGCCATATGTCCATGGTTATTCCACTTATAACATTCTATGTCATATTTTTGTAGTAGTGTAAAATGATTCTTATTTCCCTTCAACTTATTACTTGATGACTTCTTCTTGTATTCAGAAACCTTTCATTCAGTTTTACAGTTTAAGGCTTTATGAACAAAATTATTACAAGCAAAGCAGTGACCTAAAAAGATCTGTAGATATCTATTTGGTCTCTTGGGTGCCAGATTAATTATATTTTTATCTTGATAAATTAATCCATCTTTCTTGCTTCTTTCCTTTTTAGCTGGAGTCTTTAGTACTTCAACATAGCTTTTCTTACTTCCTTATTGATTTGTGGCATGGAAAACTCTATGGCTTCTTTTCTTTAACGAACCCCAAACCAGACCTATCACATGATGGTGTTTGGCTACTCAGAATGTCATCTAGAATCTTTGATCTATTCTCAAACTTTGATTTGATAGATCCTTCATCAAGATTTCTCTTGAATTGCATGATTTCTTCTGCAAGCATTTCAGACTCCTGTATTCTTTTTTTGAGATGTAGGTTTAGGCCTTCTTGAACCCTTTTGGAATCTAAGAGTTGAGCTTCCAACTGACTAATGATAAGATTTAACTGTCGGTTCTTTTTCCTACATTTCTCAAGTTCTTCAAGGGTGCTAACAAGTTCAGCTCTTATATATACTTCTCCTTCTACGTCTGAGTCACTATTTGAGGCTTGAGTGTCTAGGACCATAAATAAAACTTCAGTTTCTTCAACTTCGCTTCCATCTGAATCTTCATTGTCTTTCATGGTGTAAACAATTTTCCTTTTCCCATAGGGTTTTTTCTTGTTTCCTGGTTTACCCATTTTGAATTTCGAAGTTTCTTTTTCTTCATTCTCATCTTGTTTCCTGTAGGTACATTTAGAGGCAAAATGTACAATCCTTCCACAATTAAAACATTTTAAAGGTAACTTCCCCTTCTATTTTCGAGTATCTCTTTCAAGTTTATTGATGAAAAGAGCTTCCTCATCATTTGGGTTTTTTGATTTATTTTTTATGTAGACTTTAAAGGCTGCTTCTTTTCTTGAAGATCCATTTTGTTCTGTTCTCATCTCATACGCACTGAGAATTCCATGTAACTCATCGATTGTTACCTTTTTAAGGTCATATCGTTCTTCTAACGTGGATACCTTTGGGTGATATCTCATTGGTAATGTTCTTAGTACCTTGCTTACCACTTATTTTTATTTTAATTTTCCTTCAAGGCCTCTGATCGCATTAACAACTTCATCTACTCGAAGAAGGTATTCCCCAACATTCTCTTCTTCTTTCATTTGAAGACTTTCAAATTGACCTCTATATGTTTGAAGTTTGGATTCTTGGACCTTAGATTCTCCTTCATAGATAATCTTCAATTTTTCCCAAGCTTGTTTGGCAGCTGTGCATTGCATAACTTTAGTAAATACCAAGTTTGTTAAACCACTTAAGATTGCGTTAAGGGCTTTGGAATTACCTTCATATTCACCTAGTTCCACTGTGTCCGTAGGGTATTGGTTTCCTATATTACGTTCCTTTTATGTTGTTGCCCAAACCTTCCATCCCAGGGACATCAGATGACACCTCATTCTTACACTCTAGTAAGCATAATTTTCTCTGGTAAATAGCAGAGTTTTGTTATTGGCCAATCCTTCTTGTTGATCCATGGTGGCTTTTGGATGGGATCTTCCTTCCAGTGGTTAAGCTGTTGTGAAGGAACATGTTCTGATACCAGTTGTTGGTTTATCCCACAATACTAAGAGCGGGATGGGGGGGGGGTGAATCAGTATTGTCAGTTTTTACTTTAAAATACACAAAATAAACAATCAAGACACAGATTTTATCATGGAAACCTCAAAAGAGAAAACCACCAACACAAACTCATTAATAAGATGAATTTACAAAATTGTTTATTTGCTGCAATAGAAAGGATGTAGACACAGCCTCGATTTTTCCTACAACTAGAGACTAGGATGCTACAACACCCCTATGGTTTTCTTCCTGCTTCAACAGACAAGGATTCTATGACACCTTGTTCTCCATCTACGAATGGAAGGAGGCTACGACCCCCTGTAGACATGTGGCCTACCCTAGCACCACCGTTCCACCCTAAACTGATGTTCTTAGTCCTTTAGAACAGTTGAAAAACTATTCACTTTGGACTCTATCATACTTACTAACAGAGACACTTCTTCTTTACACATTCATTCAAGAATACTTTTTACCTATTACCTACCAACGCATCTCTCCATAGCTGCGTTCTTTCATTTTGGATCATGACTGTTTACTTACAGAAATACCTCTTCATCATCTACTCATTCAACCATTGCATCATTTCAACACTAAGTTTCAGCAAATGCACCATTTTGTTCTTCTCACAACTCATAATTTATTTCCGCGGCCCTGTTTATCATTTTTGGGTGTTTCCGTAATCTTCTTCTCCATATGCAATCCAGACCATTGATATTTTGTCTGAATTTCTACCGACCGTTGATCTACTCTGCGAATTTCCTCTTGAAATCGTATTTCCGCACCAGGTTTCTATTTCAACGATTTCCCATCATTGATATTCATCGGGATTTTCTATGAGTGTAGATCTTCATATTGCGGGATGCGGGATGTACATTTACCAAAATTGTATCTCAACTTTCCACAAACTCCTTTCTACACTTTTTCTTCCGAACCGTTGATCTGTTTTAGTGGAACAAACTTCAACCGTCCAATCTCTCCAGATTGCAGGATGCGGGATGCAGGATGTAACATTTCCCAAAATCGTATCTCGAATTTCTCCAAACTTCTTTCCGCACTTCTTTTTTCGAACCGTCGATCTGTTTTAGAGAAACTAACTTCAGCCGTCCGATCTTGTTCTTTTGCATAACTTCATCCTCCCGCCTATATTTTGCGGAACTGATCCTCAACTATTGGATCTCATGCGGGATGCTTTCTGGCTGTTGATTTTAGATCGAATTCGAATCTCACCATGACTTTGCAGGTCTACACGATTTCTTTGCAGAAACCCTCTGTGCCTGTTTCTAATGGTTTTTTCATTCATACTGCATCTCTACTTCCCCTCAACCACTGTCGACATTGTCTTGGAATTATTCAGATCAGTCATTCATGCTGTCTTATCATCCATGTCCATATCATTCATCTCATATGTGTCATGCCACATTCTCAACTATGCCATGCCATGCCATCACTACCTTAGTCTTTCACAGAGTTAGTCCTGCCATCATATCCACTGGTTATTCATTTCTCATTCGTGAACACATTTGACATAAATCACAACTATATACTCAACAGGAAAGATGGCATTGAGGAACTGGTGGTCTTCGGTGACTCGTGCATGGTTATTGGAGAAGCAAGGAAACTAGCAAGGAATCAAAAGCATCCAGTCACCAAGACCCACCATCTGTTATAATGCATGGTAAATGATTACAAAGCCATCAATTCCCTTCTTGTTTTGAGAGAAAATAATAAAAAATAAGATAGTATGGCCAATAAGGGAGTGGATTTAGACTGTGGAAACATGTTATGTAATCAGCAAGATTATGAGAGAAATTGGATCCCTTTATAGTGAACCTTTCCTTTTCATCCTTTGAATGTTTTTCTTTTGTATCCTCCTACTTAGGCAGTTTATAAGGAGCTTCAACGCTCATAGAATAGAAAATTGTGATGAAAAAAATAGAATGGAAAAGGAAGTATAAGGAGGCATGAACTTGGTCTTCCTCTCGGAGTAGTCTACAACCAGTCTATTGTAACATTTACTTATTCATTTTTTATAAAAAGTTCTTCAACCATTTTTGTTAAAAAAAAATAAAATTCTATAAGATTAAATGAGAAAATATAGATCTTATGGGTAATATATGATTGATAGGTCATACAATTTTTATTTTAATATTGAAAACATATTCGTGAACCTTAGTGATGAAGGTTGAAGAAAATGAGAAGCTATTCCTAGTATTGTAACTTTAAAGAAATAGCATTTAGAATTATAACTAGTACTATACTTGTATGTCTTGCTTAATGAACTTGAACTTGTAAAGAGGGAAGCATACAACAATTGCTTTAAATGTGCCATATAGAGCATCAATGAAGGTTTAAATGATTAATTGGTCAATCCAATGATGTATTTGATAACATTTAAAAGAAAAACCTCTGAATAATAGATTGTTGATGGATTAATATGAAGTGATTGAGGTATTAGATAAAAACTATTTTGTTTCAGAAGATGTTGAATGAAAGGAATTTTAGATACTACTCAAAGAGTAACAAGGAATTTGATTTTAAAACACTTTTATGAAAGTTAAAAATATATGTAGTAGGAAAATTTTGTTGTGCAACCATGTTGAAACCACCAGGATACACAATGTCTAATAAAACCACACAGAATAAATCTTGCAGGTTGAGAATAAAATTATGAAAAGTAATTATGGGATAAAAAATCAAAGTATTGGATAGAGGAAAAATAAGACACTGGTTTAGTTAGACTGGAAGTAACCTTGTTAACTTTGCAATGAAAAGATGTAATGGAAATAAGAAATATCTACTACAAATGAATGCAAGTAGTATGCATTATGTTGAGATAAATCAGAAATGAATGCTAACAAACAAAAAAATATTGTGAATCTAACAATGGATTAATGAAATCTTAGTGACATGCTAGTGATTATAAAATGTGAAGATGGCTAAACGGTTGAAATGCAGTTGAAATTAGAAGTCCATATTATGAGAGACGGAGGACCAAAAATTGATGAGTAATAATAGGTATGTAACTTTATACTTTAACATGGTTTGGAAATAATTACCAATAATTGATAAACTTTTGGTTTTTGTTTTTAATTATTAAAATTCTTGTTTTTTTTTGTAAGTAAAAATATTCACATTATATTAACTACAACGAGAGTCCTGACAAAAAAACATTACAGAGATAATCATCGTAGAATGACTGATAATCACATGATCCCCTTGTCCAGGGAGATGAACCCACAAAAAACCTTACCCATACCCACAGACTCAATTCCATCCATTCCAGAAGATACAAACCAAAAAAAAAACCCTTAAAAATGCAAGCCAACATGAACAAGTTGACCAACTTTGAAATATTCCAAGAAGAAACAACCTTCATGATTTTCTACTACAAAACAGAGCTAAAGGCCAAAATTTTACAAAAATAACATCATAAACTAGCCTTTACATCGGTCGGGAGACCTTATAATCGTTTGTAGAGAATAGACAGAAGTAGTAGGATATATATAGCTTATAGCTAACTATTAGAAGAAAACATAAAAGGACTGAAACCATTTTTATACCTAGATCAACATAAACAACCTTAAAGTAAAATATAGGTCAAATCCTTCCCACCACCCTGACTGGTGCCCGAAAAGTCCAGTTTCGAAGCTCCAGGAGGAGGTGAGGGAGGATACTGAAATTCCATGCAGGAGATAAGGAAGTTGACCTTTGCCTCCACATGATGGAAAACAGCTGATACAGAACACACCCACGAGTCTGGAGAATTACCTCCTTTATCATCATTTTTTTGTTCCAGTATTCCAGCCCAACCAGATTCTTCATCAAGCAATAGACCGCCACTCTTTTTTCATACAGACTTACATGGCCAACCTTGTGGCCCGGATCCAAAATCCAATATTCAACCTTCTTGCATTCTTCCTCCAGCCTTTGGCTATCTAACTCCTGCTAAAGCCTTCTTTCAGTTTCTACAATGAGGTTCTAGATCTCTAGAGGCAAGTCCAGTTCATATATACGGGATTCCCACAGCGCTTGACATTGTGCCCTCGACACACGTTCATGAATGTCCGGTTGAGAATTCAATCGTTTACCTTTGCTCTTATCCTCTACCATACTATACCAAACAACACCCTTCTGCACACTCTAGGGATTAACACAAGAAGTAGGAGGGAAAACACACAATAATAACATGTCGTTCTCCCTGCTAAATAGCACAAACCATTCCTGCGTCATTATGATCACACACCAGATAATGATGGAACCTCTCACATCCCCAGATCGTAAACAAATATTACCATTTATGCACTTAACCCTTCCACTTATGGATTGCATATGAGTTTGTACCTTCCACCATCGTCTAAGAGAAATCGTATAAACACAACAGATAATATTAATGGGGTGCCTAGTCATTACATAATATAGAAGGTCACCACCGCTTGACGCCACGTGCTAGTATGATCTTTCACATGCAAGATGTTCCTTTCAGACAACCACCTGGAGATTTAAGTATCTCAAAAATTTTACATCGGTCACATTCCATCCCATTGGGGATCATTTCCCAATCCTTTTCCCTGACATCCTTCTGTGTGTTAAACCCAAGGTTGTATAAAGTGTCATACATATTGTTTCCGCCCCTCCTGACTTGGGAGAACCATACTGCGAGCCTATTGATTAGAAAGTTACGAAGTATCTCCAATCGGCCTTCCAAACACCACGAAGAAGCCAACTTAAAGCTATGGGAACCACGTTGCAACTTTGTAGCCATATTGATGAGAAGCTGTGAGTCTCCTTCCACATCCATCGAAATTCTGAAGTTCACCATCCCCCACTCCAAACCCTACAACAGACCTTCAATATCCACCATATTGTTTGTCTCCCTACCCAGGAATACATATCCGAAACTGCAGATAGCCCCCCACTGGTCACTGATTATGAATCCATACCTCGCCAGGCCTGGATTACCATTAGACGATCCATCGAAATTTAGTTTAGACATGCGCGCAGGGGGAGGAAGCCAACAGTATGGACTCTACAAGTTTCGAGGGTTCACCACATTGTTTGGTAGTGTAGTTGAAATACCCTGGAAACCCCAGTCACGCAGAATCTACCTCTCATTACCAGTCGAATCCCAATCAATCTTCTCCCATTTACCCATAAGAATGGTTTCATGCATTTTACTAGCAACACTATCCCAGACTATGGTAATCAGATTTGCCTTCTCCCTGAAAATTATTGAATTTCATTCACGTCGTATTCCCACACCAAAAAAGGAGGGAAAATTTCCCAAATGCAGTTCATAATATGATTATGTAAAGGTTTTTTGGGCAAATTGATTAGAGAACCAACCAGATTATGGTGTAGCCACGCCAAACGACAGAATATCAACGCACCACGGTCCCATAGCTCGGAAGATAAATTGCAGGAGTTAACAATATGCATTGAAGTCTCCTCCGCCTGTTCATGCAAAGAACACTGGTATGGTTCGACCATCCCACGTTTTTGCAAATTTTCACTTGCTAAAATTCGGTTTCTAATGACCAACTAACAAAAAATTGCAATCTTGGGCCAAACCTTCTTTTCGCATAGATTAATCTAGGTTTTGTCTTCCTGGTCCATATTATTTTGCTTCAATATAGTATATATTATTTTAAAGAAAAAAAACCATTCAGAGAGTAACCCCATCGAAGTTTTTTCTTTCCCTTCTGCCATCTGATTCAGTGGATATTGAGTTCCTCTTCCAGAAAATCTACTTCTTCTCTTAGACCTAACCGTTCCAACCAGGTTCCAGGGCCCCAAGAGCAGAAAGCGGTTAAAGGATCCTGAGCCACCCAGTGATCCTTTACCTTAGAGATTCCCATGTTTCTACATTCCTCATGAACCAGAGAGCACACCCATTCCCTCCCTAGCAGCGGTAGTTGTTTCCATGAATCTTCCCAAACTCGCAGCATTACCATTTCAGACCTCCCAAAAACTATGCTCCTGGACCAAGCTTCGGCCTTGCCAAGCTGTTTTCCAAATATGCAACCCATATTTATCCTCATATAACCAAATCAATTCGCGGGTGTCCCAGCCTTTTGCATATTTGGCATGCCACAATTTGTCCCAGGGTTCCTGGGTATGAGTTAACCATCTCCACCAAAGTTTCTCCGCGGCCACTAAGCTTTCCTTTTCAAGGTCACGAAGCCCCAACCCACCTTGAGACTTGGGAGTGCAAACAATATCCCATTTGACCAAGGCCCATTTGTGTGGTTCCTGAGTTTTGCTCCAAATAAATTTTCTTTGGATATTCCACAGAATGGTTTTTGGTGCCATCATCGAGGAAAACAAATAAGTCGGCATATCTTGGAGAACGGAGTTAAAAAGCACCAGGTGACCCTCCAAATTAAGTGGTCTCAATGTCCAATTACCCAATCGTTTCTTAATACTCTCAAGTAGATCAATCAAGTAACCCTTTTTATCAATGGAGTTGATAAGGGGAGTACCCAGGTATTTGGACGGAAGGGAGCTCTCCCGAAACCCCAATGATTCAACAGATATTGTGACGAGTAATACTAGGAGTGTTGGAAAAAAAACCTGAGATTTTTGGGCATTCACCTCTAAACCCAACGCACGTCCAAAAAGTTCCAGACAGTGTTTAAAACCACCATCCTCCTGAACAGAGGGATGAACCATAAGCATGGTATCTTCAACAAACTGCTGGTGGGTTTGTTTATCCCCTCCAGTCGTCCCTCATAAACCTATGATGGAATTACTATCTCTTAGGGTCGAAATAGATCTCCCCAAGCTTTTCGCCACGATAATAAACAAAAAAGGATACAAAGGATCCCCTTGTCTAATGCCCCTTGAGGGTTTAATAATTCCAGAAGGAACCCCATTCAAGCGAATAGAGAAAAAATATGAAGAAACCAGATTCATCACCCAATTAACCCAATTCTGATTAAAACCAAAATCCTCAATCATTTTCCTTATAAATTGCCAATTCAATTTATCATAAGATTTAGCAATGTCTAATTTGACCAGCATACCAGGGTTTTTTTTTCTTTTAAGAGAGTGTAACATTTCATGGACCAAAATGATCCCATTTGATATCTGATGGCCATCCACAAAACCTATTTGCTTCGGAGAAATTAGAGTTGGTAGAATGGGTTTCAGTCGATTAGCAATGACTTTAGTAATGATTTTATATATGACATTGCATAAACTGATAGTCCTAAATTTGTTTGGGGTATCTATGCCTTCACATTGAGCAATTAGGGTTAGGAAAGTGGCATTCAGGGAAAGCAGAATACAACCCGTAATCCTGGAATCCTCTACTATCCGCCACACGTCCATCTTGAACATCTCCCAAAAATGATGAAAACAATTTATAGTAAAGCCATCCGGACCCGGGGAGGTTCCCTCCTTCATTTGAAAGACCACATCTTGAACATATTGAATAGTGACGGTCTTCATTAATAACTGATTTTGTTCCACAGAGACCAAAGTCAGGATTCTACTTGTAATAGATTTAATATCTGATGCGCGGTCCCCCCTAGGATCTCTTAAAATATCCTATAAGTGAGAGTTTAATACTTCTTCAATGTCTTCCCTCAACTCCACCCTTTCTCCCCTATCATTTTTCAGTGAATAGATTTTATTTTGAAACATGTTCTAGATAAGAGAGGTGAAAAACTTGGTATTCTTCTCACCTTCTTGGATCCATTTAATTCTTGATTTTTTCCACCGTAGGATTTCCTCCTGCTTCTCCCGTTCGTCTAGCTCAGATTCTAGTATCCTTTCTTCCTCTTTTAAGGCCATAGAATAGCCTTCATTAGTCCCAATAGTATGGATCCCCTGGAGATGGAATTCCAACCGTCGCTTCTCACGAAATATATTCCAAAACTCCTCCTTATTCCACTTCTTGATCTTGGCTTTCAAACCCTTCACATTTTGCTAGAAATTATACATACTATGCTCCTGACCTTCACACATTTCTCCCCACCAGGATTTATTTTTTCCTTCAAAATCCATATTCACCAACCAAAATTGTTCAAATCAGAACGGTTTCTTAAATTGAGATCCTAACCCACTCCACCTAAGTTCAATAGGCTAGTGATCATAGCAATTCCCCGAGAGCATTTCTCTATGGATTTCGCTCTCCAGGTCAATTATGGATTCTGAAACTAAAAACTGGTCCAGTCTTTACGCAATATGGTCGTCCCTCGATCTTTTGTTATTCCATGTAAACCATCCTTCCCTCGGAGTGATGTCCACCAAACCAAGATCCTCAATGGTTTCTCTGAAAAGATCACATTCTTCCTCCAAGCATCACCTGCCACCCTTTTTTTCCTCTAAGGAAGTGATAAGATCAAAATGTCCACCCACCACCCAGTGGTCATTTGGAAAGCTCTCCCTCAAAATTTTTATGGAACTAAGAAATCCACGTTTATCCATAGGTTTTTACGGCCCATAGACATTCGTCACAATCCCAGAGATACGAAAACCAACAACCCTAAAATTAGCTGTAAGCGAGTTGCAAGTCCCTCGAAATCCACTTAGGGTAACCTGGGATGGATCCCAAAGGATACATAGAAATCCTGAAAATCCTCTTACATATATTCCCATACTTTCACATTCTTCCTAGATTTTACCCCTTAGCTCTTGGATCTGATCTGCTAAACATTTAGTTTCTTGCAAGAAGACAACTGTTGAGTTTGTCATCTTAATCCTTTTACGCAGAATTTTAATCTTTCTCAGGTTATTAATGCCTTAAGTATTCCAGGATAGGGGATTCTTTGGGGAAAGTTACAGCCCTAGGCAAGCTTTGATTGTCGAGCCTATTGTCCCAAATCAACCAACCTCCTTCCTACGTCTCCAACCCTCTATTTGTTTGTTTTTCAGCCATTTTTTCGTCCCAGCTCCTCTGCTTTCTTTTTTTGTTTCTTTGTGGGATCCCAAGCTAATGCACAATAGATTGGAGGTTCTATATTTCATAATAGCTTCCTTAAAGAGGCTAAATTGTTCCTGGGGAACATACTCTTTGTCTTTATGTGCACACACTTTTTCAATCCCTTTCAGATCCAATTCCCCTATATCCATATCCTCAGCTTCCTCCTCAGATTCCTGTCCCATACTTTCGTCGCTGATATTATTTTCCAGTTCTGGTTCTTTGATAGGGTTTTGGTCAGACTTCCCATCCTTCGAGCTAGGCACCTTGTGCAGGGAACTTCTTGTTTCCGAGGTCTCACCCTCATTATTTTCCAGAACTTTGAAAGGGTTTGAGGTAGCCATTTTCTTATGACTTTCTTGATATTGTTGTTTCACGCTTCCTCTCTTTCGAGATGCAACTTTGGTAACGAATTGATCTGCTCGATCTCCTTCCTTTCCTGGCTTCTTTTTAGGTCCATTCATAGGGAATTATAGAAATAAATGTCCATATTCATGGCACCTGTGACATCTAAATGGAGTTTGTTCATATTCCAGGTTTTGCAACCAATCCTCATCATCCCATATAATCCTAATTTCCTCTGGTAATGCCTTTGATAGGTCCATATAGGAACAAATACGAGCCTAGGCAGTATAACATTGAATCTTATTTTGCTCAGAATTTTTGATAAACTTCCCTAAACAATTTCCCAAATCTTCGAATATTTCAAAGTCCCAATAGTCACTGAGAAGAGAGTATAACCTAATCCAGGCAGGGACAATTCACATGTCTTCATTTTTCAGACATAATTTCTCTTTCCAGGGCCGCAAGAAGAGACTGGAAGAGTAGTAAAAATAAGGAACTCCATCCAAGATTAGATTCCTGTCCTACAGACTGATAAATGATATTGTGAAAAATCCCTTTGAGCCCAAATGGAGATCAAAATTCCCCTTCGATTTCAAAAAAGAGTTGATCCACCATATCAGTGCTTTCTTAGATGGCTGCATACCGATGAATTTACCAACTAGAGCATGGTACATCATAAATTGGATCCAATATCTCAGGTTTGAATATTTTACCACCATGGATGGGATCATAGATGCTTTCTACATACATTTCCCGGGTTGTCGGACCTTTCCCAGTGAACCCGGGATCAACCGTTCAGACAGATTAATTGGGATCTCACCAATTTTCAGTTCCTTTGCTTTGGGGAGTTGGGCGGTAAAGACACCCCTGCTTTGTCCTCCATCATTGTTCGTCAAAACCTCGCCCTCTTACATAAGCTCCGTAAACACATTCCGCCTCACTTCTTAGAGCTCCAAGATCGACCCTCTTGAGCTAGCTTTTCAAGATGTTATCTGTTCTATAATAGTATTAAATTTCTAACTATTTCCCAATTAAAATCTATGTTCCAGATGAACTATCAATTATTAAAATTCTTTTTATAATGACTTGTGAACTTTATTACAAGTAGATGAAGGTGTTTTAGAGACAATTCTATATGGGAAATACATTCACAAGAAAGTATAGGAGAATATATTATAAATTTACCTATAACATTGGAAAAAAATAAAAATCGAAAAGCTAAGTAGGAATGACAAGAAATATGAATATGTGAAATTAAGTTTCATTTAAATAAATTGGTACATACATTGAATAAATTGTGATAATTTTGATTGTGTTGCATGCACATTTATGAACATTAATATTTTCTAACATGATTTGTAAGAAATTCAAAGAATGGAAATTTTGAATATGCAAATAAATCATGTGATTTGAATGGAATTGAGTAAGAAATTCCTTTATCCTTGTTTTAAATACTCTAAGTGATGTGTTATGATAATATTGGAATGCATTATGAGCTTCATACCTAGATAATGATATATTTAAAGTAGAACACCCTAGGGATTATAAAGAATTGGGAGGCATTCAAAATAGAAAAAAAAAAAGGTATGCCGTGATGCACTGGTAATGGATAATAACGTAAGGAAATGAGTTTGCCACTCATATTATGAATAGATTTCATAATATGAAATTGTAATATTTTGAACTCAATACAAGGAAAACACTGAGTAAATGTGTAATCATATAGTTGATTCGTACTTATGCTTGAAATCTTGGAATAAAAATAAGCTTATATTGGAAAGGTATTCATAAAACATAATGCCATCATATGATTTTCAAAACTCCTCAGAGAACTATAATAGTGAAAGGAGTAGAATTAAGAATGAACCTGTGAAGTTGTGATGAATTGAAGGGTACACATGTTTACTGCATTTCGAGAATGTTGTTTGCATGGGAAATACAAAGAAAAGTAATTATTTTTTTGCATATCAACTAAAAAAACATAAATGAATTATAGTAGAAGTAATCCAATGACTGAAAGAATGGTTTATTGAATGTGAATTGGAATCAAATTATGAAGGTGATGAAATGAAGAATGACACATTGAATGATGAATAGTCATGCATAATGTACATATAATTTCTAAATAGTTAAAATTACAGTTGAAAGGACTAACAACTAGAAATAATGGTGACTCTATTTATTTTGGCAATAGAATGATTATATTTAGTGATAATATATTTTGACTATATTTAAAGAAGTGCTAGTAAAAGGACTTGGAAATGGAAGTGAAAACAAATTCATAGTGAATCCCAAGGTTGTATAAGCGCAAAAAGTAAAAAACCTCATATTTTGGTTTCTATAAGAAACAAAGTTGCAAAAACATGAGAATAAAGAAACAAGTAAACTCGTAAATAATGAAACCCTCACCCTACTAACATAAGCAGGAGGGGAGGCACACTGCAAACAATGAATCTAACCTAAAATTTAAGATAAGAAACATGTAACATGTGGACAATGTGATAGTCCAATAAGCTAAGTTCCACTGAGCGAAGTTACCATGTGGACACTCTAGTTGTAAGACCTCTGGATAGACTTCTCTCTGCAGACATAAACATCATGAAGAGGAATTTAACGAGAAATGGTGGGTTCATGAAGAGACCACCCTCTTATGTTATGTGTGGAAGGAATGTGAAGTGCCGTAGTTGGATGCACACCCTAAAGAGAACCAGGTACCATTAAAATTAGTGGAAGAAAAAAAACACTCCAAGAAGGAAAAAAATACACTAAATTGAGACATTAAATCCATTAAGAAAGAGAATACATCGAGAATATGATAACTAATTGGTATATGTGTAAGTAGATGACCTAAATTCCAAGTTCAATATGGCTCAAGAAATATCTATGGCCATAGAGTGCGAGCACTAAAAGTGTTGAGGTAGGAGGACTACCAACATTTTGCGTTTTGTGGGAGGACTTCCTGTGTGTTTTGAACCAATCAACAACTAGTAAAAATGAAATCTTGGACAACTAGGTACCAGAGAATAAATTCCCCGAGTTTTACGATTGCGAGTACTTGTATAGTGAAATGTGGGAACTTGGATGGGTGTATCTATTGGGTACTAAATACATCTAGGTACCAGAGATATAAATTCCCTGAGTTTTGCACATGAGTACTTGTATAGTGCAAGGTGGGAACTTGGATGGGTGTATATGTTGGGTACTAAAGATAGCTAGGTACTAGATATATAGATTCCTTGAGTTTTGTTGTTGTGACTATATATTTTGGGTACTAGGAAGCGACAATGGCTTGAGGACAAATAACAACCTTACACCAAGTAAGTGTTTCGTTTTGGAAAGTATGTTGATTGTATGAATAACATTGTTATTAAAATGATGAATTGGACATATTTTCTTATGATATAATAATTAATTGAAAGTGTTGAAATAAAATAATCCAATTAAAATGATATAAGATTTTACTATGAGATTGAACCAATGTCCAACAGGATGCGATAGAATGGAATAGATAAATAGATGAATCAATGTTTGGTAATTTAGATACTTGTTTATTCTTCTTTGATTATAATTTGTATAAAATATTTAAATTCCATGATGTTAGAAAATATGACATGCATTAAATGAGAAATTTAGATTTTGTTTTAGAATCAAGTTGTTGTACTATGAAATTATTGGCCACAATTGCAACAATAGGATGTAACGCCTGGGTTGTTTTCCCATAAATATACATGCACGATATGCATAACAGGTCGAATCAGAATATCTGATATATCCAAATAGCATTCAGACTCAAAGAAGCTATAAGAAATTATCTAGGTGGAAAAGACAAAAGGATGAAGTATAAACATCCAGTGAAACCCATACAAATAAATATGTTATAACACTCCCAGGAGAATGAGGATAGTGTCCTTGGAGATAAGTAACAAATTAAAGTATTTTATGTTTTATTTTGCTTGCATAAATTTATTTAGGGAATTATGACTAGTTAATTATTTTGTTTCCAAACTAAGAACTTTGTAGGTATATGTGTAGAAAATTTAAAAGATCTAGGTGATAAACCATGATCGAAGGAGTACAATCGTAAGAGATGCATCTGATGAATTAATTCTATGTAGAATTTGTTATGACAAAATACCATATAAAAGGATAAACATCGAGGACAATTTTCTATTTTAACAGGGAGAGGATGCAATATCTCAATTTTACCCCTAAGTTTATTTAATCAATTATTTAATATCGTAACTAAGGATTGAAAAATTTAAACATCATGAAAAATAAATGGTGTATAAGTAAGTTGATTTATTTTATTTATCTACGAACTTTATGTTTTTCCAAACATGCCTATTAAATAGTACCGAGGAAAATATAATCCAAGTCCATTAGGGTGAAATTCAATTAAAGGATAGTTTTTTTTATGATGTGGTTCACCAACCCACTAGTAGGTTGCTACGTCCACAGGAAGAAATCACAGGGGGGGCACCTAAAGGGGTCGCACCCCACTCGCTCTGATTAAGGAGCTAACCCAATGGGGACATCAAGTGTGGCCCTTATATAGAGATGTATAGCCACATGAGGATTTGAACCCAAGACCTTCTACTCACAACACACAACACTCAACCACTTGAGCTAGCCCACCATGCTTCAATTAAAGGATAATTAATTGAAAGAAATTTAATTAAAGTAAAGTTAATTAGAGGAAAGTTAATTTAAAAAAAATTAAATATGATTAAGTAATTGAAATAATAATTTATTTTAGAGATAATTCCTCCAAAGAACTAACTGCCACTACTCTTAAATAAAAGGAGAGAATTCCTGAGAGTTGGGGAGGATTTTCTTGAAAATAAACAAGGAAGCAAAGAAAAAAGATTTCCTCTAATTTACTTGAATAAAAAAAAAGGAGGAAAGAAAGATTGAAGGAGAAAGACTGAAGTTCAACCATAAAAAGGTTGGTTAAATAGTAAATACCTACTTAATAACCATACCTATAATGGACCTATGATGCAGACCTAAACCATTGGTATGCACTTATTCGAGAACACTCCAATGGTTAGTCACAATCATATCCAATTCTGCTCTATCTTTACTAAGAACCAAATTCCAAAGAATTCAATTCATTCAACTCTACTTAAATACATTGTTGTTGAGTATTTAATAGAAAAAAGAGAATACACTTACATTGCTAGAAACAATACACTTCTACGGGAATAAAATGAGGGTTACATGAATTCAATGGTTTACTACCAGATCTCTGGTTTTCAATTCCTTCACTCGTCTAGTCACCAATGTGATCTCTGTGGCTGGTTCCCAAAATACTTACTGTTATAATCCAGACACACATTACATAAACACACAATGAACAACACCATACAAAACACTAGAATTTGATGTGTAAAACAACAATGGGGAAAAATCCACGCAGGAAAAGTATTGAAGCTCATTAATGAAGAAGGAGAGATTACATGATGGGTCTTAGCCTCACAGACAAATCACACCATTACGTACCCCAACCATGCCCTATATACTTCATGAAAGAAGTTACATGAGTAAATAGTTGTTGGTTATGCCCGTAATGAGAAACCTCCCATAAACACATTAGTTTAGTTGTCATTTAACAATCTCCACTTTGACAACAAAATTTACAAATACTTTTCCCAAGACTATTTATCACTTTCTTTTCAAACCAGGAGAAGCTACACACCAACGTAACTTCTCTAACAATACTGGTTTTGTGAACATATCTACACAGTTTTCTTGAGTATGAACCTGTTTTAGATCTACTCCACCTTCACTAATGGCTTTTCTTACAAGGTGATATTTTACATCAATATGTTTAGTCTTACTATGATAAACATGATTTGTAGCCAAATGAATGGTACTTTGACTGTCACAGAAGACATATACACTGTTCTTCAACCTTCCAATTTCTCTAAGGAGAACTCTCTGCCATATTACCTCTTTGCAAGTATGTGAGGCAACAAAGTATTCAACATCTATAGTGGATAAAGCAAATGTTTCCTGAAGCTTTGACATCCAACTTATAGCTCCACCTGCAAGAGTAAATACATAACTTGAAGTAGACCTTCTCTTGTCCAAATCACCTACGGAATCAGAATCAACAAAACCACATATAGAATCATTGTTATTATTAAAGGTGATAGAATAGTCACTTGCGCCTCTTAGGTACCGAAGCACCCATTTCACTGCATTCCAATGTTCTTTTCCTAGATTTTCCATGTACTTACTAACAACACCTACTGCATGTGAAATATCAGGTCGAGTACACACCATTGCATACATTAAACATCCTATTGTATTGGAATATGGTACAGGAGACATATAATCCTTTTCTTCAACACTACTAGGACATAAACCTGAATAAAGTTTAAAATGGGAAGCCAAAGGAACATTCATAGGCTTTACCTTATTCATTTCGAATATTTCAAGTATTTTCTCAACATACTTCTCTTGTGAAAAACTAAGCTTACTATTTCTTCCGTCTCTATGTATCTCAATACCCAAGATTTGTTTTACAGCTCCAAGATCCTTCATATCAAAATTCCTAGCATATTGTTAACACAAAAAATTGCTCAACTAGTTCTACACGATCTACACCACATATAGACATCCATTTCCTAACCTTTTTCCCCTCATTTTTGACCTCAAAACCTATGTTTTAACCTTATTCACTCTAAAAAAGCTCAAAAATATTAAAAAAGGACTAAGAAACCCACAAAAGAGCTAAACAGCTTACAAAGGGGCTAAAAACCCCAAAAGAGCTAAAAACAACAAAAAAGGGCTTAAAACCCTAATTAGGGTCCAAAACTCTAAATAAGAGAAAAGGACAGAAAAAACTATAAATAAAGGGTGGAGGTCCCCATCACAACATGACATATTCCTTCCACTGTTATTATACTTGCATGAGTACTTTAAGAAACCATCATTCTCAAACTACTCATCTAAAGTCGCTGTTGTGGGGCCTGTTTGTGCAACCCTGTCTGTTTTTTAGCACATTTTTCTCTGTTTTGAGTGTCTAAAAGGCCCATTAGCCACTGGTTGACTATCACATGAAATCTTCATGTTTTTATGTTAGTTTCTGTAAGTTATATTATGTTTTTCATTATTAAAACATTGGAAATTAACAGTCTTATTCATCCCTTCCTCCTCTACTCGGTCATCACCCTTCAGGGTCTTCTGAGATAAGACGGGGGGTTCAGTAATCTTAATAATAGGCATCTATTTCTGTCATTGTTCGTGTCCATTAAAAACAAGTTACCTTGGCAACTAGAGGGAGTGGAAACTGTTGGGGGTTTCACGGCGTTCGAATCCTCCCTGTTGAGCACCAAGCATTTGAGGAGTGACCTGTGGATCTACAGGTGGACTTGTTTCCACTTTGATGAGATCCCAACACTCCTTATTGGATTTGAGGGATACAAAAGTGGGGTAGTCGCACTACTAATTCACAACAAGTTACAGTTAGTTTTCCATCATTACAATTTGTATTGCACTTTGGTTTTGGTTTATTTTTTCAACTCTGTTTGATTCAATCCCTTTTCTTGATCTTTGCAGAGAAACCGGTATTATTTTATCATTGCATAGTTGAAAAATTAAAAATAACAATATCATACACAAAGTGCACACATTCACACCATATAATCCAACAAAACTCAGTTTATGACCCCGAGCGAACCATTAATGTAACCAATTTACTTAATCAAATATTTCGGTTTGTGACATAAGTCTCAACCGCCATAACTGTGGGAAGTGCTTGGGATTTTCCCTAAAACTCATTATGAGGAGTACCAAAAGAACCCCAAAGTAGCTATCCAACGAGAGGAATTGCGAAGTGAAACGAGCAACGACCCGTTCTGATTGACTAGAAACACCCTTTTGAGGAAAAATCCAAGCGATGTCTTCTGGCAGTCTTGGTGGCTGGGTGACCACCTATGAACCAATAGGAAGCTGTTTAAACCTGGTTCAAAACTCATTACTAGTTACTACCATCGATCCATCGTGTTCTTCCTCACGACTTAGGGGAAATCTCCCTCAGTTTGGGTCTTTAGACCGCCACCGTCGAGGCCCTCCTTGACAACCCTCCTCACCATCAGAAGGCCACATAGCCTCTGATTCCTATCAATCTGAGCCAAACATGTTCACTGCACTGTCTAGCCCCATGGCTAGTGTAAATGCCGATCCTTTCTTCAGAGGGGTGGTTGGTAGCGGACCCATGTCCCTGCCTCACATCATTACCAACATCCCTACCAGGGTCCTGTTATCTCCCAAAAATGGACCGTCATTTTGGAAGATAGAATGAGTCAAAAAATTCATTTTTTGTGAGTCTTGGCCTTCAAAATTCGAAATTTCAGCTTTCGGCAGTTAACTAAGTCTGTGGAAGTTTGCTTAACTGCCGAAAAAGGTCAGTTTTGGCAGCTAAAGTGGTCGTTCAAAAATGTGGTCTTCATCATATGAGAAGAGAATATTGCTAGACGTTTTGGCTTCAAGGAACTCTATGTTAGTGCTTGAAAAAACTACTGGTTGGGAGACTCCTATATTCAATATGAAGATGGAAGATGATGATGTTCTGCTCAATATGCCTTCCAAGCATTTCTATGAGAAAGGGCACAACAATTTTTCAATAAAAGGTTCGTCAGATGCAGAATTTCCATCTCAAGGTTTCAAACGTGCCAGTCACTTTGGGCACACTCTCCAGAATAAGCGCATTTCATATGCTAAGGCTGCATGAAACATTTAGTTTCCTCATTGCACGGGGTTTCAGCTGGGAACGCTTGGAGCTTTATGTTTCTCTGTTGTTTCTTCTGTTTCGATGGTCATATGCAACAAGCTGTTCATCACCAGTCACGAATAACAGTTGGTTGATCTCCAGACGGTGTGAATTGCAGTTGAATACTGTAATTGCATGTTTTTATTTGTTTTGATAGAGAGCAGAGCTGATGGCACTCAGTTGGCGCCTTTGATATATGATTTCTTTTGTGATCTGAGCTATCATCGTTGTGAGCTCAGAAGAAGGTATCAAAGGCTTGTTTGGAAGATCATATCGGATAATGGTATTCAAGATTTGATATATTGGTTTGAGATTGTTATGGGTGTAAGCTGCTTGATGGCATTTTTAGTAATTACAAGATCATTGCAGAGAATTGGAGTTGGATTTGTATGTACAAAATTTTCAGGTTTGAGTGTTTCTCTCGTGTCAAGATCACAACCATGGAGAGTTTACATTGCGTACAACAATTTGAGGCTCCAAATATTGTTCAGTTTGCAACAAAGGCTTGAATCTTATTGACACCCACAGAGGTTGAAGACTCTGGTCCCAAGATTGTGCAGGTCATAGACTGGTTTGACCAACTTCAAGGGGTTAATCTTGAAAATGTTGAACCTGCAATACGAGCTTATACTGATAAGCTGAGCAATTTGCGACCTGATGAGCCTATTATTTATAAAGACAGGTACAACAAAATTTGGACATTACAACTAAAACCAATTGAAATGTCATTACTGCCTATTGAGATCCTGAAAATCATTCTGCAAGGAACTCCATGGTACTAGCATAAGATGCAATTGCAAGATGGAAAACTTTCCACGTGTATGCAAGATTCTCATGAGACCTTTGGATCATGACAATGGCACAAACATCATTGGTTTTAACAGCCGTGAGAATGTTATGTGATATGAGCCAATGATTCAAATTTCCAGCCTACTTTGTTTAGATCAATACTATATTTGGTTTTATTCGAGCTCAGTACATAATAGTTTTGATCTTCAGATATGACAAATTACAAAGTCAGATCCAGTTTTCAAGGGAGTTAAGTAAACCAAGGCTCGGGAAGGATTCACACAACTAAGATAACAAAAAGAAAATATCTTTTTGGATCAGCAGCAGGGTATCTCTTAGCAAATCTTCCAGGCAGGAAATACTCCAGATTTTGTGCAGCCAGCTAAGGATTCGATCCACCTCTTTAGTCATAATTTTCCAGCAGGAGGAGTAAATGCACATGTGGCAATAAGTCAAGAGATATAGGTAACACCTGTTGAATACTTGATGGAGCATGAAGATGATTAAGAGAATCAGCTTCAACATATTATTCCAGTTTTAAAGTGCCAGCAAGATGAACAGATAAAGTTTATTACTTGTTTTTAGCAAAGACTGACATGTTCTTTCCAAGTGGCAATTTTAGGCTTTATCTTTCATCCTTTGAAGATTTTCTACCTTATCATCTCATTGAAGGAGGTTGAATGCTTTTGCAGCTGTCGAAGACTCCAATTAAATATATTGTTTGATTTCCTTTTATGTAGGATTTATCCTATTATTTCGTTGATTAGTTTATCTAAGCTATTTTAGGATGATTCGATCCTCTTTTATAGGATCTGATCCTTCATTGTAAAAGGCTATAAATGCCCAGCTTTTCTAAGAGACAGGGGTTCAATCTTGGAGAGAATTTGGCCTATGTACTGATTTCTTATCCTAACACAATCACAGTCTTCTTTTGCTACCGTCATCAGACCATTCATCTATCTTTTTATTCTGTACTCTGTTTAAGTTTAGCTCAGCTTTATGCTCATGAACTTGAATGAAGGATTTCTTTATTTTTTAGTATGACCCTGCATCCAAATGTACTTGGTTATTTAAACCCTGCATTACATGTACTTGGTTATCTAAATGATATTCTTCATACCTTTCTGTTATATTGTATCTGATTGGCAGTCTCTAAAAGCACTGGTTCATTAAGATGTTCTGATAAGTTAATCCTTTCATTGTGCTTTCTTGGTATCCCATTGATCCACCTATTGAAAAACATTCATTTCTTAAGTTACCAAGCATACTTAGCCATAACCACTAAGTAGTTTCTACACCTTCACCTTCCTACACCCCCCATTAACGAGGAAACCAAAGGTCCCTAGACCTATACAAGAGGTCGAGGCCTCTCCGTATCTCCCTGGTATTCCATGCCCATGTATGGATGATCCTCTACAAGGATAGGAAGCTGCCACGATTGTGTGAAAAGCTCCCAGGTCGAGAAACAACCTTCTAGACTGCATCCCTCCCTACTTTCTTTGGGCCATTTCCTAGAGTCATGTCGATCTACGTACCACCACGCAAATCACACATTGTATGTTGAGCTAGCTTTGTACCCATAGGCCTCCATTTCGTCTACTTTTTCCCCGTGCACCACTGCACCAGGGGAAACATGACTAGCTCCTAGTCAGAGTCATCCGGAGTCTTTCCGAGATGTCGTTCGCACCACTAGGTTTGGTTTTCTGTCCTCTGTCTTGTGAGGAGACCCTAGTCTCGTGCTCTCACTATGATCTTTCAGGCCTCTTCCTGGAAAGCACCTTGATTTACGTACCATCATGCGAGTCTCCCTTTGTATGTACTGGCATGTTCACGGGCCATCCGCCCCATCCATATTACACAAATTGGCCATCTTCTGACCTCCATCCATCGTCCCGCAAGGAGGCACCATTAGTGTTCTGCATTTATGTCCATCAGCCATACATTGAACATCTCTCCCTTTCTTGATTGACCATTATGGAGTTTTTTTAAGCTCTTTTCTGACTCCTAAATGAATGAAAAGATCGTCGAGCGCACTTGCTTCCTTTCCTGCTCATTAAAGCATTTGAAAGGGCGTCTACATAGTCTTGTTTATCTCCTTTTACGAACTGTGTAGACTACCATAAGAAAAGGACTACCTCGGCACACTCAAGACAGGAATGTTCCCTTTGAATCATTTTATGCTTTCTCGAGAATTGGGACCGAACTTTATGAAAAAGCTCATTATGGGTTGTCTTTAAGCTCTTTTCCATCCTTCTCATCAAGAAAATATTGCCGAGAAAACTTGGGTTTGTTTATGCTCGTAAAAGTATTTGAATGACCGTCCAGTTAGTACATGTTTAATCTTTTTCGACTTGATTGGACTACCAACGGTAAAGAAGTCTCCCACCCCCTAAAAAGGGTGGGAGAGCTCTCTTATGTACACTTTTATCCTTTTTTTAGACATAGGATACTATTAATGAAAAAGAGACCCCACTATAGACTTCTTCATGTTTTCAGACTCTCTAAAAATGAAAGCACCATCGAGCATTTACTTTCTTGTGTTCGCTAAAAATCCACAAGATTGTGTCAGAATGGTGTCTTTAGGTGCCACCCCATATATTATAGTTTGACGGCATTCCCCCATTGGGTTTCCTCTGTTTAGAGTATTCTGTGACGAGTCTTCCTTGGATCCCCTGAATATCAAAAGTCTAAGTTACCTCCTGCCCATGTATTTCCCATTTGCAATACTAGTCCCAGTATAACATCTTTGATCCCTCTCCCATGATTTCGTTTCATTTGCTGCCACTTTTGCCTTGTCGTCGGTACTCTAAACAAAGGAATTTTGAGTCTCCCATGATTTCTCACTCCTGTTCTCTTGCTCAGTGTGTCAGTCCCCATATTTTCCCACATCTTTGGTTACCCCCCTTGTGCTTCTGGTAAAGGAAACATCATTTCCTTGGTTAGTTATAGGTCTCCCTCTGTCGACGATAACACATCTATTCTAGAGGATAGACCCAGATGTCCCTATATCCTAGTTTCATTAACCTTATGGATGAGTTCCTTGGACCACTTGAGAGGAGTCCTTAGTACCTCTCAGGATGGTTGTGTCTCATGTGCTTGAATTTAGCTACCTCATCGCACCGTTGATATTCATACAAGGTATTGGTCTGCACAGTATTTGGTTGAAGACCCCGTTTATCACCTGACTCTAACACCTTGGTGAGTCTATTAAGGGTCGCAGGCAGGTTCATGTCCCTTGTGATTTCTGGGTTGCATTGGAAACAGTGTTCAGAAACCCCCAGAGCAGTGCTTCTATATAGATTCGTGATTGATGCAACATATCGTACCATAGAGACTCTGACACTCCGTCAGCGAGTCCCTACAGTTATGTAAACTTTCAGAACCAATAGATCATCAGTTGTGAAGATATCACATTCGATGAGAATGCCAGGGGTCCTATGTATCAATTCTTCATATCAGTATTGTATTAAGTCTCTCATTGAGGCTACCATTATGTAACAACAGTTGTATAAGATCGACTCTTGCATTATTGAGCCTTGGTCCTATTATTTATTCTTTTGACATTGTTACGAGCATGGGTATGCCTGCCTCATCCATATACATTTCACATATTCTTTGTATCTCACCCATTGATGGGAACCAACATTAATACAAAACCAAAAGCCAATGTGTCTCGAATGAGGAAGCATCGCTTCTTCGTAGGTCTCTCCACTATCCCCAAGATCCTATTTTGTATGTCGGTCATACGATGAGCTCCTTCCCTCACACATCAGGGGGAAATATGTTAATGCAAAAAAATTGCTCAACTAGCTCTACACGGCCTACACCACATACATACATCCATTTCCTAACCTTTTTTCCTCATTTTTGACCTTCACACCTATGTTTTAACCTTATTCTCTCTTAAAAATCGCAAAAATATTAAAAATGTCCTAAGAAACCCACAAAAGAGCTAAAAATCTCACAAAGGGGATAAAAACCCCCAAAGAGCTAAAAACAACAAAAAGGGGCTTAAAACCCTAAGTACGGCCTACAACCCTAATTAGGGTCCAAAATCCTAAATGAGAGAAAAGGACAAAAAAAACTATAAATAAAGGGTGGAGGTCCCCATCACAACATGACATGTTCCTTCTGTCGTTATTATACTTGCATCAGTACTTTGAGAAACCATCATCCTCAAACTACTCATCTCAAGTCACCAAACATTCCATTTTCCCCACTTGCTCCCCATTTTGTGTGTTGAGTCAACCTCCATACTACCCAAACCTACAGAGAAGCAACCTCATTCTAAGTTAGGGCAGGGTGGCCCCCTTTCAAGTAAATCGGAAGGTATAACAGTCTCATTGTTTTTTATTAGTTTTGTAGATTGTTTGTATTTTCTTATTTGTGTTTCTAATAGTTTGTTTTGCAGCTAGCTCTTCCATTTCGAACTCTACCCTTTTGTCCCTTTGACGGAAGGGAGGTGCATTTGCACGTACTCGGGGTTTTTACCCGGCTACACATATGATCCTTCAACCTGTTAATCTCGCCCATGCTTTTGCTCACAATAAGAATATTATCAACATAAAATACTAAGATAATGAATATATCATTCAACTTTTTGAATAAACAAGGATCATACTCACTTCTAGTATAACCTTGGCTCACCATGAAAGAATCAAATTTATTGTACCATTTCTTGGGCGATTGTTTCAGGCCATACAATGATTTATTGAGGTTGCAAACTAATCTACCTTTATGATGTTGTACAAAACCTTCCGGTTGTTCCATAAAAATATCCTCATCTAAATCTCCATGTAAGAAAGTTGTTTTAACATCTAGTTTCTCTAACTCCAAATCAAGCAATGTAACTAATGCTAACACAATATGAATAGATACAATCTTGACAAGTGGTGAAAAAATATCATGATAGTCTATACCTTCCATCTAAGAGTACCCTTTTGCGACAGATATGGATTTGTATCTTTCAACCTTACCATCAACTCCTTTCTTCAATTTGAAGACCCACTTACATCCAACAATTTTTCTATTTTTGGGGAGTTCAAACAATTCCCTTCTCTTGTTTTTCTCTGGAGAATCCATTTCTTCTTTCATTTCCATCTTCCACTTAGAATTGTCAATACAATCAATGGCTTCCTGAAAACAAGAAGGTTCTCCATCATCAGTAAATAAAAAAGACGAAACAAAATCGGTATACCTCTTAGGAGGATTTCTCTCCCTTAATGATCTTCTTGGTGTAGGCTATAGGTTTTCCACAATTTCTTGAATTTCTTCATCTTCTATGACTTCTCTCCCACCAGAAACTTCTTCTTGTTTCTTTGAGTCATGATAAGATTGGTTCTACAATTGATTTAGTTGTTTTGATATTACTAGTTCCTGTTCCACATCAACTCTTACATTTTCGAATTTAGTCAAAGAAGATTCATAAAAAACTACATCTCTTCCAATTTTGTGGGCAGTAGGAGCCCACAATCTATATCCTTTCATTACATCATCATATCCAACAAAAATGCACTTCTTTGATCTAGGGTCTAACTTAGAACGTTGATTTTTAGGAGTAAGTGCATAAGCTTCACAACCAAATATTTTCAAATTCGAATAATCACAGGAATGACCAGTCCATACCTCTTCACGAATTTTACAATCTATTGACATTGATGGTGATCGATTTATTAGATAACAAGCAATAGAATCTACTTCTTCCCACAACTCTTGCACCAAATTAGCATTACCAAGCATGATCCTTGTTCTTTCTAGAAGAGTCTTGTTCATGAGTTCTGGAACACCATTTTGCCGAGGAGTGTATACATTTGTTTTGTGTCTTGCGATCCCTTCATCTTTTCAATATTTTTCAAACTCTAAAGAAGTAAATTCACCTCCATTATCCGTTCTTAAACACTTGATTGTCCTGCTAGTTATTTTTTCTAGCATAACTCTAAATTGTTTAAATGTGTTAAACACGTCCGCTTTTCTTTTTAGGACATAAACCCAAACCTTTCTAGAAAAATCATCTACAAATAATACATAATATTTTTCTCCCCCATAGGAAATGGTAGGAGACGAACACCACAAATCAGAATGAATGTAGTCAAGAACACCTTTACTAACATGACTTCCTGCTTTGTTTTTTTGTCTACACTGTTTTCCATATATACAATGTTTACAAAACATCAAATTCAAAGTTTTCAAATTTGGAAGCAATTTACGATTCATTAATACCTGAAGTCCTTTTTCACTCATATGACAAAGACGCTAATGCCGTCGCTGAGTGGATCCTGACACTTCTTCAGATACTAATGTAGTACCATTAACTTGAGTTATTCCAACCAGTTTGTAAAGGTTTCATGTCCTCTGTGCCTTCATGACCACTAAAGCACCCTTGGAAACTTTTAGAGTTCAATCAAAACCTGTAAAATTATGACCACTTAGGTCTGGTGGGTATGGAACTACTGTATATGCATCTCATTAAGGAAGGTCTTATGGGACTGGGTAAACCTAGGAATTTTCCACTGTAACCTATGCCCATTCCACTACTTGAGCTACTGTTGCTGCTTCTCGATCTCGACCTGTGTCTAATATGGGTATGGTGGGTATCCATATTGATCTGGTCCTTGAACTGGGCTAACTTCTAGCTCAACAGGATCATTTTGATCAGTCTCTGGCCCTATCTATTAGGACTATGTAGTTTTTATTCCTCATTATCAAGAATTGTAATCTGGAAACAAACATTGTACCTACTCATTGTTTGTGCGTACTTCTTGAACTATTTATACTCATAAATAAATTATGGGTTGAGCCTCCAATTGGTGAAGACTTCTCCTTTTATCCTCATATCTTCAAGAATAAAATACTCCCAAAGAAATCAATTTTTTATGTAACTCAGGTACATGTCTAACATATATAAGTGTTCTTATAATTCCACCAAACATTTTAATTTTATCACTTCCAACCCCAACAATTTTACATGAATGATTGTTTCCTAAAATAACTATTCCATCATTAACTGTTTGATAGGAAGCAAACCAATCCTTATGAGGACAGGTATGGTGCGAAGCACCAGAATCTAATAGAAATTACTCATTATATTCATAAATATTACAAACAGACAAGACCTCATCGATCATACCTGAATCAAAAGACTTAATTGAATTTGCCTCTGAATTGGAGTCATCCTTCTTGGATTCTTGTCTCTTCCAACAGTCCTTCTTGAGAGGACTTGTTTTGTTACAGTACCAACATTTTAATTTTCTCTTTCTGCCCTTCAATTTAGACTTGGAAGTACCTCTTGACTTTTCTTCTTTCTCTTTGGATCGACCTCTAACAACCAAAGCTTCAGGTGAAGAGGTTTTCAAGACTAGATTTCTTCCTCAATTCCTCAGAAATAATGCTCCAACTACATTTTCAAATTCTAAAGTATCAATTGTACTAACTCTAATGGAAGAAACTACTTGACCCCAAGATTCAGGTAAAGTACATAAGAGATTGACTTATTTATCTTCATCATCAATTTTAACATCCATACTACTCAATTGGAAAATAAGAGTGTTAAAAATATTTAAATGATCTGTTATCTTCGTACCTTTTTTCATTCTCACACCGTACAACTGTCGCTTTAAGTAAATTCAGTTTGTCACTGATTTGGTCATATACGGACTTTGTAGCTTGTTCCATAGGCTTGATGCCAATGTTTCTCCAATAATGTTGAACAACACATCATCCATAAGACATTATCAAATTGTGTTTAGCGCTTTGGCATCTAATTCCTCCCATTCATCATCTGTCATGGTGAGAGGTCTTTTTCTTTTTTTGTCTAAGGCTCTTTGTAACCCCTCCTGAACTAATAAATCCCACATCTTTAACTTCCATAGTTCAAAAGTGTTTTTACCATTAAACTTTTCAATCTCAAACTTTTTACTAGATGTTATTGAAAAAATATATATATTCCTGAAAAATATTCCCGAAGAAAAACAACCGTAGATTCTCCCGAATGAGAAATTACAATTTATGGCTTGAATTTTTATTTTTTTTAATCTCTCTCTCTCTCTCTCTCTCTCTCTATATATATATATATATATATATATATATATATATATATATTCCATACTTCCAATAAAAAAATTAGCACGATTTTTTTATTTACCACAATCTTTCTTCTGCACGCAGGCTTGTGTTCCTTTCCTACAAAGCGGGCAATGATTTCTCCCTCTTCATCAATTCTCTCACTTCTCTCAAGCTCTCCAGACTCCAATTTACCACTATGCGGAAACAGCTGGTAGTTAGCGGGTTCCTCTCCTCCACGGTGGGTTCCCTCTCCTCCACGATGGTTTCTTCAACAACGAGTTCAAGTGCAGGCTGACAACAGTAGCACTACAACCGTCATGATCATTAGGTAAGGACGTGCTAGAAAATCACAGCTTCAGGAGAAATATCCTCCATATGCAGGTAGCTCGCAGCAACAAATGCCTCTTCAGTCTCACACTAGCTTCGTCCTTACGCAAATGCCTCTTCAGCCTCATGATCCTTTAGATGCACAAATTTACGCATACTTATTCCTATCCAACCACATTCAGCTCCAACAATGATTGCAATTTCCTCTTCAACAATGACTTCAACATCTAGCACGATCTTCTTCAACACTAGCAGACTCCCACACCTGAGACTCCAATGGATCTAATACCACTTATTATAATCCAGCCACACATTACATAAACACACAATGAACAACACCATACAAAACACCATAATTTCATGTGGTAAAACCCTATAGGGGAAACATCTATGCAGACAAAGTATTGAATCTCATTAATGAAGAAGGAGAGATTACATGAAGGGTATCAACCTCACAGACAACTCACACCGTTACGTATCCCAACCCTGCACTATATACTTCATGAAATAAGTTACACGAGTAAACCGTTGTCGGTCATGCCCATTCTGAGAAGCTTCCCATAAACACTCGTAATGAGAAACCTCCCATAAACACATTAGTTTAGTTGTCATTTAACACTTGTATATATAAGATTGCTTTCCCTTTATTCGCCTTCTTGTCAAATTCAAGCTTGTAATTCTCCAAACATTATGACAATTAGGTCAACTACACCTTCATCGATCTCAGTTTTTGGAATGAATATATTTCGCAGGATTCTTCGACAATTTCAACACAACTTACAAATCGCCATGATTTGATTTTTGAACATGAATCACCATTTGTTTCTCGGCGCATATCCAACAATCAATCCACAATATTTCTTAGATGCATCTGGAACTTATCCTTTACATGTACTTTGATCGATTAGCGAAGGGTTCACTTAGAAGTTTCCATTCAACAAAATCTACAAACAATATTTATTCTGAACTGAAATCACTATCTACTAGTGCACACTTGAGCTTCTTCCTCTTACAGAGAATATGCATAGACTTTTGGGGGTGATATTCCACAAGCGCCGATACTGGTCTTGTGTAGTAGTGAACAAATTTTCAATTCCTCCTCTAATCGACATGCCTTGAATACAAAATCGTGAGGTTTCTATACATTCATCCAACCCCATAGTAATACACATAATTACTCTATCTTCTATAGGGTTTCTCACTTCTCAATCACTCCTACAGTAACAAAATCCCTCTTCTAGATGTCACTGAATGTGTTCCAAAACAACAAAAACTCAGAAGATTTCTCAATTAAATAATGGGCATATTTTCGTTCATCCATAATAATCACAGTTTATCTCAATCCTCACATCATAAAACTCATTCTACAATCATTCGATCACGTTCAAAATGATAGAGATTTGCTCTTAATTTAATTAACCTTGTAAAACTCAACTTGCATTCAGCCTCATAGAAAGAAAATGTACGTATTGATTTCAATCTTAAAATATCCCACACACACAATATTAAGTCAATATATCATTTACATAGATTCTCTATTACAGAGAATTTCTCCAATTCTACTCACCAATTGCTCAGTCTGTCAGCAAACTCCTTTCACTATGAAATCAATACTTGATTCAAACTTTACTCTTGATTGTTCAACACACAATTACTAACAATAATGTATGCAGACACTTTTTAAACATTCATATAGTTAACTAAGGATTCACCAATCTTTAATGCATTCATACATAACCACAAAGGAACCATACAGTATGGAAAATCGGGTTTTTTTTTCATTCATGAAGAACTTTGTACATACACATACCTCAAAATATTGATCTACTTGACTTGGTTACAATCTTCTTGTATCTCTCTATCTTGGCCTAATATAACTTTCTATGGCTAACTAACTGACTGAATCCCCTAATAAACAACCATCCTAAGTCCAACCAATTGACTAACTTAATGAGATCCCACTTGAAATGTCCATCAACTTACAAATTTATGCTACGCATTGTTACTTCCATCTCACTACAAACTGCTACAACTAATTCCTAAATATATAAATTCAATCTCATCCTTTTTAATGACTCACTAAAAATATCTCTCAAACTCCATGGAGTGATTCCACCAAACATGGATTGGTTACATGCCTCATCTCCCTATTTAACACTTGTCACTTTATCTTAAAGACCAATGACTATTACTAATACCTTACCAACTTTTAGAACCTTCTAATCCTATATGTGTAGACTATATGATATTTACAATCACTTTTAAAATGAGTCCCTTTCTTTGGGCTAGTATCAAGACCCCAAGTCTGATCATCTTTTAGAATTCTCGATGAGGGAGATGCTCCTAAATCAGACACCCAAAGTAGAAAATATTATGACCTTCTATTCATAATCCATTGATGTCACAATCTTCCTAGATCCCAAGCTTTATACTATAGTTGATCACCCATTTCATCATGTTGTTTCTCAATTTCTTATGTTGTTGCTACCTTTAACTTTCCTGGATCCCATACATGATTCTACATATTCCTCCTTCCTTGTTGATGTAACACCCCGGTTTTGACCTTGTTTGCATTAAATGTATATGATGTATATATGGTAATTAATCGTGGTGTGGAGCTAAAGGAAAAATCCCCACCATCAATTTAACGTTTTATGTTCTGATGATTAAAATCATTGTCGATGGTATATTCGTACTAGCTGACACATTATAATTTTGGCATCATGTAAATATGCATTTTAATTAAAAATCCCCACAACCAACTAAGTCAATGCAACCATAATGAAAATGGCATGATTTTCCTAAGGAACAGGGAGGGAAATTATTCAAACCTTTGGGCCAATGGGAAAAATCCAAATGTCAAAGGGAGAACCCATCAATCAGTCAACTACCCATTTTGTCTTTTTCCCCAATCATTAAATTTTGCCAGAATGTGGTTGAGTTAGTTATTGCATGGGGATGGGAAGAGTATGGGCAACAATTTTGAATTTGGGGAAAATCAATCTTGACTTTTGGAGCAAGAAAGCACCCAAAAATGCATGCCCATTTGCCCATACATCCACGTTCTTCATTTGCTCACGCAGGGAAGCTTAGGAGCTGTTTTTACCTCCACAATTTTGCTAGTTGTGTGTTCTTCCTTCACGATTTAGGCTCCTGAGCGTTTTTATCATTAACATTCACCCACGTTGGGGCTCCCTGAAGCGGCTAGGAAGTTGGTGTGTGTGAAATCCACCATTTTGGATTTGCTGTGTATTTCTTCCTCTCGTGGACAGTCGTTCTTCATCTTGCTGGATTCTGAGAATTTTTTTTTGTGATGTTCTTGTGGTTGGGTTCTTCCCCAACGTTTTTGTGACATTTCTCCACCATTTTCCAAGCTGAGGAATCGCTGCTAGTTTCCCCGTGATTTTGGGTTGCTGTGAGTTTGTGGTTGAGTCATTTTTGCCACAATATGGCCAAGAACGACTCAGGAATCGAATTGCTCAATCTGAGCTATGTAGTACCCAAGTTTCCATTCTGGTTTTGTTCTGTGATGTTTCCCCTTAGACCCCAGGGCTATGAATTGTTGTGCTGGTTTTTTTGTTGTGTGTGCATAGTATTTGGTCTTTGGACTGTGTAGGAGTGGAAATTAGTCTGCTTGACAAACCTAGTGTTTTGTAGGAGCCTCATAGACAGAACTAGAGGGATGGCTCTCTTCTCTACACCCACTGAATAGCACTGGAAGGGAATTCATGTCCTGAGGGATTGTGCAGCAGAGAAGGGAATGATTCCTTGTGTTGAGTGTGTGTGGATGTCTTAGGATTCAAGCTATTTCTGGTGTAGGCATCCTTAACTCTTCAGCGATCCCACTATCTTAGCAGACAGTGCTTCCATTTCCTGGTAACCTGATAAACCCAACTTGTTGGCTTGGTTATGTGTTGTTGTGTACTCTTCACCTGATAAACCCAACTATGTTGGCTTGGCTGAGTCTTGAAATATCTATGCCTATGTGTGAGACTGCTTAGCTCCTTATTCCTTGGGAAATCATGCCCAGCTTGGGGGTGGTAGTGTTGCTGAGAGATTAAGGAGCACACTGGCCTATGGTTGGGTGGAACGTTGCAGCGACATAGATGGTTGCGGGATGAATTCTTCATAAGATAAGTATTCTTGTATATTTCATCTCTGCAATTGTATTTGATGTTTAATGAAGATGATGAACATGCTAAATGCTTGAATGGAAGGTAGTTGCTTCCGCAGTGTGTTGAACGTTTATGCATCTATGCTTGCTTTACTTCAATCCATTTCAATTTTTTTTATCATGTGTATGTTCATGGGGCTAGTTTCCCATATAGGTAGTATATTGGTAGAGTCCTCTTCGCCAACCAGATGCATTCTTGTACAATCGTTTGCGCTCTATTGCTAACTGTCTTCTTTACTTCAATATTCCTCCTATGAGACACTTTTACCATTAGCATTATTATCTTCTCAATTTCTATTTCTGGTTTGTCCTCTGATTGGTACATACTCTATAGTTTTTTGCTATTCCCTTGCCAAACTGTTTTGTATTTGTTTCTCTCCATTGGATTTTGCATCTCCTATTCTTTTTAAGGATTCTCACTCTCTTCTTCAACTCATGTAGATAACTCTACATCCGGTAAATTAGTTTGAATTAAACCTGCAAATTTTCTACAATATTCTTTGCTTGTGTCTTTTGTTGGGCACATGGGCAGACCCGGGTTAACGCTTTATACATCGCACCAACAAAACACCCACTGTGTTGGCCCTTTCGGCAACAACCTGCGCGCAGGTTGCAGTCTCACCCGAAACAACAATGGGGTGCCGCAGAATCAGGTTTCTGCATGCAGAGAGGGGTATTACTGTACCTTAGCCTTTCTAAAGAATTACTAATCAACTTCTTGTTAACTTATCATTCATTCACATATAACTCACAGCATAATAATCCAATCAAACTTGCATAACCCACTACGGGGAGTTCACAGCGAAGCTTAGTATTAACAGAGATCTTATATTAACAGATATATTCAGTTTAATGCATGAAAATGACAGAA
>LPNX010210278.1:294982-504720 GCA_001517045.1 Pseudotsuga menziesii
TCTTTCGACAACCATTTCTCCAAAACCCCATCTCTTCCTCCAAATTAATCAGCTGCAAATGTTGTTTGTAAGGATTATATTCAAGAAATGGATCAAATTCCATTTCTCTAATCACATTTTCATATTCATCATCCCTCTCTATACCCGCAAACATACAATTTGTTTGATAAGAATTTATCATTTTGTTTCAGTAGATGCTAGGTTTATTTCATCTCTGTTAGGCACTTCTGAACATTTCTCCTTCATGACTGAAATATTCTTTTCTCATTCAAATATCCTTGACAATATTTCTAGGAACTCAATTTATTCTTCCCATTTTGTAAGTGTCGCACCCGAATGCTTTCCTTTAACTTCCCTTTGCTTAACGTTATGAGCCAATTCCTCTTTTCTCACTACAACAACTATTTCCTGTAATTGTCCTTCAATACTTTCATTGGAAAGTTGTGTATGAACTCCTACTTGGATGTCTTTATGAGACAATGTTGCCTCATCCTCTTCCAGGTCCAAAATTCAAATTATGGAATTGTATTTTATTTTGATTCCCTAAGAAAACATTTATCTTTATTCCTTCTTAATAATAACTTCATATGATTGTCCATCACCTATAAATCCTACAACCATACAAAAAATGTTAATTTCAAAAAAATCCACATTTTCATTTGAACTTCTCAAAGAGTTCATGAGAATTGTTGTAAGACTCTCATCCATTTAATCCTCTTCTCCAAGGACATCTCCTTGCTTTGGTTCACAATAGTGAACTCTCTCTTTCTCATCATACTCAATAAATAGGAGCTCTTCACCTCTCAAAAAAACATGCATTTGGTGCCTCAACTTCTTCCTCAACTTCCTAGCATACTATTTCCTAATAGGTAACTTGATCTTCTTCTTACGATTCCATCCAATTCATTGGTCTTCATTTTCCATACTTACCATACCAAGTCTTTCATTTAACTCAACCATCTTATCTTCCTCATTATGTCATTTACTTTGACATCTTCCTTTTTTCTGTTGTGGCTTCTATTTGAACCCATGCTATGACTGTCAGTAATCATATTCACATTTCCTTTATGAGGTTCCTCTTGCCAACTATAGGCTACAATCAAGCATTTGTAACAATCACTCTCCATTAGCCTGCTACCCATACCTCACCAATATTTCTCCATAACTTAGTCTTTTGGTATTCTTCTAGTTCTCTTGAAGCCTCCATGAGCACCCCTTGATCTTCTTGGCTTCTGTAGATCTTCACTTCCTTTCTTTGAGAACATTCAAGTTGCTTATTCCAACCTCAACTAGAACTTTTCAGGTTCTTTCCACAATTTTATCCTCTTCTCTAAGAAATCAGTACAAGCTCTTCCTCATTCACTCAAGAACACCAATGGTTCTTTGTTACAACTCTCTTAGCTATGTTGTTGCTATCAATTCTTTGTCTTCTTCAACCTACAAACAAAATCATCATAACCAGAGTTAAAATGAAACATCAAACCAATACCTTTAATATCTCGTCCTGATATTGACTTCTAACAGTCCTCTTTTTTATTCATTCTCTGAATCAATCTCAACCTTTTAGTTCCAACATATCTCACAAAATCTAAACTCCTTTGTACAATGTCTCTGCATCAACTCAAATCCTCTGAATCAATTTATTTTAAAGAGAACAATTTCTCCAAACTCCTCTAAGAGTAAATTCTCCAATCGCTTACTTTTCTCCTAAAGAACATTAGTGTTCTTTTTTTTCCTCTAAGAGCTCAATCTTGTTCTGCTCAAGTGCTTGCTGATTTCTATGCACTATTATGCTATAAAAATACATGTAACATACAAATGAGCAATTAACCTTAATCTATGATACCAAATGATGCAAACCTAAACCATAAGTCTATGCTTATTTGAGAACACTCCAATGATTTGTCACAACCATATCCAATTCTTCTCTTTCTTTACTCAGAAACACACTCCAAAATTCCAAATACTTCGATTCATTCGACTCTACCTTAAATACATTGATGTTGAGTATTTAATAGAAGCGAGAGAATACATTTACATTGTTGAAAACAATACACTTCTACGGGAATTGAATGAGGTTTACAGGAATTCAATGGTTTACGACCAGATATTTGGTTTTCAATTCCTTCACTCATCTAATCACCAATGTGATCTTTGTGGCTGATGCCCAAAATTCTTACAACTACAAGATTGATTTCCTTTTATTCACCTTCCTGTCAAATTCAAGCTCGTGATTCTCCAAAATTTACGGAAATCATGTCAACTACATCTTCATTGATCTCATTTTTAGGAATGAATATATTTCACGGGCTTCTTCAAAATTTTTGACACAACTTACAAATTACCACGATTTGATTTTGGAACATGAATCAACATTTAATTTTGGGCGTAGATCCAACAATCAATCCATAATATTTCTTGGACAAATCTAGAACTTCTCCTTTACATGCACTTCCATTGATTAGCTAAGGGTTCACTCTGTAGTTTCCATTCAATGAAATCTCAAACAATCTTTATTCTGGATTGAAATCATTATCCATCGGTGCACACTTGAGTTTCTTCCTCTTATAGAACATATGTGTAGAATCTCAGGGGCGATATTTCACAGGCGTCGATACTAGGCTTGGGTAGCAGTGAACAAATTCTCAATTCCTCCTCTAATCAATACACCTTAAATACAAAATCATGAGGGTTTTCTACATACATCCAACCACACGGTAATACATAGAATTGCACTATCTTCTACAGGATTTATCACTTCTCGATCACTCCTATAGTAATGAAATTCCTCTTCTTGTTGTTGGTGAATGTGTTCCAAAACAATAGAAACTTAGAATATTTGTCAATTAAATAATGGGCATGTTTTCATTCATCCATAACAAATGCATTTCATCTCAATCCTTGCATCATAAAACACATTCTATAGTCATTCGGTCCTATTCAAACTGACAGATATTTTGTCTTAATTTATTCATCCTTGTTGTTAACAACTCTACCTAGCAGAGGCTCGAAGGGACCATGATAAAAAGGAAATAATGGTTGCTTGTCAAACTTTGGTTAAATATTATGGTATAAAGGTATGACAAAGGGAGAGTAAGCGATGATATCACGGTATCCAACGGTGCAAAGCGAGGGTACGAAGATCGAAGGCTTATAATGTGTCCGCTTTATAAAGATGCAAGAAAGATAAGGATATACGAGTGTTCGACGAGACGTGAAGATCAACGGTTTCTGATCCGACTCGATGAGATCTACGGTGGAGTTTTAAGTGAAGAGATTTCAGACGATTTAAAAAGAGTTGCTTTAGTTCCAACAAAATCTGTACAGGTGAATCAGTTTTCTTTTAAAGGTGTAGATAATTCAGAATCAAGCCCAGTTTTCAAGTCCAAAGAGGAGCTCATGGCCAGTTATGTGGGGAAGCGAAAGCAGTCCCTAGAAGAGACAAGGAATCTACTCCCGCGAGTGAGGAGTTTAAATAATCCAAAAACTTCCTTGATTTCTACCAGGGACATAGAAAGAAATACTTTTAAATTGGCCATAGTAAGTGATAAGAAGATGTCAGAAATGGAAGTAAGATTGGACAAGATTAGTGTACTAGACAAAATACAGTTACATAAGCAAACAGGTGACATTATTTATTCAGATTTATTGCATGCTATGATGAGAGTTAATAAGTTACAAATTTTGGTAAACAAGTTAGAGGTTCAATTAAAACATGAGAAAGTTGAAAATAAGGCCAATGCTATTCAAATTAAAAAGCTACAAGCAGACATTATCATCTCAGGAAATGAAAGAGATAACACCGAGGCAATCAAAAGACTTCTGGAAGAAAAGGACAATGCCCTCCAGGTTTTGAAGAAAATGTTGAAGAACCCAAGCACTAAACATGTTCAATCATCCGAATTATTATCATTACAAGAAGAGAAAGACAAAATTCACCTGGAGATGATGGAGCATAAAGGAAGAGCTGTCAAATTACAAGAGGAAAAAGAAAAATGGGAAATAGAGCAGAATGAGCTAATAGCCCAAATCTCCCTGCTGAAAAAGGACCAAATCGATGAAAAAGAGATTATGGAGGAGTTGATGAGCCAAACTCCCACTGATGAAGACCTGTCCATTGTGAATATTGAGAAACCATTAAACAATTTTTCTGCAGATGACTTACTAGTGCCTATGTCCCAGGTCAGCTTGAAGGATGAAGAAATAAGAGAATTAAAGGTGGAAAATAAAAAAGTCAAATCCGAGCTGGCCAAAGTTACTGAAAATAAAAATAAAATATTGCAAGATAGAAATCAGCTACAAAAGAAATTTAATGAATTGAAGGAAAGAAACATCGAGAAGGGTCCTCTCCAGGGAGAAAAGCACATAATTTGGGATACATTATCCATAGAAATTACTAAATTCAGGCACTATTTAAATTTCAATGATGATCAAAGCATATTGATCAATCTGGCCAATCAGAGACTGAAGTCAGTAAACGAAACTATGGAGAGGAAAACTCTTGCCACAGCCCAGAATGCGTTAAAATTCTTAAATTCATTAACATATCAAAAGTTGCATGATATAGGCGTAAAGGACAGGATCGCAATGGTACTGTGGGCCAAAACGTTTATCCATAAGCATCATCTAATGAAGGCATTCCAGGACAAAGCTGATGAAATAATCTCACAGGTTAATGAATTCAAACAGGATTTCAAAGAACTATTCGAAGACGGGCTTCCTTCCTTTTGGGATGAAGAGGGACGAATGTTTTCTCAAGAGCACTATCACAACCTGTTGGTCCAAAGCCGCATGGATCATTCCAAATTTGACGATCTGGAAAAGGGGCTGACAGGGAAAGTCATCATGGATAAGCTGACGGAAGATTTTGAGATACTATAGAAATTCCTAATCATCAGGGGAAAGTTGCCTAAAGTGTCTTATGAAGCCTACATGGAGCTTGAGGTGTCCATTTGTGAGATGATCGAATATGATATTCCAAGCGTGGAGCAATGGAGAGCCATAGAAAGATTCGGAAAAATGAAATATATCCTTCATTCATGAAGACAGGTGTTGCGCGATGATGAGCTGCTTGGACGAGGCCATGTTACCGAGTTGATTTTAACGTAATGATATGTTAGGATCGAAGCTAGTAGTTTATTCCTAGGAGTTAGGAATATAGTTACAAGACTTTGATTAAGCCGGTTATTCAGTTATAAATCTTCTTGGAGGATGAAATGATTTTATGTATATAAGTGCATCTATTTTATATGATGGGGGTTGGAACCCATCTTGTTGTTGACTGTTTCTTCTGAAGACATATATTTTTTGAATAACAAAGCGAATGCATAAGAGTTATCAGAGATTCCTGCGTCATTTATATTGCAGTTCGTATTTCTCTTTTTCTGTGATTGTTTTTTCAGTGTAACACTTCATTCTGTTTTTCTTCATATCTGAAGCATAGTGTTGAATGGTTAGAATTCATATTGTTTATGATCTGATCATCGTTTCAGATATTTTATGAATGTTTCTACTAAATTTAATATAGAACTCATCTTTGATTCTCTGTATTAATGGATTGTTCCTTGTTTCTTCTGTCTCACCCGAACTAAATGAATGACTGTGATGGAATGGTTATCTTGCCTTTGACAAAATCTCATGCATATGTCTTTGTGATATCTTTATGTATACGTGACTCCATTTCCCAATGGTTACTTGTTGTTTCAACCATTTATACAATTTTTAAGTGTTTGAATTATATCTGGCCTTGTTAAATCTATATTTGAGAGATCCCTCTCTGGAAAGAAAAGCCAGTTTCTTTCTAAAAGTGGTTTTGTTGTTACCTTGGAATTTATCTTTTACAACCTGGGTACATTCTGAGTGCTAACACTTGTAAAACCCAACTTGCATTCTACCTCGTAGAAAGAAAATGTACTTATCGATTTTAATCTTAAAATATACCCCACACACAAGATTCAGTCAATACATAATTTATAGAGATTCTTTGTTATAGAGAATTTATCCAATTCCTCTAACCAATTTCTCAGCTTGTTAGCAAAATACTTTCACTATGAAATCAATACTTGATTCAGAATTTACTCTTGATTGTTCAACACACAATGACTGACAAGATTTCGTGCACAGGCTAGTTAAACATTCATATAGTTAACTAATTATTCACCAATCTTCAATGCACTATTGATGTATTTGTAACTTCGGAATGTATTCATCTATGTATCTTATGTCTTGTAACCCGATGTTTATTCCAGGATGTATCTATTATGTAATTGAGTCATGTTGTCATGCCCCGATGTTCCAATCGGGAGGATCTATAATGTAAACAAGTCATGTCAAGTCATTGTGGGTAACCCTCCTATTGTCTAAGGGTTAAAGTCCCTGCAGTTCCGGGGCACTAGGGTTATTAGACTCACTTAGTGAAGTCGGCCCTAGTAGGGTTTTAGTCATGCTAGGAAGCAGTATAAATAGAGAGGTGACTTCTCTATTTAACACACATCTCATACACACTCAAGTGTAGCGCATAGTTGAGGAAGGAGAAGACATTAGGGCTAGATAAGAAGAAGGTTACTGCTATCGAGAGATCACTTACTATTTTGGTGTTGATTCTATCTCTGAGGAAGTTGCCGGGTTTTCTCCATTTATGGTTTCCCCGAGAAAAAACACTGTGTTCATTGTCTCTTGTGTTTGATTGTTGTGCTTGTTATTCTCTCAGTTAAAGATCCTAATAATGCTAGCTTAATGTTGAAAAACTAACATGCACTCACACATAACCACAAACGCACCACACACATTGTGACAAATCTATTTTTTTCATTCATGAAGAACTCTGCACTTACACATACCTCGAAATCATGATCTTCTTGACCTAGTTACAATCTTTTTGGATCTCTCATCCTTGGCCTAATATAACTTTATGTGGCCATGTAACAACTAAAAAATCCAACAAAATAAAATAAAAATTATTACTTAGGGTTTATCTTAGGTAACAACATAACTTATAAGGAAAATATAGTAACTTTTATATACAAAGACTATTCTAAGTTTTAGATCATAACAAGTGCTCAACCATTCGATTTACGACAACATATTTTCGATAACATCTCCATGACAATCTGTTCATGAATACATAGCTCTACTAGAATACTGGTTTTATTTAGCTCGAAATTCTTATGTGTTGTATTAGTTTGTAGTAATTGCAAATTTTAGTATTAAAATTGTTTGCTATGGAAATGGATTCGTCAAGCTTGTTATGTTGTTTAGGCCCTCTGCCTTCATACCTTTTTTAATACAAGGGTAATGAGGCCAAATGGGTCTTAATTAGCTTCTTTAAGCTAAAGCAATCATTTTTCCTTGTGATTATGCCGGTATTAGATATCACTGGGGGTTTTGCTCTTTGTGAATCCTATGCAACTAAAAGCCAAGGTCAGGTTTCCAAGGGGACCCTAACCTTGATAGGAGATGATCACTAAGATAGAAACATACTAATATGACATAAATTATGTAACGGTATAGTATTATGTTGATTTATAAAAAGTATTTTCATAAACTTGAATTGTTTGCACAAACTATAGGCCGAAGGATAATATTTGTAATAATGTGGGTAAGGTAGGAGATTTAATTAAATCACGTGGAGCTTTTAAAGAAAATTTTGTCCAGCTATAAAACCCTAATGAGACGATCTCAGGTTTAGAGCTTTTGCATTTCTTTCGTTTTCTATAGATGAGGAGAGCCGAGGCTCTTTGGCCACTCTCGCCCTTATCCGGGTGGGAGAACAACGCGTTCTATCAACCTCTGGTTTTCTTGTAAAGATGTAACCACAAGTTCTTTGTTTCGCAGTCACCTCCAGTCGCATTATTGTGGATTCGAACTGAGGGTAAGGTAATTTTTTATTGTTATTACAAATATATTTCTTTTTCCGTTCATTTGTGTTCAAGATCCATGAAGGAAAAGGATGCCATAACAAAATGATTTTTTGACCTTTGTGTTGTTTCTTGGCAGGGGCTTTGAAAGTTGGATGACTGAAGGATATGGATCTACGACAAATCAACTTGGGTCGAGGGTACCTTGTAAGACCCATGCCCTTGGAACCCTGCAGTTCAAAGACACCTATGGTGTGAAAATCCATGAAAGAAAAGCTGGAATTTCGATTTCCTTTAGGATTTGGACTCGTTTTTTGTTGTTACACACCTCCTGCATTTTTCGATGGTTTATTTCTTTAAAAATTTTCCTTATGGCGTTAAGTTACAGTTTAAATGTTTCGGACTCCTTTTGACTCATAACGTGGGTATGTGGGAAGAAATGTAATGAAGCTCCCAATGTGGAATTTTAAGGCATTATAGCCATTTCAGGTTTTTGTTTTCTAAATGGGTTTAAAAAAACGTTGAGATTCCTTGGGTTCCAAGTTGTAGCTTGTACATTGTTTAACTGGTTTTGCTTGTTTGTAAAAATATATTTCAATTATGTATCAGTGACATGAATTGTTTATATTATGTACATAGTTTGCTATTCTCCATTAATTTGTTTGTATTCTAGTTTGGTAATTTACTCCGTAAATTTTATATGTTGGTTGTTAAAAGATTTCAGCTAGTCCATAAAGATTCACGACCTAGTAACTAAGAATTACAACCTGTTAATAGGAGATTTTTCCTGTCTGTTAAGAGAGATTCACGACCTGTTTTAAAATTGATTTTATGCTTGGTTATATAAAGGTGTGCGATTTAAAACTTTGTATTAGTTGGTGCGTGATAAGTATCTAGTTCTATGTATTTACTGTTTTTTCTATCGACATCCATATTTAAGAGCTTCGCTGTGTGTTTTTAGTGTTTTTATAATTTAATGAGAAAAAGAAAAATACTTACAGGCCTCAATCCCACAACTTGTCGTATACCTCTTTTAACTGGCAGCTAAAAGAAAATATAAAGGTTTTATTGTTTAGAACTTGCCTTTATTTTTCCAATAATGTGGGTTTTAAATGGTTAGGTTTAATGTGTTACAGTTTATAGCGTCGAGAGGCGCTCTACAGCCCAGTATGAGGGAGATCTTGTAACGTTATGTGGAATATCTTATAACGTTTGTCCATATTATTTTGTAACATTTGTTACTGACAAAATAATAAAAAATAAAATTTTAATTATCCGCCAAAATAAATGTCAGCCACAAAAACAACCTAATATAGGGGAGATGTTGTAATGGTCATACCTAACAAGACAATAAAAAATTAAAAATTTAATTATATGCCAAAAAAAATATTGGTCAGAAAACACAACACAATATGGGGGAGCTGTTGTAATGTTACTACCTAACAAAATAATAAAAAAATGAGTTATGCACAAAAAAAAAAGGTTAGCCTTGTTGTAAACAACCCATTGTTTTATTGTACATGGTTTAGGAGGGCCTTGCAAATGGTTTTAAGACCATGTGCAAGGCCTCCTAAACAACCTAGGGTTTTAGGAGGGCATTGCACATGGTTTTAAAACCATGTATGTGCGAAATGTTGTAATGTTCATTCCTAACAAAATAAAAATAAAGTAAAAAATTATATGTCTGCCATAAATAATATTAAATATTATATGTTGACCATAAATAATATTAAATATTAATAATAAAAATATTATATGTCGACCTTAAATAAAAAGATGTGTCTTTTGGTTTGAATCAAATCAATAGCTCCTTGAGTGCAATACTTAATAAGAGGTTGACACCTCGAGAGATTTGATCCCTCTCGGCGCTTGATAGAGCTTAGGATTTGGATCTATGCTGGTATAATTTTAAAACCCTAGTTCATCTTTGAAAATTGTTTAAGCCTTTCGGCTAAACATATATTGAATGTAGGCCTTTAGGCCGTATTTAGATAGTACTTGTAGGATTTATAATTATATACATAACTATTCTTATAGTTCTGATATTAGATCTGTTGTTCGACAGAAAACATGTATGTTCAGGTTATACAGATATTGATAAACATAAAACTTGAGAATCTATGGATTCTTTTATTATTTCCAAAAAGAAAGGATCAAGTCGTACTTGTAAAATATTCATAGCTTTAATTTAAACTAAGATATCTTCTAATTTAACCCTCGGATTAAACTGTAAAGTTTTTAATAAAAAAAACTAAGAAATACTAATTACTATTTATCTAAGTACACCATGTAAACAGAGAAGATTTACATACAGAGATATGATACTATTCTAAATACAATAACTACTAATTTCACTAAGAAACTATATGTATAAATTAGCATTGATAAATCAATGGTCAATAGAATAATATCCTATTTTATTGTAGTGAATAGTTACAGCTTTAGAAACTTTAACATTCATAGAATTCTACACATTAAACTTAAATGTACTTAAGATTCATAAGCAAAACAACTTAGAACCTGCTAACTGTCGAAGGGGGACAAACACCCAAAGAAGACTGCCCCTGCCAACCATCTCCTAAAAGCAGCCAAGATCACTTGCTTTAGGACCCTCGAGCCTGTTCAATGAACCACTAGGACGAAGATGTTGTGTAGAAGCCTGCACAGTATCTCTATAACTCAACAACCTCACTTGCAAACTTAACTCTCAGCAAATCACTTTAGATATCCCCTCATCGAATTTTTCTCGTGTGCCTAAATTTTTAGTTTCCAGCAAAATCACAAGGCTCTAATTAGTTAGAATGTAGTGAGCCTCCTTCTCATTCGATGGTATATATAAGCTTGCCTAGGTCTTTGGGTCAATTTTGAAAATAAATGAGCCACCTGCTTAATTCCTCTTTCCATAGAACATGTCCACAATTATAGGGATGTTTCCTCCTGCAACAGCTAGAAAGTGAATGTTGTTGCCGCCACTTGTCATTTGGCCTTCTACGACAAATCATTCATCCTAATGGGTCAGTGAACACTCTTCAACAATGTTCTTTGGGTAGGTGTCTCCTCTTTTAATTATCTAAACAAATAAAATATTCAATTACTGTCATCTTTGACCATCCTTGGTCAACAATATAAAACTTTACAATAACTTTTGAAGTAATGTTTTCTCAAAAATAAAAATGTTTTTTCAGTTCTAGGTGGGTTATAGGCCAATTGACTAACTAAATCCCCAAGTAACTAACCAAACTAAGTCCAACCAACTGACTAACTTAACGATGTCCCTCTTGAAATGTCCACCGAATTATAAATTTATGCTTGGCAATGTTACTTCTGTCTCACTACAAACTACTACAACTAATTCCTAAATATAGAAATTCAATCTTATCCTCTTTAATGACTCACTAACAAGATCTCTCAAAATCCATGGAGTGATGCCACCAAACATGGGTTTGGTTACATGACTCATCGCCCTATTTAACACTCATCACTTTATCTTAAATACCAATGACTCTGACTATTACCTTACTAACTTTTAGAACCTTCTAATCCCATACTCGTAGATTATAGGATATTTACTGTCACTTTATAAACGAGTCCCCTTCTTTGGGATAATATCAAGACCTAATACCTTAGTAACTTTTAGAACCTTCTAATCCTATACTTGTAGATTATAGGATATTTACTATCACTTTACAAATGAGTCCCCTTCTTTGGGCTAATATCAAGACCCCAGGTCACAATAATCTTTTTAGAATTGTGGATGAGGAAGATGCTCCTATATCAACTCAGCTCGGCTCAAGGGTGATTGAGGAGTTGAAGGAAATGAACTCCTGCAAATCTATGGTTGGGTGGCTTGCTCTCCTCAATTTGGCATGTATAGAAAGACATAAAGTTCAACAGATAAGTAGATTTATTGTACTTATTATTGTTGATATCTAATGCAAATGAAATAATTTATTGTATTATTTGATGATAATATCTAATGCAATGAAATAGTGTTGTTATGCTTTTCATAAGAGTAATTTGTAAAAATAAAATCATGAGATATATATGAAGAACATAACCATAATAATATTTTACATTTATATATACAAAGGATAAAATAGAGGAGAAATTTATCATATAAAACAATGTGTTGTGGTTAAAAAAAATAGTACAAACTAATTTTAATATCTTAGCCTTAATGACTTGTAGATTCTTTTATCTCTTTAAATAAGAAATTAAACCATGAATATAAAACCTTAACCCTTATCGTGTATTCATGAATTTATAGAAAAGAAAAAAAATATGTTATTTTTAATATTCTTTTTAGAAAAAGTAAACTACTTCTTTAAATAAGAAATTAAACGATGAATATAAACCTAGATTCTTTTTAGAAACGTAAACTATCTCTCAAATATATATATTTTGTTAAATTTAGTAAAAAATATTTTTAATATCTAATTCTTAATGGCTTCTAAATTGTTTTTAAGAAAAAAGTAAATTTAAATAATAACAAATTAAACCATGAATATACATTTTAATGTGTATACATGTAGGAAGTTTAATAATGAGGAAATCGTATTTTGGAAAGAAAGGTTAAAAATATTTTATATACAAGTAGGAAGTTTAATATTCAGGAAATTTGCATTTTGGAAGAGAATGTTAGGAAGTTTAATAATGAGGAAATCGTATTTTGGAAGGGAAGGTTAAAGATATTTTATACACAACTAGGAAGTTTAATATTTAAGAAATTTGGATTTTGGAAGAGAGTGTTAAAGATATTTTATTGTATTTTGAAAGAGAAGAATAAATATATTTTATTTTTATATGAGATGTAACATATTCAGAACTAAAAAATAAATATTTATTATTTATTTCAGAAAAAACATTGTTAAATTTATTGTAAAGTTTATGACCAAATGGGTCAAGGATAATTGTAATTGAATAATTATTTAATTGTGTGACCAAGTGGGTCAATGATGATTGTAATTGAAGAATTATTTAATTTAACAATTAAATAAAATGACACATATCCAAAGGAGGTTGTTAAATGAGTGTTCACTGACCCACTAGGAGGAGGAAGCAACTGTAAAAGGTAGGTTGACAAGTGGCAGCATTAGTATTTCACTTTCTAGCTGTTGCAGGAGCATAATCCCTAAAAATGTGGTCATGTTCCCTAAGAGGGGGAAATGAGCTGGTGGCTCATTTAATTCCAAAACTGACCCAAAGACCTGGGCAATCTTATATAAACCATCAAATTGAGCAGAAGGCTCACTACTCTGATTTTCTGAGGGAATGAACCTTGTGACTGCTGCAAACTGAAAAGTCAAGAACACAAGGAATTTGATGAGGGAGCAACTAAAGTGATTTGCTAATATGCATCTGCTACTGATTGCTAAGTTGCAGCAAGGCTGCTGTGTGAGCTACTTTCAGAGATCTTCGTCCTAGTGGTTTAGTGAACAAGCTTGGGGTCCTAAGCAAGTAACTTTGGCTCCTTCAGGAAAATGTTGGGTGGAACAGTCGCCTCTGGGTGTTTGTCCCCTTCTGCATATTATCCAAGCTCAATTGTTATTAAATTCTGAATCTGTACCTTGTTTCGGATGTGCTTAGTAACTTAAATTAGAATGATTGGATATGTTATGTACACTAGATCTGGAAGCTCTTAGAGAAGTTGCATTTTGTTTATTTCTTATATGTATATCATATCTGAAATGTACTTACGAATACGATATTAGCTACAAAACCTATAATACCTCTATTAGTGTTAGATTTAAATGATATGTTTCAAGTTCTTAGCATTTCTTGAATTTTGTTTATCTCAGTAAAAATCTCTGAAAACCACTTATGGGAACTGTTACAGAAAGAATATAATGTTCATATTTGTTAGAAAGAATTTCCATAATATAGGTTTTAGAAAGAACTATATATGTATATATAGTATTATGGTAGACTAATAGCTCGTTTTAAGAACAGAGCTCTACATTAACTCTATAAATTATCTAGGGTTTTAGATGATAATTTTATAATATAGAAAATTCAAAAGTGGATTTAGTTAATAATCGAGCTAGTTTTCCAGAGATATTTTCTTAATTAAATGCATTACAACTAGACCCTAGACAATTTATATTCAATAAAGGAAAATACCAAATCGAGATAATCGACAGGCAAAAGCACTGGATTACAAGCCATGGGCCGAATTGATGTTGTTTTCTGCAACAAATATTGCTCACAAAGAAGAAAAAAATTATAACAACCTTAAGGCTTAATTTCTTTTGATGTAAATTCAGAATTGTGGCTCTACCGGCAGTGGCTCCGCGCCCCTTTTCAAGGGTGAGTATAAACAAAGGAAATAATATCGCAGCTACAATAACGTAAAATCTTTGAACTGAAGCTTTCATCTACATATAAACCTCACAACATTGCAAGCAGAAATTACAAAGGCCTCAAGGCTCTCGTTTTCGAACAAAACAATAGTATGAAACTCTCGACCATATTGTAAAATACATAACATGTACATTACACAAGCTAACAATCAACTAGGTAGGTTACAGAACGAATCTACAATACCATGACAGATTTATAGACATTCAAGTCCTCATGGGTCTTTTAGATATCAAAAACAAACTATGGGATTTAAGAAGAGCCAGACAATCCCGACAATGGCCTTAAGGCCTGTCTCCGATTTAGTTGTGACAGTAAAGGGCTCATGGCCTTATATTGTTTAAACTTCCCCAAAAACTGTATAAATGACAAAACGCCACTAATAACCTAACTTGGTGCAATTATGAAGTCGAATCGCATTACAGTATTAAAAATTTAAGAACCTTCACGGGATCTTACAAAGATAAACCGGTACATTACCAAAACAACCAACTACTTTGAAACCAGAGGTATATGGCATAGTCAAAAGACTCCACAGAGGTCGGAAAAATCCAAGCATTAACACTTTCACATCAAACGCAGTCATAGGGATAAAAACCTAACGTTACATGGATGAATACACCATAAGACATTAAGTGTTTTGTCTACATAGCCCTTAAAGGGTGAAGCCATGGTCTTACATGTTGCAATATCTCATGCGTCCAGCCTTTCCAAAATCCACTGTCGCAGAAAGCAAATCGGGGAATCACCTGCTCATACATTCAACCGCAAGTTAAATAACATTTTTTATATAAACTCTGTGTAAGTGGGAATTTCCTTAATTGACAGCACAGTTAAAATAATTACCTCCTCGGCGTTGAAAACTTCAACTAGAGTCACCCAAACAAAAACCAAAACGAGGTTTGACAACTTCATCGGAGTGTTGTTCACGCTTAAACAGTAGAGGTCGAGGGCCAAGGCTATTGGCTCCTCCCTCTCCGTTTGCAGACAGTAGAATGACGAGGTTGAATGACGGAAGACAAATTGCAAGGATGAAAAAGCAGGTAACATCAACCCTTTCGAAAGGACAAATAATGTTGAGATTACAGCATCAAGAGTCATTCTCTAGTCTTGAGAGTAATATCAAGAGAGTAGACTTGTGTAGTCCTACAATTATCCTCATATGATTGAGATGGTGATGTTGTAAAGTCTTGTGAGTAATAGCAAGATAGTAGATTTGTGTAGTTCTACAAATATCCTCGTATGATTGAGGTGGCGATGTAGTAGACTTGCCATAGTCCTACAAATATCCTCATATGATTGAGGTGGTGATGCAGTAGAGTTGTGAGTAATATGAAGTTTTACAAATATCCTCATGTTGTGAGGTGGTGTGCTTTAATATGTAAAGTAGATATACTATGTGGTGTATGGCTAGTCATCGTTAACAGATGCTAGAAGTATCATTTAGAGATTATCTACCCCTAGAGTGATTTACTTTAGCATGTGACTATATGACCCGGGGCAATACATATGATCATAGATTTAGAAACGATCTTATGAGTATGATTTGAAAAAGATGATTATTTAATGAAAACACATATGGACCATGCATAGATATTTAATATGAGCACAGAGATAAAGAGAGAATTTGAATTGCATATGTTACCATCAAGTAAACTCGAAATTGATTCTAGACATCAGTTGAGTATTAGTTATGGTAAACAAGTTCAGTTAATTAAGGAATCAACTCCTTAATTTATGCAAGTGGTTATTGGAAATAAACACTGGTGGAGATGCATTAGCTCTATTCAGTTACATTCAGTTGAACTTAGTTAACTACTCAGTTAGAGTTAGTTAATTAATGAAATGCACATATCTTCTTGTGGGAGATAATTATGGAGTGTCAGCTTGACACCTGATCAGTATGGGGTGCATGATTAAAGATGGATCAATGTTCTAAGTGTTAACAAGTTGCTTCTACATGCAACCATTCTATTTTTGTTGTAAAACCTAATTTGACTTGTTATTAAAGTGTTATGCGCTTGGCAAGTTAGATACAATGTTCCATTCGATCTCCACTCTCTGGTGCTATCAGTGAAAGAAATATGCTATTGTGTTGTAATCATTTTCTACTACTTATCAATCATACTTTAAGATCGTTTGCTGGGTTTTTTATCATCTGAATTAGTAGAAGGTTTTCCCAAGGTATATCCTGTGTTCTATGGTTTGATTTATGTCTTTGGATCATTGATGAGATTTATATGCACTGTTATTATGGATTAAAGTTTTAAATTTCAAGTTTCTTCATATTTTTCTCAATCACTAACATGGTATCAAAGCAAAGGGGTGCAAGAGTTTATTTTGCGCAAACAACTAAAGCCTACGTGATCTTGAGAAGTATTGAGCAAAGATCTTGGAGCCATGGCATCGATCTCTATCCAACCGGAATACCAATTTGAAGACACTTCCAAATTGAAGGCAAGAGTGTGAATCATTCTTGAGGATAATGATCTAGATGTTTACTTGGACTTAGTTAGTGATGACTCTTTATGCAGGGCGAATTAAAGAGAAAATCAAGATGCATAATTTTCGTCACTTTTCAAGAGACAAATTTCATGGAGACATTTTGATCAATCCGTGAGGAATCAAACAAAACAGTTGAAAACCCACTTCCGAAATGGACCGATTTAGCTTACACACGAGAATATTTCAAAAATTCACAACTGTTTAAGAGATAGAATCATGTATTTGAAGATGAAATTCTCAGAATTCGTGTTATGGCCGTTTTCCAAAAGTGGACCAATTAATGGAACAACCCCAAGAGCTGTAAGTTGGATATTATCATTATTCAATGAATATTGTGTATAATGAGAGCCTCATAGAATTGAGATATCATCCAAAGAAGAGGATGATCGTTGGAAGAAATTTTTCTTTGAAAGAAGAACATTTGCTTCAGGTTGCATGGGATCCAGTTTCTCCATGCAGAGATTCGCTACCTCCTTCATGCCCTCAAATTTGCAAAGAGATCGAGACTAAGGGACTAAGTAATCTCCAAAAGGAAGCAAACATCAAGATGGAGCATGCAAAAAAATAAAAAGATAAGTACCCAAATTTTTTATTATATGATATTTAGATCTATATGAGTTTGAATGTTTTCATTATAGTCATATAGAGGATGCATGATTGTTCATAAGATATGAATATAGAAAATGCATGATTATTTCATAAATATATGAATATAGAGTTGCATTTTGTTTCATAAATATAGAGTTGCATGATTGATTCATGAGATATGAAAGTTGGGCTGCATGATTATTTAATTATTATATGTTGTTACAAAATCAGATTTGGTTTTATTACAATCTGTATTCCTGGACTTGGAATTGTGTTTAGCATATACATTGTTGTTCCTATATTTATTGGAATGTTATCAATCTCATGAGTCCAAATTTTGCGAGATGATATAAGACTTTTGTAGGACTGATATAAGGATGAAAACGTCATTTATTAGTCATGAGATTTAGGGCAGCATGTGTGTTTCATAAACTGCGAGCATAAGACTACATGATTGGCTAGATAGAGGGAGTCATGCTTACCTCATGAGATATGAACATGGGGCTGTATATTTATTTCATAAAATGAAGTTTTGGAATGATATAGGGTTGCATATCAGTACATCAGATTATAATGGGTTATGATAAATTGGTTGATCAATACCTATACATAACTGGGTAAATATTTATCAGTATATTGAAATGATTTCATGTGAATAAAATTCATGAGTATGAAATGGTTCTAACCATGATAATAATTTGTCTTGTAGGGAAAATTAATATGCCCTTACCTACAAGTAAAGAAAGACATGAATGTGGAGTGATTTCGATGGATGAGCCCGAAAGAGAACAATTTGAGAGGTTCTTATGTCTCTTGGGAAGTAGACAAAATAGATGGCTTAATTATATTCTGAAAGATGTGAAGACTCCTGAAGATATTCTATCTTATTTAGATTAATGTGTCAAATAAAGAGCTTCATGCATTAGTTGTAAATACTAAGTAAGACCATGACTCAACACTTTAGCAGCTCACAAGTAGAACCAAACTGAAGAAGAACGAAAAACAGTTTCAACATAGTCTTTAAAGAATTTTTCCAGTCACAAAGTAGTGTCAACCAGAATGCATGACATAAATCCGGCTTTTGTTCATAAAAAGAATCATACTAATAATAATTACTAACGTAGACACATAATACTTACCATTAGAATTAAAGTCATTATTGTTATGACAGAGGAATTATGAGTTATTTTATCTCTTGGGATTCATTCCTAGTAATTTAAATGGTACAGTTGGTAATTGGAAATTTTTATTTTTTTTTATGATTTTTTTTAGAGATGTTACATGAGAGGATAAACATTAATTGATAATTAGATGAAAGACTTTGAGAAAATTGTTTAGGTGTATTATAATGCTCTAAAATAAAATATTTACAATGTGGTTTAGGATAGAAGACTTAAAAACATATGAGAAAAATAATACTATACCTCTAAATAAATTCATCACATATTTTAAAAAATATAAGAATATTTTTCTATGAAGTTAAAACCTTGAATTTAGCGAAATTCTTCAATCATTGTATTATACAATGATATAATTTATAAACAAGAGGGGCTGCTAAAGGCAACAAGTCCCTGCCATTAGAAATAGAATATTATGCAATAGTTGAAGAGTTAAAGCAGCTTGGTTTGAGATTTGCTTGGAGTTTCGCTTTGATTTAATGATCTTTGCACCTTGGCTTTATGAGAATTGGTAAATTTATTGCATAAAGTAAAGGTGACTATGGGGATGGTAAAATTGAAAAAAGAGAGAAAGTAGCATGAGTAGTGGATCCAATAGCATATAGCATTTTTCTCATGATCAAAGAGGAAGGAATGGGTTGGGCATCACTAGGGTGAAGACATTTTTTACACTGTTAGGCATGCATGCACAAAAATGCCCTAGAAGGCTTAATTTATGAATTACCATGTTAAAATTGCTAATGGTTTATTCATGCTTTTTCGGCATTGTCATCACTTCAAAGAAGCATGCCTTTTGTCATTTTCGTCATCATAAAGTGTGGTTATATAACCCTGTTTTGAACTAGTAGTCATGCCTTAGTTCAATGCGGGTGGAATCACCCAACTAAGCTTTCAGTCGCCAATCAATCCAGCTAGTAAGCATTGTTTCAGAAATAAGTGTAAACGCTTTAAAAGCCAGGGGAGAATAATAAATAACAAAGGCATAGAGAAACTTAAAGTGGATTTTCTAAGTGAACATAAGCTTAAGGAAGTGTTATAAAATTTTCAAAGTGATAAAGCCCCATGACGATATGATTAAACCATTGAATTTTTTAAAGGGTTCCTTACAGAGATACTAGTAGACTTGTACTTGGATGTTGAATACTATAGATACATGGAAAATATCATTGAAGTGTCTCCTCAAATGGTTGACAAGTATCTATTTAGAACGTGAAATACTTATTTAGCGGAGCAATGGGCTCAATTGTATTTATTATTATTAAGTTGGGTTTTATAATATATATATATATATATATTAATTAATTAATTATTTTAATTTTATAATTTAAAAAATAATGGATTTTTTAATTATTTTTAAAATTAATTATTTTTTATTTAGCTGATTAGAAGTGTAATATGATATTGATTTGACAATTTTATATATTATTTTTGACACAACTAGATCTCAGTAATATTATGGTGTCAATTCAATTTATCTTATTAACTGATTAACTGATTAAAAAGCATATATTAAAAAACTTTGCTCCTGAAAAATGCAACAAAATCTTGCTGATTCCTCATCCGTTCAATACCTTCTTATATGTGGATGGTCATTGTATCGAAATTGGCTAGCTCTTATCTTCATTAAAATCATAACTTTATGTGCTTTAAATTAATATCAAGGGATTGATCGATTGAAAACATCCTTGACAAGCTCTGTAATATATTTAAAATATTATAATGTTAAAAATTGCGCCACCTAGTTATAAACTCTTGGTGGGTGGCTATTCAATATCATATTTGGAATATGATAAGGTATTAGGACTGATGAGTACTATACAAGAGGAAAATGATAAGGTTATGATGGTGTGGAAGAGGTTGTACCGGGTGCTCCATATGGGTACAAAATGGTCCACTTAACAATGGCACGACGAATCATAATAATAAGAGGGATGCTTCACTTCCTTTTTTACATGTTTCTTTATGTTTCACGGGATAGAATCGCTTGTTGAGCGTCTTTATTCTTGCTGGATTTTAGGCCCAAAGAAATCACCTGACGAAGATGGGCAGGCTAGGAGAACCCAAGGCTGGGAGAATGTGAACCCGAAGCTGCTCGAACACGAATGGATGTTGGGTTACACCAACCGAGTAGGAGAGGAGAGATAGGAAAAAAAACTAGTTGCATTTATTTTTTGCTAGAATATTTTAAACCTCCTAGTTGCAGCTTAATGCTCAGATCGACGAAAGAAACAAGAATATAAAAAAACTTATCAATTTATGTTTTGCTTGGGATTCAAAAAGATATATATGGGTTTTACTCATATTGACGGTTGATATTTTAAACAGATGGATTCACTGCTTAATATTATGCCACGCAATCTTGGAAACATCTCCATGAATTTGTAGAGGAGATTGCCTGTCAGTTTTGAAAATATCATCATTTTGATAAGAAGTTTGAGCTTATCAATTCATCAAATACAACGCCTCTCCAAACGTTTTCTTGGTTTTATCAATTCATCAAATATCTTACTTCTGTTTACATTTAGATTGCAAGTTAATATATATTTTGTTGTCAGGATGAAAGTTAAATGGAGTAACCCAGGGATAGAATCATTGCTCAGTGACAGCGTGGGGTACAAGATTTTGGGATATTTATTAAAACAAAGTTTTGATTTTGATAAGGTTTTTGGTCTCTTCATGGATAGCTATTATGTATATCATAATGGATTCCTCTAAGGCCCAATATTCTAGTAGTAATAGCTATAGATAGTGACTGCCGCTCGTTTTTCGGACCTCGACCTGATGGATTATACAACGAGAGACCATATCAATCGAGTAACAAGCTCCTATCTACTATAATATTGTTATTACGATATATCCTGACCATTAGGAATCCAGTTCCCCTTCCTACATGACCTGTAACAACTTCACAACCACGTTTTTTCAATTACTTCCATGAGATCCCTCATTCATATGACTCGAGATAATTAATGGTTTAACGTCTTTTATCGTTCCTGTCATATAACGTAGGATATAAGAATTGTAAACATTCCTTCAAAGACTGACTTGCGAGCCACTCAGGTTGGTGTTATCATATCGATAGGACTAGGCTATATTACCAATAATGTACCACAACGTCCATAGTAGGAACCTAGATATTTTTATTCAATCCCGCACTCACATTATATAAGAAAGTACGTGTCCCTTATTAATGGTTATTAGTTTGTCCTTGAACTTGTATGCGTAACTTGAGTATAAGGGCTCACCTCCCATTACTTCTACGAATCCAGGTCAATCTATTCTAGAGGTTGGAATTGAATGACATGAGCCACTTCATTGGATAACTACTATTAGAGGTCGATTGGGTTCCTCATCCCATTGCTCCCTCTGTTTACCTGATTCTTATTCATTTTTTGTTCTCGTTATTCTCCACGGTTTCTGATCTATTTTCGTGGGACGTTCTGTCAATAGGAGAAGGTCCTAGAGATATCCTAAGTGATAATGCTTACACGTTACTTCATGTGTTCTCTCGATGAAGGTCACTTTAAGCCATCCATTAACAACTGTAGCTATTGCACTTAAAAATTTGAGCCACGTGTGAACCATGCAGGTTGATTCCGAAAGTACATGAACACCCTTAGTTACTATTATGTATGCAATATAGAGCCGTAACTATTTGTGGGCATCTGTATTTTGCAATTTCATCAATTTATCTGCAATTTCAACATTTTCAGCAAGAGGATTCAACAATTTCAGCAGTAATATTTTAGCAATTCCAGCAGTAATGGTAAGATTTTAGCTTGGAAAAATATTAGAAAACCCTCAAAATTTACTATGAATTCGAATGTGAGATGATTGAGGTACGACAAACGTTTATTGCACAAGTTTTAGCTAGAAAAATATTAGAAAACCTATACTGTGAATTCGAATGTGAGATGATTGAGGTAAGACAAGCATTTATTACACAAGTCGGAGTAGGAAAAAAACCAGTGAATATTAGAAAATTGAATGAGCTAACAAGTTTTAGCTGGAAAATATTAGAAAACCCTCAAAATTTACTGTGAATTCGAATGTGAGATGATTGAGGTATGATTTTTCTACTTTCATATATATTATTGTATGAATTGTCATTTACTATTGTAAACTCCAGATATTCTGAAAGTAGTTAGAAAATAGATCCACTCTATAAAAGGATTGTTGACACTTAAGGTTCTAATAAAATCTATCACATACAGCTTGATTTGAGTGAGACAATAAATTTAAGCAAAATGCGAGTTTGTAAGTTTAGTTAAATCTAAGGGATTGGACAACGATGGTTCCGGATGAAGACCTTGCAAATTTGTTGAAAGTTAAAAGAGTGTGAGAAGCCTGTAAATAAGATAGTTTCAATATTTACAACTGTTTTTAAAAAATAAGAGAGTTTGAACATTTACAATTGTTTTTAAACAAGTTTCGGTATTGGGATGATTCATTGGTTAAGCATCGGCTTTTTTGTTCAGAAAAGGGAAGTCCTCGAGCTTGTACTGTTGCAATTTCTGAGTTGATTTTCTTATGACAAAGAATGATCCAAAATTCTTGTTTCAGAGATGATTATCATGACCTCAGGATTTTGCAATTTCAACAATTTATTTGTAATTTCAACAATAGGGTTCAACATTTTCAGCAGTAGGATTTTAGCTGGTAAAATCATAGAAAAAAACTAGCTTACCCATGAAGTCTAATTTAATAGAAGATATCTGATGCTGGTATAATCGAAGTTTGCTAGAATTTTGTTGCACCAAGATAAGTGATTATTGGTTTGTTTCTTGGAGCATTGCACTTTTTTTTTATTCAACCTAGTGCTCATTGCATTGGTAGGATATATGAATGTAATGCAAACAATTACATCAATTAAAAGAAAAATTCCATAAAATTGAAGGGCCCTTCATCTTGAAGACTTAAGGGGATCCCTACGAACTTTGGCAAAGACCTTGTGCTGACAGTGGCTAAGGATAGAGGCCAAGACGATCTCACTACGGTCTAGGACGCCATCAATGTAGGTCAGTCATTAATGATCCCAAAATAAGAACCAGTCATTTAGTTAATGTGAATTTCATAAGAGAAAATAGCTCCAACTACTATATATTTCTCACCACAATAAATATACTTGAAAATAAATAGCATATTTTGCATCTTGCCACAACAAAGCTACTAGAGAAATTAGCTTCTTACAAGCATGATGTAGTTACTACACAAAGAACTTAGTTAAAGGGATGCTTACTCAGTTTTAGATAGAAATATAATGGTGACCAGGTATGGCCTTATGTTTCTTCATTCCAGGTACAACTTACACTTTGCAAAAAGTAAATCATAGGTATGGTATTTCTATCACTCAGCTATTTAAGTGAGTAGTAAATCATAGGTATGGTATTCCTATCACTCAACTGAGATCATGCACCAGTGCGCTTAGCAGCAAGCGGCAATGCGTTGGACTGGAAATGAAGAAACTAAGATGCCCAACAACACTTGCATCAAAGCTATGCATATTGTTGCTGGCATGTTCAAATGGCTTGGACTTGGCTGCACAGTTTATCGACAACTCAAGAATGGAATTAAGCCTGGTCTTGACATTTGGATGATTTTTGTTTTACCATGGTTATAAGAAGGGTGGTGAGGCGGTCGTATGAGAAACTTAATAATATAATATTTGAAAACCCTAGATGAGAACTCATCTAACAATTCCAGAAATCGTTTATATCAGATTTGGAGTTAACATTTAATTTTATGAAGTAATGCTAATGTGAAGTTAGCATTAATCTACTTGTTCTACACATATAAAATACATATAATAAATAGATATGAGTTTCCTAACTTGAAACATAGGAAATGTTAAAATCAACTCTGCCTAGCCTCGAAATGAGGCCAAATAAGAGCAAGATTTTTTTAATTGGACAAAACAAAGGTATGCTATATAAACTTGCAGAAACTTTAGGTAAAAAGTAATGTATGCTTGGTTTTTTGTGCAAATGAATAGCAGAAATTTTGGATAAAAGATAATGTATGCTTAGTTTTTTGTGCAAACTAATAGCAAACGACTGCAAGCCATTTCATAGAGTTCTTGCTTGCTATGGGCACTGACTAATAACATGTGACACTTAATAACTTAGGCAATATTCAAGGTAAACTCACATCAAATTTAGATCCATGATCTATATATAAGTTATAGTGATAACATATAGATGATTATGTTATGTTTTATCTATGAAATTATAATATATTCTCAACCATTATTAGTTCCTGCCGAAGGCCACGTACTATTGTGATCGATTTGCTTTGACTGGGTATTAGTTTACTTTTGACTTTCATATTTTTTTGCATTTTCTAATGTTAAGCATAGAAAAACTAAAATAACTTATTTTCATTTTGTTTTTTCACAATTTATCTCAATGGTTATTGGCCAAAAACTTCAATGTCTTATTGTCGGTCTCTTGCTTTATGAAGAGTACATATCCAAAAATTTTAACATAGGCCTTCCCGGCTCCTGCTTGATGAAGAGTACATATCCAAAGTTTTTAACATATGTAGGTTTTGGAGACTATAAACATATGAAAGATTTGTTGTCATAATGATACCATTAATGATATCATTTATTAGACATCACCACTGCCAACCACTGCCTCTGCTTCACCTCCGAAAGCTCTGTCAAGAGGTCATGATTGAACCACCACCTGTACTTCACTATTGCTGACAACCACATCTGATTTACCTCCGAAACCTTTGTCAAGAGGCCATGATTGAACCACCGCAAGTACTTCACTACTGCCAACAACCGGCTCTACTTCACCACCGACTCTATGTACTTCTTCAAATCTTCTTGACTTCTCTTCAGGAGTTTTTTCATCTAACTTTCCCTGTGCTATTTTGTAGTCTTTGGGCTTGTTTCTCCTGCTTCTCATAACTTTCAAGGAGTTTTTCCTTGGCCAGTTTGGGGTCAATATTATCTCGAAACCTGTACAAACAGGTATCAAAAGCATGCAATTTTTCTTCTCACAGTGATGATAGTACTTAAATACAGTTTAGAAATTTCAGTTATCATCTTCATAAGAGTGGGCATGCCCACTACTAATGAAGAGTCAGTACATATGCATCTGGCCCAATATGGAGACAGGATTACACACACTAGCACTTGCCTATAGGGCCATCATAGAACAAAATATTCAGAGTTGAATGCAACATTTCTGAGAGCCATGACTACTATTGGAGTAGACATAAAGGTATTACTGGAAATTCCATCAGACTTGAATGGAAATGATCTGATTGTTGTGGGTGCTATAGCTATAGAAGACAAACCACAGAAAAGGGTTCCTAAGTGGATAGACAAGATTGTACAAGCATGTCTAAATATTTGGGTGTTGACTTGGTGATAAGATGGAGAATGCAATGCATGAAGCCTTCTTCTGCAAGGCATGAAACAAATTAGTCTGACTCTAAAAAACTTAAAGGAATTGGGTAAGCCGAGATACCTCCACCCAGGATGCAAAAGAAAACATTTTATTGCAAATTACAAGTGCTTACCAGACAATAGTCTAGAGATAACTCATGATCCTGCTTTTGCTTCCCTCATCGAGGGAAAGCTTTGGTATATGCCTTATAGGATGACCTAAATATCATTTTAATTTTTTTTATTTTTTGCAGTTGGAAATACACTATGCATCTGTAATCTGCTATCGATTTTCTCCTAAGAAAAAGCCTCGGTCACAAGGCTGGTGAAAGAGGTACTCATAAAACTACATTGGTTATCGACAATGGGGCTAATGAAATAGGCATGATTCAGTAAACATATATTGGTGTTGGTAAATGCCATGCATGAATCAACACAAAGCACTAAATTGCTTCACTTTGACACTTGGATTATATATTGGCTCATGGTTATCAACGAAGGTCCGTGTTAATCGGCTGGAACATCTCTAGAAACAATAAAAATAGAGGTAGGGTTTACCAATTGGAATGGGAATGGAATAAGAGCATAGGTTCCAAAGACATTGAGTAGTGTTCAAAATCGCTATTATTTTTTGTTTTTTGTAGTATAGAAGACATATTTCAAGAATCCAAATTGTTGTAAAGATGGAGAAAGAAGAAAGTGCATCTTACCTCGAACTATTGAAGCACTTGAAGTAAGTAAGTTTGGATCCACTGTCATACATCTGTTGACTTGGATGTTGTTTCATTTGATTGTGGGACTTATAGCTCTACATATGAATCTGGAGCTAAAAGAGGAATCAAATGAAGGGAAAATAGGTCCTATTCATTTCATACCTACGAGTCGTCTTACTCTCAAGCATGGATTCGGTGAATAACCAAAGGATAATAATGGTACCTTGCATTGAATCCTTCCTCTTTTCTGCAGTCAAATAAGTGTGAACTTTAATAGGAAAGTATGAATTCTGCCACCACTTTTTTTATACACAACAAAGCTATTAACAGATCCAATTACAGAACCACAGAACAAGAGAATTTCAAAACAGAGCGTGGCAGCCTTGAACTGAAATTCTTGCAACCATGAGAGTTGTTTGAAGTCTGTCCATGAGTCTTTCACCCTTTTCTTTATAACCACATTCTTGGCAGCGAACATGCGTGGAAGAAAGAAAATGGACTGTTGAATAGGGACTCCTAACATCCCTATTACCTTACAATACTAGTAATAAACAGCCTCGTTGACGATGACAATATCGCCCTGAGTTCTGGAAAACTAGTCTACTATTTTAGAAACTGATGATAAAAAAACTGAACCATGGCATATTGGCACAAATAGAACATTACACAGAGTACAATCCATTATTTACATATTCAAACCTGTGAAAATGTAGAATCGAAACATACATTAATACATTGTCCACATTTTTTTCCTAAACACAGTTTCGCAAATAATGTCCACCCATTCTCTACTACTCTCTACTACTCTCTTACCCATTTTTTGTTACTCTCTTACTCTACCTCACCTAAGAATGTGTGACCGACGAAGCCAGGTAAGTGCAGAGGATTGGTAAGAGCGATGGAGTAACACATGAAATCTAGATGAACTACTCCCTCAGAAGGCTATACCATCTAACACTCCTTACACGTACAAATGTTAGCTCGTAGATGTTTCTTCTCCAACATGCATATTGTACAAATGTCTAATTTGTTCTTCTACAAACTTCATAGCAAATATTTCATGTAATATATGAATCCATCCATGAACTAAGAATTAAGACATGGAATGACGAGCTTTCCAATAAATAATTTCGGGAGAAGGTAATAACTTTAGGAGCAGGTAACGTTCCATTATGACAAGATGAATAGCCAATGATTGCATAGCTAAAGTTGATGTTTACACATCGGTGTTCGATTGAACTATACTAGCATCCAAATTATAATCCAAAATTGGTGGTCATTTTTATATGCAACGATATCCATTATATTCCAAAAATTGTGGGAGTTGATGCAATTTTTTTATATCAAGAGACAATGCGTGCTGCTACTAAAGAGACATGTCAACAATTGGTAAGCAAGGAAGATCACGAAACTCAGTGTGATGATCTCATTTGTGTCACAAGAGAAAATTTCATTAATTGAGCTCCAGTACCTATTTGATATGCAAAGGTGAAAGGCGACGTGTCTTTATGTAGATAATAGAAATACACGTATCTACATGCATGTGAGTGTTTCTGCAATATTTTTGTCAAATCACTCAAGTTGATGCTTGCTCATTGTGAAAAGAAGACTTACGACTTTAACTGTCGCCATGTGAATTAGGCTTGAGGGACAATATATTTTCCAAAAATAAATAAATTCAAGTCTCTACTCATTCTAAATTCTGTGTCAGATATACTTTAACTACAGTGCATTCACAACATTTACATAATTAATAATACTTTGAAAATGGATTGCATTTTCACTACCGGAGCATAGCGGAATAGCGCATGAGGAAACAACAACATTTTCTTTGTTTAATGTTTTCCAACAAATAATTATAACGCTATTAACCAGTCTTTGTTATTCGTAGCAATCTGAGTTTATTTAAATACCATTTTGTTTTCCAAGAAGTATGCATGAACTAGTTTAATAAGCTCTTTAAGAGTCACATCCTTTAGCGACTACCACTAAAGAGTTTAAAATTATTCTCAACTGACACATCTCATTCATATGATCAACACCGACTACCATTAGGTTTGGATACAAATATTTAGTTCGTAGTACAGGTGCACATTCATGGAAGAAATTAAAAAAATAGATTAAATGTGTTACCATTGATTTGAGATTTTGTGAGTCTTCAATTGGATGCCTTTTCTTTATGGATGCAATGTCGAATGGATGATTATATATCAGTTAGTTTTCTTTAGAGTGGATGCCTTGAGAGACTGAAGCTTACTAGTACTAAAACCTGTCAAAAAAACTTATTGAACAACTTGGAATAATATTTAACCAAGCCAAGTGAACAGCTACAAATTGTATTTATCAATATCGTGGGAGGTGGGCAAGTTGTTTGCATGCATTGGAAGCCTCTAGACACTTGGACTTGGACGAGGAAAAAAAGAACACAATACAACCATGCAAATTTGCTTTGCCGCCAAGTGTTAATGTTGGGTTGACATTTGTGATTTGGATTAAGGTGTCATGGTTTGCCGTTACTGTTTTATGATTTTTTCTTTTTTTTCTATATACGTGCCACGTGCCAAGCCAGACTAGATTATGTAAAAGGTAAGGCAAAATTAATATCCATCTCATTTCCCTAGTGTCACAATGCAAATCTAGTCATTCTCGGGTTAATGATAAAACTACCAGAATTTAGTGGTTGGAGACTCGAGATTCAAAAGACTGTGTGTATTAAACAATTCCCTGCAAAACAATGAGCATTAAATCCATGTTACGTACCAGCACAAGATATTACTCAAAGCATGTCATGAGCATATATAGATGTATGAAGAAATGCATAACCTCGTGATGCCAAATGAATCAGTCACATTAGAATTTAGTAGTATGAGCATGATGACAATGGATAAGAGCATGGTGATAGGTTCAAATCAATAGTTGTTATGGTAACAAATTTTCCAATAAAAGAGACACTGAGTAGGATGCAGCTAGTGTTTAGTTATAACAAAGTTTCTATGTCTGGAAGACTGAGGTTCTCTTATATACCCTAGACAATGTAACTTTCCTTTTGACCCTCATCCCTAGATTAATTTCTCTATGCAAGCCTCGTATTCTTTGCCATCAACCTCAATCTCGTAGGATGCTCTTGCGCCTAAAACTACTTGTGCACATTTAACTATTTATGAATCAACATAATCAAGAATCAAGGTAAGAAAGATAAATATTATAACCTGCTGAGTGAAATTGGTCAACAATGCGTCACTAAGGTGAGTAAGGTCAACGCATTAACACCTCTTTTACCTGCCACCTGTGACCTTGTTTGCTTGTCTGGATGGCTATAATGATTTAAAATTAAACTATTTGAGATTGATTTCAATGGCTTGATTCATCTGCACATGCTTACTCAGCAAGAACTTCACCACCCCATGACACTTGTTAGATATAGAAAATACCTACAAATATAAATAAATATAAATAAATAAAGAACAAATATAATATAATATGAAATTGAATCAAAGAGAAATCTATAACAATTGTATACTAGACCGTATAAACAATATGAGTTGTAACTATAAATAATGGAGTAAATTAATACTCTGATTCAACATTGATATTAGAAATTAGAACTTGCACATAATAAACCAACGAAGTAAAGGACAAATAACCAAAAATCTGTATTTATAGATTTGTGTGTTATTTATAATCTAGTATTATTTTACATGACACACACTTTGATAAAAAGAAATAAATAAAAATTTGTGTATAAATTTGGAGACATGACACATGGACTTAAAGATTTGATGAAAAAGGATAAACAAAGAATCACCCATTACCATTATCTTATTGTATTCCAGTTGTTTGTCCATCATAATCATAATGCAAGTGTGTTTGCTTCGTTGTTAGATGCCTTGAATAAACCCCAAGCATTAAAAGATTTTGGACATCCATTGGAATCAAGGATAACTCCCTCCTCCCCCATGGCACCTATCACACTTATTAAAAATGATTATATTATTATATAAGTGTTTGTAGCTTGTAAATTGGTTGAGATTGATGTTGAATTTGAGTTCACTTTTGCTTAAAAAAATCATGACATTCCAATATTTTTACTCCTCTTTAATTTAGGTTCACATAAATTTATCAATTATGGGCTTAAAAAGTTTAATGTTTAACTTAATAATAAATAAGATACACTTAATAACATACAAAGTTGAAAATATATTTTAATGACATTTTAATGTAACAATAAAATAAAATACGTTTTTCCTAGACACGGGTGCTTCTAGAGGACACTCGAAAGTTGAAACAAATATCATAGCAATCCAGCACATGGATCATCCTCCGCCTACTCCTCGTGCACATTAATTATTTTTAGCATTAGAAACTTGGGCCATTAGTGAAGCCAACCCTTCGATCTGTGCACAAAGCTGTATGTGGTACTATGGAATTTATTCCTCTTCTGAGTGATTTTATGGCCTCGTGGGATGTTGAACAAATGCATTTCACTGAGGGTGGTTTCTGGATTTTTGGTGCTTGAAGATTGGATTTTTTGTAGCTTATTATCTTGACATTTTAGTGCAATCTTTGCTCCTGGATGGTTTAGGCTACTTGGATATGTTTTTCTTTCCTTACCTAATACTCACTCACTCCGGGTCAGTGTTTCTCCTCTTTGGCTCCTGCACTCAAGGGGCAAAGATTTCGAGTTTCATTTTCAAAAGCAAACATGTATAAACAGATTCATGCTACCCAACATCGTGGAAGTGGAGGACGAGACCGGTCTGGCAGTCATGGATGCAGAGGTTCTACTAATAGTGGTTGCGATAGTTCTGTCCCCGAGCATTTGAGAAACATGTTGGATGATTGGGAGGAGGAAATGGTGGTGCAACAGTTGATTGGTTAGAGGGCCTAGATTCTACGCATACATTACTGATCGGTTAAGAAAATTATTTCCCAGGTTCTTATACACTCACAAGAGATTTCCCAGGAAATAAACCTCCTCCACCCCCCTCCCTTGCTCCAATGCTTCACATCTCCTCCTTGACGAGTCCTTCTCAGGTCTCCAAATGATATAGGAGGATATCCAAATGGGTTAATTTTAGAACTCATAAAAATGAAATAGAACTAGAATCAACACGTAGATCTTATCGAGCTGATTCGAATGGCGCTTGTTTAACTCAAAATGGACTCTGTATGGAAAATTTATAGTGTTCTGAAATTTCAGCTAAACAACATTTTCTACTATTTGGGAAAAAAAGAGGCAACATAGAACCACTACAAGAGTGACACGTGGCATCCATATTGAATAGGAACTAATGTGGAACCCCCACACGGAGCCACGTGGCAGGGAAGGTTGAGATGGCAGTGGATGTGGCATACAACGATGCACTGATGGGGCACATGTGGACCAATCCTTAGGCAACATGTGTCACCCCAGGAGAGGCAAAAAGTGGTTGGGAAATCCGATTTATACTCCATGAGATTTGAACCCGTGATATCACCAAACCAACTCCAACAACCTCACAGTTACGCCACCTATGTTGCTTGTTAACTATAACAGTGGTTATTATATTTAAGCTGTATTCGTTGGAATTTGGGAAGTTAAGGGGGGTTGACCGACCTCCAAATATGGAAAGCCAGTCAAGCCCTCCCATTTATTTGAATCATTGTAAAAAAAAATGTTATNCAAGGATCCAACAACCAACATGCCAACGGTGACCTATTGGGAATACCAACGAGCCCCTTCTATTTAAACTGAAGGCTTTCCCAAAGGAAGGGGAGAAGGACCACACACCAAGGGTACCGAGAGGCCGTATCCAAGAGCATCGAGGCCAAGGTCAAGCTCACAAAACGAGGCAATGGGCACATTTTTCAAGGTTCGTACACTGTATGGACTTCCATGTGTTACTTTGAGGGTGATTGGGATTTTCAGAGGGTCGAAATATTTCTGCTCCAAACTATGTAGTGTTAAATGTCGATCCTCATAGTTTGAGCCTTCTTAATGCAGTGGTGTAGTCCATTTTATGTTCTGAGCAATCCATTTGCAGGCCACTTCTATATTTTGAGGTATAAATCCATATTTTCTATGTAACTTGATATTTTTGCTAATATTTATAGGAAGTGGCCTCCCCATTGAAGAGCAGGCTCGAATACGTAGTCCCATAGAGACGAATTCCGTTATCAAGTTGGGTTCTTGTGAGTTTTATGGTGTATGTCTCTCTTATGTGTTTCTTCCTTTATGTACACATTTATTCTTTCATTCTCTTTTAACTAAGAAATCCAATGATAAGTAAATTATTAAGAATATCATGTTCATATGGTATCAAAGAATGGATCTTTGACTTTTGGATTGAGAGTATGAATGTTAACTAGGGGAAAACTCAAGAAAGGAGGTGAACTAGTTCCTTATGATGCCGAGATTGGTCATGTACAAAGGAAAAATAAGATGACACAACTTTAGTGAATAAATAATATGGAGAAGAGCATCCTAAACCCTGGCCCATCTCCATCCTAAAGTTTGAGTTCTTCCTCCTCCTCCTCCTCTCACCATTCTAGTTGTTGTTTGAAAGGGGATTCTAAGAATCCATTGCTAAATTTGGATGTGAAGTTTGACTTTCCCATGTTTAATGAAGAATCAAATGTGGGGAAGTTGAACAATTGAATCACGAAGATTGAAGTGTGTTTCCAATTTCAACAAATCGAGGAAGAAGAGGTAAAGGTACAACTAACATCTCTTCATTTGTGGGGCACTGCTCTCGTTCGGTGGGAAATCAAGTTGCAGAAAAGAACCAAACATAATGGTAAGCTTCTTTCATCTTGGTCTGAGTTCACTTATGATTTAAGAAATCAATTTTATTTATTAGGCTATGTATAGAAATCCATGATGGACTGGCATAATTTAATATTGAATAAAGGTCTGAATGTGCAAATTTTTATAGAGGAGTTTAGGACAAAATCTCTTGAACTAAACATTCCTTTAGATTCTTCATAAACTTTAATGAAGTATGTTGGTGCACTTCCTAATTACATCTGCCACACATTGTTGTTATTGAATCCTACTAATTTGGATTAGGCTAATGTGCAAGCTATTCATATTGAAAGTAGGGGGAAGCATGCACAAAATGAAGAGCCATCCAAGCATGGAGAACACCATTTCAAAGGAAAAGGAAAATATAAGAGGAAAACTACAATAAAGAAGGATGAGAAGAAAGCACTCCATTGCACTAATTGTGAAAAGGATGGGCATGATGAGGAGCACTATTGGAAGCTACACCTACAGTTGAGGCCAAAGAAGTTTGTTGGAAAGGGGAAGAAGAAGATTGGTGGTACAGTGCAATAGGAATTGAGATCTGATTTAGGTGATGAAGAGTTGATCACAACAGTTGGTTTACAAGGTAATCACTCCTTTCATGTTGGTTCAAGTTCCTCTAATGAATCTCATGATTCTGATAAAGAAGAAGCAGATTGTTTCATACAATAGTTATTGCAAAACATACAAAGGTTGAAACTCTTTTTGATCTGGGTTCTCAAGTAAACTTAATTTCAGGATCATTTGTTAAGAAATTGGGTTTAGAGGCCAGATCTCATCCTAATCCCTATCATCTTGGTTGGGTGTGTGATAATGCCAAGCTTAATGTCACCAACTAATACAGGGTCAGTGTTTCTATTGCATAAAAATTGATTGATGAGGTTGAGATGGATGTTGTACCTCTTGACATATGTGACATAGTTTTGGGAAGACCCTACCTTTATGATCGAAAATAAGTCTTCTTTAGGCATGAGAACAAATACTATCTCACAAAGGATGGGGTGGAGTACATTGTGAGAGCTCATGGAATGAAGGATAGATCATCACTTGTCACTATAGGTTTGATGAACATAGTTGTGAATGCCAACAAGAACCTTGTGCTTACAATTGCAGAAGCAAAATATCATAATAAGTCCAATGATACTTTTGATCCTTGTCCTCCAAATGAAGTGCTTGAGATGGGACACGCATCTCAATGGGGAGGCAAGCAACAAAAATATTTCAATGTCTCAGAAGAGAATACCAGTCCAACCACAACATAATCCTTGCTATAACTTCAATGACCATCCAATCTAAATAAATTTGGTTTGCAGTGACAAGATACTCTACCTCTTGGGTATCTTTGTATTCTTCCCTTTGATAATGTACAAGTGTATACTTCTCATGTAATTGGGTATTTTGGGATTGTAGTGCATTTGTTTTGCATGGGAATCATGAATGTAAAGGGTTTTGTGATGTTATTTTGTAATCCCACTAATAGAAAATTAGGGTTGCACACACCACTTCCTATATTTTCTCTTCCTTGGGATAGTTTCTTCATGGATTTTGTAAGGGGATTGATTATGCCAAAACTGTCAGCGAGTGTCCCATTTTATCTAGAAGATTCAACAAGTACACCAATCATTACAGGATCATTTCAAATCCAAGTGGATTGAGAGGGAAGTGAGGGAGCAATCCCTTCACTTATCTATTCATTGAGGGAGCTTTTGGAGGCCAAAAGCCTCTCAATGGGGAGGCATGATCCAGGAGGATCTCCAAATGGGTCAATTTTCAAAATCATAAAAATGAAGTGAGACCAATATCAACATGTAGAGCTCATCGAGGTGATTCCAACGATGTTTGTTTCACTCAAAATGGACTCCGTATTGAAACATTATAATGTTATCAAATTTCGACTGAACAACATTTTCTGCTCTTATTTGGGAAAAAAGGACGCCATGTGGCACTACTATTAGGGTGAAAGATGAAATATGTACTATATGGGAGCTTATGTGACACCCCATAAGGTGCCATGTAGTAGGGTAAGTTAACATGGCATACAACGAGTAGCTGATGGGGAACAAGTGGAACAATCCCTAAGCAACACATGTCACCTCGAGAGAGGCCAAAAGTGATTGCAAAATCCAATTTATACATTATGAGATTCAAACCCGTTATCTCACTGAACCAACACTAACTACTTCACCATTACGCCATTCATGTTGCTTATTTGTTGGAATTATGGGGATAAAGGGGAGTCAACCGATTATCAAATATGACACAAGGGCCATACAACCAATGCAACAAATGACTAAAATTTTATATATATATATATATATATATGTCAACCAAATGACACAATGACCACACAACCAACGCCTAAAGGAGGGGGTTTGTGGGGTTTGAACCTGGGACCTCCCGAAACTAAATGCTTGAAGAAGGGGCTGACAACCAACACACCAACGGTGATTTGTTGGGAAGACCAACGAGCCCCTTCTATTTAAATTAAAGGTTTTCCCAAAGGTGGAGGAGAAGGGCCACATGCCAAGGGTGTCGAGAGGCTGAATCCAAGAGAAGTGAGGTCAAGGTCGGACATGTAGAATAAGGTGACATGCACATTTTTCAAGGTTCATACAACTGTACAGATCTGTACAATGTACGGACTTCCACATGTCACTTTGAGGGTTATTGGGATTTTCATAGGGTCAATTTTTTTCTGCTGCAAACTATGCAATGTTTTGTGTCGATCCTCACTGCCTAAGCCTTCTTAACGTAGTGGCACAGTCCATTTTTCTGTTATGATTAGCCCGTTTGCTGGCCCCTTTAGAATTTGAGGTATAAATCCATATTTTCCATGTAACTTTATATTTTTGCTAAGATTTATAAGAAGTTGCCTCCCCATTGAAGAGTAGGCCCGGAGACGTAGTATCATAGGGACAAACTCCGTTATCAAGTAGGGTTCTTGTGAGTTTTATAGTGTATGTCTCTCTTATCTATTTCTTCCTTTATGTGCACATTTATTCTTTCATAGTATTTTAACTAAGCAATCCAATGATCAGTCAATGATTAAAAAGATCCTTATCACCAAACCACATGATCATCATGGAACATAGTTGAGTAGGGATCTCTCGCTGGTTCATGACAAAACATAGATCGTATCCACAAGTGGCTACAAAAGGAATCATGTGGAGCGCAAGAGTCTCATGGATCCATCCTCCTTCTGGAAAATGGTAGGCCTGCATGTCAAGGAAGCCACTGACAACCCTTCCATCTCTAGATATTATTGGTTCCCAATTCTGGAGGAGAAACTTGAAGATGCAGACATTCTCTGCAATCCCAAGTAATTTCATGGTTTTTAGATCCTTTAGAAATATGATTGTCGTTAGCTTAAATAGAACTATGTTAATAGGAATAGCTAGCCATTTTTGTTAATGGTTTCAAAATGTACTATGCAGCTACTATTTTGGTCCGTGTAAATATGATACATACTTAAGGACATACGATATAAACGGGTTTTTTTATTTTCCATGCATGGGAAGACCATATTGGAAGACTTGTTTTGACATCCCAAGCTTGGGTAGGCCTTCAACATATACGATTACTAGTTTGATGTCTTGGATCTTTATGAAGCCACCTTTAGCTCCCAGACATTATGACTCTCTTGTGCCTGTACTGTTTTTTGTATTTTAATATAATTTTTCTTTGGAACTTACAAAAAAATTACAATATGTTCTTAAGTATTAAAACTACTCAATTGTACACATATTTATATTTCACATTAATTTATATATATATAAAGTAACCCCTCTAATTATCAGACCATTATGATTAGCTCTCTCTTACCCAAGCTATACGATATCATCTTAGAAAATAAAATTAGTCCATGTATTGAAAGTGAAGGTAAGCGAGCTAAAGGCCATGTGGGATTTAGAGGACATCACTCTACGACATACCACCTCATTATGATTAGAATAATTGCAGAGGAATGTTGTAATATTAAATCCAATCTCTTCTACTTCTTTGTGGACATTAGGAAATCTTTTGATATAGTGCCTAGAAATAACTTGTGGAATAGATTAAAAGAGCTAAAGGCTCATTTAGAGTTAAGAGCTACCGCGATAAGATTGTATGAGAAAGTCATTGCCAAATTTAAGAGAATTGAGCGATGGTTGAAATATATTAATTGTAATATTGGAGTTGAACAGGGATGCCCTCTCTCCCCTACCCTTTTCATCATACACATCGATAAGCTATAAAGTTGTTTAGAAGAAGTAGGTTGCGTTGGAATGACCTTAGATGGAATAGTCATCATCCTCCTTCTCTATCCTAATGATATTGTTCTAATGGCAAGGTGCCCCTTTGACCTCGATAAACAATTAAGGATTCTCAAGGATTTATGCTCTAGCATGGGTATGTCTATTAACACCACCAAAAATAAAGTTATGATTATCAAGTCCAAGAAAGACACTTACGATAATCTTGAATATGACAATAACAACTTGGAGGAAGTGTCCTCTTACAAATATCTCGGAATTGATATACATCACAAGTTCAATTCGAACTATAGCACTGAGAAAAGGATTAATGAAGGGTGGAAAGCTTATTTTGACCTAGAAAACAATTGAAATTCAACAAACTTAGTGATGTGGTATAAAACAAAGTTCCTTTTTGAAACTCTCGTAATTCATGTTATCTTGTATGGTTGTGAAGTTTGGGATTGCAACATGTCTCGATAATCCTAGTGAAAATTGAGCAAATTCAAAAAAGTTTTATCACATATAACCTCAAAATTAAAAGCAATACACCCTGTCTTATTCTCCTTATAGAAGTGGGTCTTCCCCCATCGAAAGCATCGCTATGACTAGGTACCTAATAAACAAGAACAAGATAAATAACATGGAAGACCATAGACTCCCTAAAATTCCTTTAGATTCTAGTCAAAACATCTACAACTTAATAGAGGACGGTGTAAAGATGCCATGGCTTGGTTAAACCATAGGGGGGTTGACAAAAATGCCACTTTGCAAAATATCAACAAACTCAAAATAATATCATATCTAAGTTTAAGGAGAAACTGTGGGACGGGAAAGTTTTAGAGGTTAAAAAAAATTAAGGTATTATAAGGAGGTCATTCTCCCTAATCTAGAAGATAAAAAATATATCTATGTCTTAACCAATTCGAATCTAAAGAAAATTAATATAACCAAGATAAGAACAAACTGCCATGAGTTTCATAGCGAAACATGACACTAGGCAATCCGTAAAACAACATGGATGGAAAGGATTTTCCAACTATGTGAGTCTCTGAGAGTTGAGGATGGATGTTATTTTCTTTTAGGGTGCCCTTCGTACACCCACATTCAATCACAGTTTCCTAACATTTGTTATGATTCTAACTTGCATGATCTTCTATCTTGTAAAAATTATGATGACCTAGGAATGCTTCTTTCTAAGTTTTTTTATCATAGGAATAAAATTTTATAGTAATCCAAATAGTTTATTTCTCTTTTTTTAAGGTTCGATAGACCAAATGGATAAACATTAATCTTCTTCATCATCAATAACACATTTTTTCTAAAATTATATGTATCACCTCTATCTTTAAAACTTTATGAAAATATATATTTTTTAAAAATAAAAATAAAAAACATATATATTTTTTTTCAAATGGAAAGATCCACGGGAAACCCAGCAATACTTCCCCACATTCGTGGATGGTAGAGGTGGTAAACCGCCGACCATCCTAGCAGAAGGCCTAACCCCAGAGGACTCAAGGCTCGAACCCATGACCTCCCCCATACCGAAAGAGTATCCACACGTCTTACCAATTGAGCTAACCCTTGGAGATAGTATTTATTAAATGCACATGTCATCTCAAATATTTATACATATACACAAATTCATTCCTTTATTCATAAGTTGGTATTAGTTGATAAAGAGCAGGGCGTTTTTAAAAGTAATATGTAAAAAAACATAAATTATACTTGGTCAACGTTTCCAATGTAATGATTCAAAAACATCACTATGAATACCTGCAATGTAATCATTTCCCATCATTCTCGTATTGCTTTAATGTGGACCCAAATAAATTAATCATGGGAGATCTAAAACTTTTCTTCGTAGTGTAAGATAGAAACCATGAAAGGTCAAAAATTCTCTTTTCATTATCTTAATTGATGTTAATATCTTATTTATCTTAATTGCTTTGTTAATATTTATTGATAAAATAACTGTAACAAAAAGTAGTTAAAGGCAGGCGTTTATCTATTTACATAGATATTCATCCCCAAAAATAAGTGGAGGGAGGGTAAAACCACGCGTTTATCTATATAGATATTTTTCCCGGAAAATAAGTGGAGGGAGGGTAAAAGTGTATATTTGAAGTGCATTTTACGATTTAAAAGTGTTATTAATATTTTAAAATTAAAATTTATAATTGTTTCTGAGAGAATTTTAAAATTTGTATAATATTATATTAAATTTACAAATATATTTTTAATAAACATATATATAATAAACTTAATGTATATAAAAATTTAGTTCATTATAAAATATAGAATTAGTGATGACCCTTCAATCACACCATGTGTGACGAGCTGAGAATATGATTTAGGAATTTGAACCAGCTCGAAGGATTCTTATTTACCTTTTATTTTTGGATCTGCTACCCACCTTAAGATTAGATTGGCTTATACTTATACTTACTGAATGAATGCTTTGAAGATACAACTCTAGACCGAGATGGGACTAGATTAACCTATTTCACCCTTTTCTTTCTTATTGCCTTACCAAACTTAGTGATTAGATGCTTAGTAGCACTTAGAACATTTGCATTTACCTCTGCATGTAGAAACACCTTGCGGGGAGGACCTAGACCACAACCTTGCAAACATCTTAACTACCTTATGCCGGCTCACAGACCTGAACTTTTAGCATTCTCGGGCTTCCAAGTCCCTTTCTTCATGAATCCTTAGAAACAAATATAGTAATAATGTATCATTAGGATAATGATGAGCCATGTCAAGATTATGCATTAACACATGACTTTAAGATTATGTATGTATGTGTTTGTATGTGTATTTCTTAAGCTAGTATATTGTTTATATATGTTTTTTTAATTATTTTTTGGGAAATGTGTTGAAGTATGTAATAATGATTTAAGTTGTTAATAAATATTGTTTTTGTATTTTGATGGTGTTTTAGAGTTAAATTATGTTGTTCTTTGATAGTTAAAACAAAATATCAAATCAAGATAGACAAAATATAAATGAAAGCAAATAAATAGAAGGAACACTTGGAAATAACAAAATCAAGCAAACCTTTATTGATATAAAAAATTGAGAGCAATGTTCACTTGCCTCTTTGAAAGGACAACCTCCAACTCATAGACCTCCAAATAGAATAATATTAACTTGGAAACTAATTACATAACTTTTACTATTATAAATAGTTTTTAATTGACCAAAACCCTAACCAACTAGTGGAGGTCCATTGATGAGGCCTCAACCACTAACTAGTTGACCTATTTTTTTCCAAGAAAAAAATATTTATATTTGATATTTCAAAAGGGAAATCAAAATACATTTGTAGTTAGATGTTCAACTCAATCCATCATTTTAGAAAGTATTCATTCCATAACTATGACATATATAATCATCCTTTGAAAGATATAATCCTATATATTAATGTAAACACTATTGGCAAAAGTTTTAAAAAGGAGCAAACTTTTTTCAATCCAAGAAATGAATTGCTTCCAAATGGATATTCTCCCTGAATTGTTTTTCAATCAGAAAACCTTCCCTAAAATTGAGGATTCCTTTGAGTTGGTCTATTTTGTGCTTAATTCCTTATAAATTTGTGCAAAGGTGACTTCTTCAAAATGGGATTTTGTCTCCAAACAAATTTCCATGATTGATACCAAAGACAGATTTAAAACTTGTATTTTTCCCATTTCTTCAATCCATCAATAACTTTGAGTCTCCCATCATCTCCATCATGCTTACATTTTTCTCAAGAGAGATTTTCATCAAGATCCAAAGACCATAGAACTATGTTATGTTATTAGTTACAAGACCAACTCCAAGATTCATAGTATAATAATGTGCATTCTTTTTTTTAAAGATGGCACCTACACCACACAAAACTGGACTATGTTGACATGCTCCATTAAAGAATTTCCAAGTCTCAGTGAAGTCAATACAATGTTCTTGTAATATTCTTAGTCATTTCTATTTAAGAGGCTTCCAACCTTCTCCATAGGAAATTTTTATTTGATAAGTTACACAACCTACAATGTGATCCTCTTTTCCCTGAAAGATCATCTTATTTATGACTAAACAAACTTCCACAATACATAGCATCGAAGATATTTATGAGAATCCTTAAATATATAATTGTAATCCAATACTCAAAGCAATCCAACAAAGATAATTTAATCCAACACTCAAAGAAATCCAACTTTATTACAATGATCATTTATCTCAAAGATTATTAGGTTTAAATCTTTGTAGAACCTCCTTCTAGATTACCTAGTAAATGAGAAATTAACTAAGAGATTATCCAGTGTCTCACTTGCTTCCTTAAACAATATACACCATCCAGGCCCTATCTAGTTTCTTTTTGTCCATTATGCCAAGTTGTATCGTATTGACCAGCACAAGCCAAAGGAAGATTCTAGATTTTAATGGGATTTCTAACTTCCAAACCACTCTCAAACAACACTACCTCTCTACTCTTGATTTTTCTTCTGTTTTAACTTCATAACCCAATTTAGCAGTAAGCACCCCCAATAGCTTTTTTTGTGTTCATTTTAACTCATCATCTTGTTCCTTGCGTATCTTGGAATTATGTTTTAGAATATTCATATAGTGCGTCCACTTAGCTTCTTGTCCATTCTAAAGTTACAATTCCTTTATTGTTTTCCAGTTTTGAATCCAATTTCCCTATTCCATACCATGAAGCATTTGCTAACTTTGCAATTCCTTTGATATGAAGAGTTTTCAAAATAATATATAATAACTTATAATTTCCACTGTACCCAATCCAAGGGTCCTAACCTATTTTTAATTTATTCTCACCAATCATTTTCCAAGCCATCCAATTACCTAAATAGCCAAAAAATTAGCTAGAACTTTCCACATATTTGATGCTCCTGTTAATGATTTTCTCTCTTGTCTAATCTAGTCTTTTGGTTCTTTATTCTCTAAATACTTAACCTTCCTAACTTTTCCCCATAAACCTTTGTTTTTTTTTTGTAACTAGGGGAATCGGTAACTGGAGCTGGGTTGGTACTCGCATGACACAGGGTCCAAGGATCCATTCTTGCTACCACTATACCCCTAGGTGCCCCACACCCACCGCAAGACATGGGACACAATTAAATTCGGGTGGGATTTGAATTTGTGACCTCCAATTTACAACAAGTGACTTCATAACAACTGAACCACCAATAAGCCACACCCGTGCGGGCCCCCATAAACCTTTGTTGAATATAAACTTTCAAATGACTTTTGTTGTTAAAGCCTAACTGAACAAAAAATTATATTTGGCATATAATCCAAACCTTAGGTTCTAAACTAACACTAACAATAAATCCACAAACATCAAAGCATCGACATATTCAATATTCCATACAGAATAGGGTGCTCATGAGAATTACTGAAACAAAACTAGAAACGAAAAAATGAATTCATACATTCATACACAATAAATTAAGCAATCACACAATAACATATATACCATTCAGGAAAAACCAACCCATTGTCTTTTTCTTCATTCAGTGCATAGAGTTCAATACTATTGTAGGGTTTAACCCTAACTTTCTCTCTCTTTCTCTCATATCTTTATGTCTATACAATGCTCAATGTCTTGTCAATTCTACTAGTCTACTTAGCCAACCCTTTTCTCCTTCAGATACATCTTTAAATAGACTTGGTTAGAGTTATTGATTTATAACTAATATCAAATTGTTTATGTTACAATATGTAGTTACAAAAATAGATCTGCATACAAAAGTTAAAGTTTGTTCTTGGCACACAATGAACCCAACAATGACATGCAACGAAAAACCCCGCAGTAGTCACGTTGTGCACAACTTGAGTCTTTGGGGTGCATATCAAAATTGTAAAATAGGATGCCAGCATGCCCCCAACTGATCATTGTATTTACTTTGAGACAATGAGATATACTTCTACAAAATAGAAGCTTCTGAGGAAACCATGGGCTTTAATTGATTAATGAAATTGGAAAACTCGAGATTCAAACTAGCACAAGACTTTAACAACACTTACAATTGTTGAGTAAAAGCAACGACATCTTCCAAAGTTGTTGTTTCTTCTTTGGTACTAACCTCTATACACAATTGAAAAGTCTCAAGATACTAGCCATGGAGATTGATCAATTTAGTATATTTATTTTCCATGTTCTCTTGAAATTTTGTCAATATAGTGTTTAACTTGTGTTGCTTGTCCCTCGCTGAAACAATCTAATTTTTAAGGGAAGTCACTTCAGTCATAAGCTCTTTGCACGCACTTGGATGTGGAATCTTGGGCAATGATGTCTTCTTTGTTGATATCTTCTCTTGACATCCCTGGAGCGTAATTCTAGTATTGCATTATGCAAGTGTGTCCATAGAAGAAAGATAAATTCTACAATGCAGAAATGACCTTAGATTCCATCCTAATATCTATGGTACATAGCCTCAGCCACATCCATCTATTTATTAAATTCTTCTTGATCTAGACTTTAATACAGTCACAATCTCTTGAACCTTCTGTGGAATAGGGGCTTCACCCATGCTAACCGTGTTGGTTTGTTGTTTTTTCTATTGTTGTTGTTGTTGTTGACTATCTTGATTGAAATATGATTACTCGGTGTTCAATATTGGTTCAGACTGGCTATAATTGGAACTTTTTATGTGTTATATGCATGAACTGTGTTGTTGGATTTTGAAGTTGAAGAATCTATTGTGCTGGTACCTTTTCCCTTTGATGATTATTTTGATGACTGTGATGAACTAATCGATGTCCTAGGGTCATTTCCCTTTTTTTTATTTGATTTCACCTTTTCAGAGTGCTTCCTCTTCAACTTTGATGTCTTTGGGGATGTATGAGGTCGGTATTTTGAGGTCCACCCCACTAGTGCTTTGTATCTATTAGATAATCATGATGTCTACATCCTTATGATTCGTAATTGTAGGAGCCTAATTTTCCTTTGGCACGAGCTTAATGGGTTTCTTCAATGGTGCAGCAGGGATAAATATGGCCAATTACAAATTGCTTTGAATCAGTGGAAGGTGATCTTGTTTCAGTGTGTTTCTAGCTGAAAATTAAACTTTAAGAACAACTTCTAATGCGAATTTAGCATATCTCCTCAGTCCTCTTTGGAATTGGAGCTTGAATTCCTCCTTCGTTACACGAAACGATAACACCTCCATTATAACTCAAAGATCTGAATGGGGTGTGTCAATCAATTTATTCATCATTCAATAAACCATTCTACATTTAATTTATCAATCTAGGTATGTAAGCTTATTAAATATTGCCACAGTATGTGCAAAGTGATGACTAATTGATTCCTAGATTTCTTGATCAATTGGAAATAAGGACTATGTATTAACAAATATCAAAATCACTCCTACTCAACCTATAACCTAAAGGAAAATACAGATTAATCTTAAGAATTCTTAATAGACTTATACTTGAGCTAATGCTCACTACTCCATTCAATGGTGAATTAATCCTTAATGTAAATTATGCATACTTAGATTAGACTTATACTTGAGATGGTCACTACTCCATTCAATGGTGAATTAATCCTTATTGCAAATTATGCATACTTAAATTCAATGGTGGATGATCTTATATGGCTCTAAAAAGGAACTTGAACTCAAATCATAAAAATAGAGTATAGTTTATTCCATTCGTATAGATAAATAACTATTATATCTTATATTTACATGATTGTTAATTATTATTGCATCATGCACCACAATAATTAAGGTACCAGAACTCATTTTTTCATTATGTATTATTACTCACAAAATGTTCCTGAGGTCATAGAGGTTGTGGACCCTTTAGACTATGAATAATTAAGAGAATATATTTTGTGCTCTATCTCTCTCTTTTAACCATGCACAAATCAAGGAAAAATATAATACTTTGATATCTCATATATGATAAGTTTGTGAAACACTTTAAAAGGAGAAATTACATATCAACAATACACCACTTCTAAATTTGCAAACTACATGCATAAGACAAAATTGAATATATCTTTGAAAACAAAGTATATAATTTCATGCACAGACAAGCACACCACTCTTTGTTTTATGTTATACACAATAGAAAATTATAATCATATATAATAGAGTATCTCACACACAATAACACTATCAATAAACAACACACATATTCATGATCTAAAACATAAACAAACTGGAAACACATGCTACTTAAAAATATAGAGAGCAATGTGCATCTGCTTGAGGGGCCCTCCTAAGTGAGATGGCATGATATGGAATACTCACATGATTGCATGCAACCGATAGTTCATCAATCCCTCACCAACATTCTGTTAATCAAAAGAACAAAGTTTGAATCTACATCTACAAAGTCTCGATTATGTTAGAGATTTAATGGTTATACAAGAGCTTTACACATTTTGAATCATTTCATCATAACCAACACATTAGGATCAATGAAAGAAAAGCAAGCACAACAAGACAAAATAACATAGATATTTATCTTGGGAAACCCTCTAAGGGGAGAAAACCCAACAAAACTTTCTCAATATAGAATTCAACCAAGTACAATGTACAACCCCAAGAACAAGAGTAGTAACTTCCTCTCTCCAGTGAACCTCTTCATTCTCTCTCTTGCGTACTTGCTTGTGTGATATATGTGTCTAAATGAGGGAGGTGCCTCACTGATTTATACTCATAAAGTGAGTGACATATTAACTTAACTAGGTCATCTGTTGCTCTAAAATAGGGTCGAATTACCTAGGGAGACTCAAAATAACATTTATATAATATTATTGTGGGTACTATTGACCCAACTTACAAAATAGGTTTTACCTCAAGACTTTTACATGACCAATTACATCAAGGACATATCCCGAATAAGGAATAATAATAAATATGATAGAATAGTTTCTGAAGATACATTTCTTTAACACTCCCTCTTAACAAGGAGGGTATTCTACAACAACAATGACAACAACTGTACAACTAACTAGTGAACCTATATGTCATAGGAATCTCGGAACAACAATAACATCATATACTTGGAACATCATCATCACCATTAGCATGGAACATCATCATCATCAAAAGCATGGAACATCATCATCATCATCATCGCAGGGTGATCTATATAAATTCATCATCCCCTCGTAGGTTGAGAGGATCTTACCACCCTGTCGCAGGGTTGTCCATTTAAAATCATTACCCCATCGCAGGATCATAGGATCTTACCTCTTCGTCGTAGGTGTTACATCTAAAATCATCATCCCCTCGCACGGTGAAAGGATCCTACCACCCCATCACAGGGTGTTCCATCTAAACTCATCATATCATTGCAGGATGTTCCATCTAAAATCATCATCCCATTGCAGGATGTTCCATCTAAACTCATCATTCCATCGCAAGGTATTCCATCTAAACTCATCATCCTGTCACAGGATGAGAGGAGCTTACCACCCTATCACAGGGTGTTGGGAGTGTCATTCATCGGATAAGAACCAAGTTAGCATGGTTATGTCCATAGGCCATTATCCCCTAGCATATTCATCATGGAACTCTAGAGGAATGTATTCTTGATGTGCATCATCCCTCTTCACCTCCTTCGTCACATAGGCCATCTTGATGTCAAGTCCATCTGACAATTTTCCATCACTCACCCTTGTCTAATTCATCATGGAACTCATAGTACTCCCTTTGTCACGGAGGTCATCTTGATGTCAAGTCAATTTGGAAATCATTAGTGAGAAAAAATACAATCATGTGAACTATAGGATAATTGGACTGCTTGTCTTCAACCTTGTGGAAAATGTTGAAGTCTTCTTCAATATTGCTTTGTGAGTCTTCATCACACGATCTTTCTTACAATTTAAATCCAAATGTATGATTCGTATTATGCATACTACCATAAATCACACGTGCTTGAACAAGATCATATAAACATTCTAATAACTCAAATAAAATAGAAACACTTATCTTGTATGTTTTTGTAGGGTTGCCTCTCTCTGGATCTTGCTTCCTTGAGGTTTCCTCCCTCTGAATTGAATAATAGTTTAATCATGTCTTTTGGGCTCCTGTACCAAGGATAATGGACCATATACAATAGAATGGTCAAAGTACATATTCTTCATAATCTTCTAGTGATGGAATTTTTGGTGGAGGTTTCTTATCGACATAAGATGTTGATTCATGCTGCCTCTTTTTTCTACAGAAAATTTACTGTAGGTTGACCAAATTTTTCACATCTCAAGCACTGAACGTGTGAAATATCCTTCTTCTTTTTTGACTCTCGATCTGTAGCAGAACTTTGTCTTATACCTGAGTTCCTTTTCTCCAATATTCTTCCCTTTTCTCTCCTTCCATGAGTAGCAAGGGCTTGATCCTCTTCATGTTGAGGTTTCTGATATTTGTTTCTTGATTGTAACCTGGTTTCTTCTTGTACACAAAATCCCAAAGGTTATCAAACTTGGGTGATTTATTCCATGCACATAGTCCCAGAATAACTGGTTCCCAGGAAGAGGGAAGACCATTAAAAGCTATTATAACAAGTTATTTATCATATACTAGATCATATATGGCTACAAGTTGATCTCTTAATTTGGATACCTTCATAAGATAAGATTTAATTGAGTCTAAATCATTCATACTAATGTCTACAAGCTGATTTCTCAAGGAGTTTTCTGCTAGTATTATTGCTTTCAAACAATCTTACTAGATGATCAAACATCTTTTTTCCTGGACCTAACTGAAGAATCCATGGAATTAAGTGATCTTTTACTAAATCCATTAATATTCTTTTGGATTTTCTTTCATCCTTCGTGAGGTGATCTTCTATCTCATTCTCTTCCATAATGTAGAGTAATCTGGCCTTCTGGGAATTGAAGTTTATGGACCCTTCTAATCTATCCTCAAATTTTAAGTTCATCTTGATAAAAGTGAGAACCTAAAATAGAGTGGGACTTACCAATAAGAGTGTTTTGAGTGTGTTCTTTCTCCAAATCTTTTCTGGAAAACTGCTTCTATGGACCTAGAGTTTGACAGAGAAAACCCTAAATTTTCAACCTTGGCGAATTGATAGAAATATGTGCCTCCTCAAGGAGAGTTCAATAGTATAATAATTCTCCCAAATATGTGGACAGAAGTACAAAATATTTGATTCCCTATTTTTCATGGAAACAGTGTGAGGTCAGAAATTGAAAATCCATAGAATTGGAAATTGCTTCCATAGAAATATGTACTCTCCTATGGCGAGTTAGATGGTCTTCCTTTTTCAATTGATTTATGGAGGGAAGTGCTAGGAATAGGAAGCCCTAGTTTCCAACTTCCATAAGTTACCGCTACACAATGACTTCTTTCAAGGTGGCTCTAATACCATGTTAAAGATTTAATGGTTATACAAGGAATTTAAACATATAACATAATTTCACCATAACCATAACATTAGGAAAGAAAGACAAGCACAACTAGACAAAAGAACACATTTAATGGTTCACTAAAAGAAAGACAAGCACAACTAGATAAAAGAACACATATATTTATCCTGGGAAACCCTCTGAGGGGAGAAAACCCAAAAAAAATTCATCAATATATAATTCAAGCAAGTACAGTGTACAACCCCGAGAACAAGACTAACAAATTCATCTCTCCAGTGAACCTCTTCACTCTCTCTCTTGCGCACTTGCTTCTGTGAGATATGTGCATAAATGAGGGAGGTTCCTCACCTATTTATACTCATCAAGTGAGTGACATATTAACTGAACTAGGTCGGACTGTTGCTTTAAAACATGGCCAACTTACCTAGGGAGACTCAAAATGAAATTTATATAATATTCTTGTGGGTACTATTGACCCGAAAACAGAGGTTTTACCTCAATACTTACATGCCAATTACATCAAGGACATCTCATGAAGGAGGAATAATAAAAAATACAAAAGAATATCTTCCAAAGTACATTTCTTTAATAGAGTCATACAATAGTTGTGCACATATTCTAATTCGTAATTTTCCTCCCAAGTGCATACATATTTATACAGAGTTTTGAATAACTAAAATTTCTCTATCCAAATCGACTAATAAATGAGAAATAACAATATATTTTGCAACATAATGGCTTTGGTTTTCTGGTTCCACAACAATTATCTAATTTCGTATTCAGACCATTCCCATAACATGGAATGTATAGAAATGGTCTCTACCATGTGCTCAATTCCAGGAGTTCGTTGTTGGTGTATGGTTGGTGCTTTGGTTGTAAGAAATTTACCCACTCAATTCTGCTACCATTGGCGTTCCTTGAACCAGTTTGAACAATTGTTGTTAAGGAATTGATCCTATGGTTGGGATTGAGGCTACCAACATACTAGGGGTATATAGACTGATATATAATGCTCTACAAGTATGAATTTAAATGAGGGTTAGGAGGGTTCATACCTCATGCACTGAAGGTTTATCCAAGCTTGATCTTTATCTGTAATAATATAATTCTTGCATGTTGTATAATGTAATTTATATATATAATTCATGATGATATGAATACCTATTCTCTCGGCATATATAGTATATAATAGTTAAGAGTTATGTCTCTTCTCATGCCATTGTTGCATTTAGAATATATAAATTTAATTCATTAACTACTTAATCTAATTTATTATTTTATTTGCATATTATTCTATTTGGTATGTTACAAGTCATCTTGCTCTAAAAATATTCGTCCACAAATCTTCTATGTGTGTGTTCTAGTTACCGAAATTTTTACCACGAATAATGGTTGCACGATTTAGCAGTTCTTGAAATAATTGGTCGCATTTCCATTCAAATATTTTCATGCATATGATTATGTAGATAAACAAATAACAACTATATGGAGTATTCTTCCGAGCTTCTAATCTGATGGTGTTCTTTTGATCTTCTAATTTGATGTAGATTTTTGATATTTTTGCAAACTTTGATATGGTTTTCTTATTGGTAAAGGAAACTAATAATAATGTACTTACTTCCTTGCCTAATGAGTTTGGCTTTAGTTGTTCTTGGGGAATCTTTTGATGTTGAGATTCTAGAACATCTTCAGTTACGACCACTGTTAGAATGTTAATCTCTTCATTTGTCCAAGCATCTTTCGAGTTTCGTTCTTCTATGTTATCCTGAATAAGGTCATCTTGGATGCTTTTATTTTCATCATTGCATTATTCTACGACTTCAATTTTTTTATAATTGTTGTCTCAATAATAAAAATTAAAAATTAAAAATTAATAACTAATATTAATAAAGGACATTAAGCACATAATTAATATTGAGCCAAACATTTTCCTAATGATGGACTCCAGTCTGAAACATATGTAGAGTACAAAAACCATACACGGGTCCTCCATATGAGCTTATCTCAAATATCTTCCTGTGAAAACTTGAACAACAACATTAAATCCCTCCATGGAAGGGAAACAATGGATGAAGTAAGGCTCCTTGAATGCAAAAGATTGTGCATTGTCCATGGAAAGAAACATGTTGGACAAAGCAAAAGATCTTGTTGATCCCATGCTCAAAAAAGGAGTATATTCAATTCCTTGTTCATGTGATGAAGAGTACATCAGAGAGACAGGAATATCGATAAAAACAAGGTTGAAGGAGCATTGCGTAGACATAAAACATGAAAGAATAAAAAATTCAGCAGTATCTGAACACTCCAAAAAAACTAATCACTATATTTGCATGGAGAAGGCTAGGGTCACAGCTCTGGAAGAACATTACAATAAGAGATGAATTCGTGAGGCTCTGGAAATCGAAAAACGACCAAAATTTTTTAATAGGGATGATGGTTTAATTCTCAGCGAATCTTGGAAACCTATTTTAAACTTTCTAAAGAAACAACAGTCGAACAGCATTAATCTCAATAATAAAAATTAAAAATTAAAAATTAATAACTAATATTAATAAAGGACATTAAGCACATAATTAATTTTGAGCCAAACATTCTCCTAGTGATGGACTCAACTGAGCAGTCCGAAACGTACGTAGAGTACAAAAACCATACACAGGTCCTCCATATGAGCTCATCTCAAATATCTTCCTGTGAAAACTTGAACAACAACAATGACTTCATTTTTAACCGTATTTTGTGTTTTATTATTACAATATATGTCATCGTAATTTTCGTTACAATTGATATTGACATTGCGATTGTCAATATCATCTTAATATTGCATATCCTTGTCTTCTACCTCTTCTATTTCATCATCCTTGTTATCGTCTTCTTTAACAAGTCCTTGTTATGAAGTTCCACTAGACAATTTTATAGATTTTCCAGTTGGCGTATGAATGTTCCTTACTTCCCTACCTTGTAAGAAGCCGTAGAGAAATTATGGTAGATGTACATATTTTGAGGTTTGTAGTTGGGGTGTATTTTGTTATCCCTCCCGGAGTCTGGTGGAATGAATCTTTTATGAGGAGTAACATAAGGAGGTGGTTGTCATGGCCTCCCTTCCTTTCTGGTTGAAGTAGCCCCACTTTTGACTATTCCCTACTGGAATATTTAGGATTTGTCGTCGTACCTTGTTCCTCCTTACTGAGGAACTTAGGATTCGTAGTTGCTTCTTCTGTTGTGTGTGCAAATACAATTTCCGTCTTTCCCTTGCTTGAAATTGTAGTGTGGATTTATCCACTACCATGTGCAAAAGAACCAACCCTATATCAACTGGATCATAGGGTAGATTTCATGGTGTGAAGGATCTCTCAACTACAAGCAATAACAACAATACCAATATTTTTTATATTTTAGATATATTCTACTAGCTAATAAAAACAAAAGAAATCATACCTTTCTATAATGCGGGCCACTATATGCATCTGACGAAATGGTCTGTCGGCTCCACGATATGGTTCTCCAGTATTCTCCACTGATGGTTGTCAAATAGGTGAAAATGGATCCAAATGGGTATGGAGCAAGGTCAACATTCACCATGGGAAGGATATGGTGAAATATGGGAATAATGGCAAAAGGTAATGTCACGTAATGTAATCCAAAAGTGTAGGAATGTTTGTGGGGAGACCTTCACAATGTATTTATAGGACGATCCAAGTTTTTTTTACACATGGTATTTTATTGTGCATGGTATTTGTCCATGGTTTTTTACCCATTCTCATTTTAGGGTTTTTTGGTCCAATTTGGAGAGAGTCAGGATAAGTCACAATAAATGCTCAACTAATTCCCTTCATTTATGGGGGAAGGAATAATAATGTTTTGGACCATATTTGGTGGAGTTTTAGTTGTGAAGGTCAAAATGGAGGAAATAATGGTGGGAATATGATGTATAATTATGGTTTGGACCATGGAGAGCTAGGTGAACAATTTTTGGTGTTAACAGATTTCCCCCTGATGCGTGAGGGAAGGAGCTCATTGTATGGCTGATAGACATCATAGGATCAAGGGAGATATGGTGAAAATAGTGGAGAGACTAGAAAGGACCGCAGAGGAGTGGAGTCTCATCATTTGAACTACAGTGGATTTTGGTTTGTATTTTTTCTAAAAAATGGATGAGGTACATATAATATCAAACATGTATATGCACGAGGCAGACATCCCCATGCTCGTAAAAATGTATAAAAAAAAACAATGGGGGATCAAGGCTCAAATAAGGGCAGCCGATCAATACATAGATAAAACCGGTAGTATATAATGGTGGCCTCAATGGGAGGTTGAATACATAAACTGAAATGAATAACTGGTACATGGGAACAATGGAATTCTTATGGAATGCAATATCATGACAACTGGTGCTCTGCTGAATTTGAAGATGTACATAATTGAATGGACTCAATGACTGAGAGTTATAATATCTGTGGTACAATAAGCAACATCAAGCACTATAGATATACAGAAGCATAACACTAAGGATTTTCCAAACACTATCTCCAACACAACCCAAAAATCACAAGGGACATGAAACTGTATGGGTCCCAAAAATAGACTCACCAATGCACTAGATTCAGGTGACAACCAGGGTATTTGACAAAATAATGAAGTAACCAATACCCTATATGAATCTCGACGGTGCTATAGTGTAGCTGAAGTCAAGCATGTGAGACACAACCAACTCGAAAGGCACCGAGGACTCCTTTCATGCAGTCCAAGGAACTCATCAATGAGATGGATGAAACCAGGATACAGGGAACTCTAGGTCTATCCTCTAGAATAGATGTGTTGACGTTGACAGAGGGAGACCTGTAACTACCAAGGAAATGAGGTTTCATTGATAGAAGTGTGAGGGGGGCAACTAGCGATATGGAAAAATACTGGGATTGAGGCACTTAATTAGGAATAGCGGTAGGGGAGTACAGGGGACTCAAAATTCCTTTGTTCAGAGTATGATGGCAGGGATTACCTGGTAGTAGATGATACTGACTCATGGGGAGGTGAGCATATATGGGAAACCGGGAAGATGACTGCAATAGGAGATACTAGGGGAAGTAATTGGACTAGTGATATCTAGGGGATCCAAGGGAGATTCATTGCAGAGTACTCTCAACAAAGGAAACCCACTAGGGGGAGGCTACCATAATGGACACTTTATGTAATATGTGTGGGCGCCTAGAGAAACTGTTTGGGACTTCTTCATACTTTAAGGAGCTTGAAGAAGGGATGAAAGTATGCTCAATATGACACTATCTCTTCGAGTTTTGTCGAGCCTGAGATGATAAATGCTTGATGGTTTTTTCATGTTTAGAGAGTCCAAAAACAGGAAGAAGACTCCAGTGTGGTATATTTTTCGTATATTGGTCTCCTATGTCCTAAAAAGGATTAAAGTGTATATAGGAGAGCTCTCCCAGCCAAAAGGGGTAGAGAGACTTATTTTCCGCGGGTAGTCCAACTAGGACAAAAAAGGTTAAACATATACTGATTGGATGGTCATTCAAATACTTTTACGAGCATGAACTAAACCAAGTTTGCTCGACGATATTTTCTTTATGAGAGGGATGGAAAATATCTTAAATACAACCCATGAATGATCTTTCTTGTAAATTATGGTCCCAATGTCGGACTAAGAATAAAAGGATACACAGGGAAACGTTCCTAGATGGAACGTGCTAGGGTGGTCCTTTTCTTTAAATAGTCTATGCAATCCGAAAAAGGAGATAAATGAGGCCACATAGATGACCTTTCAAATACTTTAACGAGCATGAAAGGAAGCAATCGTGCTCTAAAATATTTTCATTCTTTTAGGAGTCAGAAAAGAGCTTAACAGAAACTCTGTAATGGTCATTCAAGGAAGGAGGAAGTGTTCGATGTACAAAAGGAGGTAATATTATGAACATGGTTGATATGAATAACAGTGGAACACTGGTGTGGCATCCCTGTGGGACGATGGAGGGAGGTCAAATAAGGACAATTTTTCAATATGGATGGAGCGGATGGCTCATGGACATGCCAATACATGCATAGTTTGACTTACGTGGTGGCACACAAATCAAGGGGATTCTGGGAAGTGGCCCGAAAATCAGTAGGGAGGGAGGCAGCCTAGTAGGTCATTTCTTCACATGGGTGTTTTTTGCATAGTGGCAGCATATTCCTATCCTCATAAAGGATGATCCATACGTGATCATGGACTACCATGGAGATCTGGAGATGCCTCGACCTCTAAGAAAGGTTTGGGGACCTGATGGTACGTATACATGATGCTTTGTGGTTGCATTCATATATATTTTACTATCATAATGGTAGCTAGATCATGTGTTTGATGGATATTGACGACATACTGTGTGCATGTGCAGACGTGGGACCGCACCCTCCAGCAGGGTACTGACGGTGCAGGGGAAAGGTGGAGGGGTTAGATACGTCCGTTCACAGGAAAAGGAGGTAGTAGAGTGCGACATTGGACTCACTGCGGCTGGACGTGGAGCGACTATTGGAGGGGTCATCGACTCGTGGTAAAAATGATGTAAAAATGAAAGAAAAACTATGATACAAGGGTATGTATGGTTAGCGACTTCAGGCATAGAAACTCTTGAGGTAGATCCCACTGCGGGGATTCTTTTAGAGGAAACCATTGGTTTCAGCGAGGAGGTATGCCCCCTTGTCAAGACATCTATGGATGACATGAGGGCCATACCACATGGAGTCAAAATTCCTTATTCCAATCTTATCATGGTCTTGGTCGTGAACGAGGACGAGGTCCCCCTTGCTAAAGGTGCATGGGTGGAAGTGGGATTCATAGTGGAACTTTGACCTAGCCTTTATTGCTTCAATAATTTGGAGAGCAACGCGACATTACTCATTGGTTAGTTCAATCATAAATAGGCATTTTTCTAATGATGAAGTATTGGGTAGAAGTTCGACGACAAGGCAGAGTGATAGAATCTGGCATTCAATGGGAATAACCGACTATACATAGTGGACTAAATGAAATGGGGTAAAATCAGTGGTGGTTTTAAGGATATCTCCATCGTTGTAAAAGTGGTGTCGAGATAAATCAGTGGGTTCCTACGTGGTCGATGAAGGGGAATGAATAATAGAGGTATAGATCATATAAATGGTGTTATTGGTGTCCAAGGAAGAGGCTAGAGGGCGGATATACTCAAGGATAGTGATTTCAGACTCATGAGAGTGCTTGTGAAGGTCACCGAGGAGTGACCAGTACTCAGGTAAGTTTGGGAAATGGTGTGAATAATGACCATACATTGCACAAAATGCACATGGGTGGTTGGTTCAGAGCGATTTGTTTTTAACTACAGGAATGGTTGGTACATTGACAACTAGAGTGTCGTAGACTACATTACGCATGTGGGTGCGAAGGATAGGCAAATCGGGACAATTATGTGTCGCATGGCCTTGGACATCGCATAAAGCACATGTAGGAGGAGGACGTGGTGTTTCCAGTTTGTTGGGTGTATTTCCCCTAGTCTTCTTAGGAGGAGGGGCGAAAGGAATAGAGACAGAAGCACTCATTTGTGTCCTAGGGGGTGGACATGACATCATATCGATAGGCTAGATGGGATTCAACACGACCTGTGGAGTCAGGAGGGAGGGTGGGGGGATCAAGGGACCACACATGGATACATAAAGTGAAACCTGGAAGGTTGAGAGTAGCCATGGCTAGCTTACTCACAATTGCAGATGGTGGAAAAAAGAAGAGGATCATGTGTATGGGGAATGAACCCCAATAATTCCCCAAGGGCTGTGGTTGAGGTTGCGAGGAGGTCAGAACCTTACCGGATGTGATGGTGAAAAAATTCGATATGTCATTAGGTGAAGGAGGAGGTGGTAAGTACAATAAGGTGTCCGTGAAATGAGCGTTGGAAAATAATCCTGGGTCAATAGCGGACAAGGAAGGCATGGAAGCACTTTCAATGGTAGTGTCGATAGTAGGGAGGATTTGTTTTGGTGTGGCAGGTCCCTTAGGTTCATAATACGCCAGTTGGTCGATGGTCATGATATTCCTATCATGGGGGAACATCAATATTCGAAATATGGTAGAGGAAACAAATCACATTGCATACATATAACTACGTTCAAGGAGGGGGTTGTAATTGAGTTGGGCATTGAAAACATCAATGTCAATAAACACAGTTTTCCCAACTAACTCAACGGGGACATTCGTGAGAATTCCCTATGGTTGAGAAGCTCGGCCATCATAGGCACGAAGGGTGGTTGTGGAAGGTTAAAGGGTTGGGGATCCAAGTTTATACCAAAAAATGGTTGACATGACACAGGTGGATTCCCCCTCATTGATGATGCATCGATGAATGACCAAATTTTGAATAGTGACCGAAACTTGGAAGGTGACAGATGATGGCATATGGGGTTCTCCTTGATCCAAGTAGAAAGTGATCAACCGAGAATCAGAGGGATCAAATACACTTAACATAGATAACAAATATTTTCATTGTGAAGAGAAAGTATTAAGGACTTCCAGAGAGGACATGGATGAGGGAGACTGGGCCAAGTCATCGATAATACTGTAATTAAAGGAGGATCTGGAAGTGGGTTTATTTATGACACGACACAAAGGGAACCACGGGACTTTGGAAGTCTTGTCCGTGGGAGGTGTCGGCAAATGCAAAGACATATCGAGAGCGGTGGAGGTATATTTCATGGAGGGGTTAATGATCTCTATGGTAGAGCCATACTTGTTTCTCCGAGTCGGTAGGTTAACATCAGATGATAACATCATGAGGTGATGGACACCAATATCAATGGGTTGAGCCGCATAAGTGGTTGGGGTAGTTTGTGGTACCAAATTCCAAGGGTTGGGTTGCAACCAACCCTTGATTTGGTAATGGGTTTTTGTTGTAAAGGAAATTTTACTATGGCTAGGTTTTAAGAGGCCATCAACCTACTGGGGTTGAAAGAGAGATGCATATAGTTATACAAGTAAATACAAGCAAGATCAAAGATTGGAATGGTTCATACCTTATCCAAACGAAGGTTGATCCAAGCATCCCTTCAATCCTCTTCTTGCTCCTCTTTCTCCTCTTGCTCCAAGAGACCTGCAAAACGAATTATACCTTCCTCAAACCAATATGACCACATATAAATTAATGATAATCAAAGCAACATGAAATACTAATATGATTAACATAAACATCTGATCATAAACATAGATTAAATCACACATTGAACGATGATTTGGGAATAAGAAGGACATCACATATTTATTAATCTTGAAAACAAGTACAAGTGTACCTTCTCTTCAAGTTCGACACCTCACGAAATCTTGATCTGCTTCTGCTGCTTCTCTTCTCCAAGGAACTCAGCCTCCAAGCTCTGCAACACAAGGATAATGCTTCTAGGGCAAAGGTTTGGGCAAAGAGAGTCCCAATTCCTCTAGCATAACAATGCAAAGATTCAAGTCTCCTTTCATGGACCTCCCTACCTATATTTATATGCTTGTGAAGAGATAGGGTCGAAGACAAAGTAGTTACAACTGAAGGAGTCAGTTGCATAACTACCCAAACTACCCGAATTTCAAAAAAGGTATTTTTTTGACATCTACAAGAGGTATACGCGGGTTTCAGAGACAACAGTCGTGTATACAAGAGGTATACATGGGTTACAATGCAAATAGTCACGTATTTAGAGCATACATGAGTATTATATATAACAAGTCGCGTACAATACGTGGTTTTCCTTAAGGAAAATCGCATATACATCAAAACATATCATTTTTAGGGTACTTCTAGGAATTTTCAGACTTTGGTGTCTGCGAGAAAGTTTTAACTGACTTAGATACCTTTCTAACGGTGTAGAGATGAGGTCAAACAGAGTTACAAAACTTAAGATATGGATACTCCATGTTAGGTTTTTTTTCAGTGACTTTCATGAAGTGTCGACATGCGATGGAATCATGGGAAAGTGGTCACAGGCAGAGATGTGTCATTTTGAGCTATAATAGTTTTGCAGCTCCATAGGTAGAGGGTCTTGGGATGCAGGGTTTTGTTGTTTTGAAGCGACTACGTTCGGGTCATGTTGAGTATCGGTTTGTAGTAAATGAAATACTCAATTCATGTGGTGCCACTAGTGTGTATAATGGTCATAAGTGTTACAAATGGAACATAGATGGTTAGTCTGCAACTAAGGGCTCTTTCGCGGTCTAGGGGGACACTGGGGATTCTATGCAGGGGGGTTTTCTCTATTATTGTTCATTGGGGGCGGGTTGATTAGGGGGGTTCTGCTGAGCATAGACCCATCCTTAGGAAATGGGAGGAGTTTGGGTCGGAGCTGGTGTAGGTTGCAAAGGTGGTGAGTAGTAGGAAAGAGAAGGTGGAGGGGATGCAAAGCCTACCATATGGCCATTCCACACAGGTTCGAAGTAATTCAGTCCGTGAATGTGAGGAAATGGTGAGAGAGACACTTAGGAAGTCGTGTCTCCAAATTGAGTCATTATGCGTGAAAAATAAGGGGCTTAACTAGGTTGGGAAACACTAAGGGTGCTACCAGGATGAGGTGGTATCAAAGGATAGGATGCGTAAAGGTTTGGAAAATGGGTAATAGAGCCAATGACTCCATCATCAGCATGGGATGCCCCTGGCATATCTCGACATGAGGAGCCAACACGGGGAGCATCAGGTATAATGGTGTACATATAACCCGATTGGGCATAGATGAGATGAAACTATTGTGCCTTGGGGGTGGATTCCTCCTCAGTTTGTGGGAGCTCATATGCAACATCCTTGGTGATGGGGGGAAGTAAGGTTTTGAGAAACAAATCTAGGAAAATCCTATCATCTAATTGGATCTTACAAAATCTATGACGATGATGTTATTCAAGGATATGATCTGTGATATGGGTAGCTGTGTTTTGTCTACATGATAATAAGATTTCCACGCCCTCATCATAACGGACGGGTAACTAGAAGTACTGGAGGAACCTCGAGGCTAACGAGGAAAATTTTGGATAGGTGGAAACAATTGTGAGTGTGCGCTGGAATAACTGCAATTGGATAGAATCATCCACTATGTTGTTAGTTGAACACCATAAGTGGAATGGCATGATATGGTTTTGAGGGTCTTCTCCCGCCTTCCCTTCAAACTTAGGGATGTTTGATGGGAGTTTGCTAGGCATGGGAGGCCATAGTGGGTTATGACGAATGGGGTCAATGGTTAACCATGCCAAATCGGGAAGGTTGAGGCTAGTCATGAATGGTAGATTAGGACCTGAATTGGATCGGGAAGAGACAACAATGGTTCCAGCGCCAGCAAGAATGTAGTTCCCATGGGTAAATGGGGGTGGGTAAGGTTGAATTCCTATAATATGAGTAGACACTGGAATGGTAGGAATATCCAAAATGGTAGTAGAAGGGCCAATATTTCCCCCATGCATGAATGGTGGTATGGTAGGAACCACGATGGATAGAGTGGGGATACCACTAGTGGGAAACGTACCAACAACAGTGTGTGCGGTGGGAAGGGGCTTACTAGGACCATGATTTGTAGGTCCAGCAGAAGAGATACTCAGAATGATGGGTTGAACTGACACAAGTTCACTATTAATCGTCCACCCCTTAAAGGGATTAGGAGGTACACCAACCATGGGGCTAGATGGAGCAGTGAACATGGTATGTTCGAATTGGTAGGAATCCGAATCAGACTCAGATGTAGTGTATGGAACTGAAGGTGGTGAACGATGTTGAATATGGATCCGATGGTGATGGTTCAAAGAACCGAACTAAGGGGTATTCCCCCTAAGTGTATGTGAGTAGCGTGGTCGAGCAATGATGACATGATGGTGCACTATGTAATGAATGTGGGAGTAAGAGTGTCAAAATTCGACTCAAAAACAAAATTACAACTAAGTGTGTCGAAGGAGAGAATAAAAATGGAGGCTCAAAGGCCAAAAAAAAACTCTAAAACCAAACTGCAACAGTGTGTTACAGCATGCGAGTCTACAACAAAGTGGCCATAAATCCAAGAAGAAACACTTCATAGAAATAAAATGACGCACTAACCTATGGGGTATAAGTGCAAACAAAATCCTAGATACAAGCTGGAAGCCCCTCACAAATCGTATCCTCTGCAGGGCGGTGAAATCCCAGTCAAACAATACAAAATGGAAGAAAAATAGGCTAAGAGTATCCCACTACTGAGAGGGATCCCAGGTAAAAGATCTCTAGAAAGAGTGGCAACTAGGATACCTCGTTCATGACACGTCTGGAGTGGTTTCCTAGCACTTCATCCCTTTGGTCCTCGACCCTCGATATACCTCATCATGCAAGAGGAGGACTTTGAAGAGTTAGCCTTTGGTGCAGAATGGAGTGTGGTATTCCACCCTGACTTCCAGAACTGCTTTGTTGTGGCTTACTCTCGCAAAGCAGGGGGCCCTCCGACAGACAGGTCATGACAGTGTCAACAAGTACAAGAGAATTTTGGTACCCTAATGGAAAACAACTATGTCTCAAATGTAAATGACAAAGAAATGTTATTTGGATGCCTATACCCAATGGCCTAACTTAACTAAAGTATTTTTTTGGTCCTCAAATGAGGTTAAATGTTGGTTGATTTAAGTTAATTTTTTAGGATAGCCTGGGGTCATGAACCAAGTGTTTTACTTTAGGGTGTGAGATGTGTGCAAGTGATGTGTATAAACCCCAAAGATCTCACATCCGGGACACAAATGAATATAAATGACAATAAATGACAATAAATATCATGCAAAATAACTATTTCTTCCAGAAAATAAAAAGTACACAAGTAAATGAGCGCATAAGGAGCTTACCAAGTTGTTGGAAACAGGGGTCTCAACTACCAAGCTCGACTAATGGGGATCACATACAAGGTGAATAGGATCACAAAACAAACTAGGTGTATGTAAGGGATCATATCTGGACAAAAACAGGTTAGGAAGGGGTAGGTCTCAGACAAGGCGTCTGGAAAAGGGGCTCAAACACCGAAAAGGAATGAAAAACTACAAGTCGCACTTATTGGCGGAACAAGTGCGATCGAATTCACACAAAAATGTCAAACAGTAGCAACCAAGACATAAAATCAATGGATAGACTCAGGTCGCACAAAACAAAGGTTTATGCGCAACAAGTCACATAAAACGGGGTCACAGTAGCGACCAGTGTCGCTACGGGAGCCTGACAAGTGCGATATGGAGTTTTGGTTTAGGTTGCACTTATCGGGGAAAAATGTGCTACCTAGGTCGTGGTTATCGGGAAAAAAGGTGCGACCTGGTCGCAACTTTCTGTCGGATAGGTGCGATCCAACAGTAAGTGAGGATTTTAAATAAAATACTACCGACTTGGGCTAGGGTGTAGGCACTGAAGCAGTACTGGCTCGGATCTACCACAAGGGGTGAGATTTATGACAGTTGAAGGATCCCAAGTATAACAAACCAATAGAAACACCTGCAAAAAAACGATACGAAAGGATCGACCGAGTGGGGTCGCCAAAATTGTAGTGTGGATTTATCCACTACCATGTGCAAAATCACCTACCCTATATCAACCAGATCATAGGCTAGAGTTCATGGTGTGAAGGATCTCTCAACTTCAACTTGAAATAATAAAAGATAACAAAAATAACAACATTTTTGATTTTTTTGATATCTTCTACTAACTAATAAAAACATAAGAAATGATACCTTTCTGTAATGTGGGCCACTGTAGCCTTTCGAGGAAATGGTCCACCAACTCCACGGTCTGGTTCTCCAGTCATCTCCACTGATGGTTTTCAAATAGGGGAAAATAGATCCAAATGGGTATGGAGCACGATCAACATACACCATGGGAAGGATATGACGAAATATGGGAATAATGACGAAAGGTAATGTCACGTAATGTAATCCAAAAGTGTAGGAATGTTTGCGGGGAGACCTTCATAATGTATTTATAGGATGATCCAAGGTTTTTTGACCCATGGTATTTTATTGTGCATGGTATTTGTCCATGGTTTTTGACCCATTCTCATTTTAGGGGTTTTTGGCCCTTTTTGGAGAGAGTATGGATAAGTCGCAATAAATGCTCAACTTCGCTTCATTTATGGGGGAAGGAATAATAATTTTTGGACCATATTTGGTAGAGTTTTAGTTGTGAAGGTCAAAATGGAGGAAATAATGGTGGGAATATGATGTATATTTATGGTTTGGATCATGGAGAGCTAGGTGAACAATTTTTGGTGTTAACATAGACCGTAAATGCTTCTCCTATTGTAGGTGCCATAGCAATTTCCTTCTTTCCCTTGCTTGAGAAGTGAGATGTCATAGCCACTTCTTCTTCATAGGATTATTCATTATTTTCTCTCAATATTGGCTCGATTTGAGGAATAAATTATTCCGGGTCATATCTTGCTACAAGTTCTTCCTTGATTCCATCTTTTTCTATCATGGGTGCAAAATCAGTTTCCACATCTTCTTTATTTGGAATTTATGGGGGCATAACTAGTTCTGCTATTGTAGGTGCCATAGCAGTTTCTTGCTTTCCCTCGCTTGAGAAGTGAGATGTCATATCTGCCTCTTCTTAATAAGATTCTTCATTATTTACTCTCAACATTGGCTCAGTTTGAGCAATAAATTCTTCGAGGTCTGATCTTGTTACACGCCCTTCCTTTCCTTTTTTCCTAGCTATTTCTTCTTTTATTTCCAATACGATCATTTTCAATTTTGTGTACGTTTCCTCTTCCTTAAGGCATCTTTTTTTTTTAATTTCTTAGAGTTTAGATTCAATAATCCTTCTCGGATTCTGGACATACATAATTTCATTGAATGTTGGAAACATATTGATTCCAATTTGTGAAATCTTCAAGAAGATTTTGAAACTTTTTTTCCTTTTTTTGGGGGGAAAAATAATAATAATTATTAATAGTTAATTAATAATTATTGTTGCTAACTATATAGATAATTTTCTATATATAGTTCTTTATTTATTTATATTATTATTATTATTATTTAAAGTAACAATAATAATATTTATATATATTTTTTTTCTTTCTTACTTTCTTATTATTTTCTTCTTTAACTTTTTTTCCTTTACTTTTTTACTTTTTGTAAACCACATATGGTTTTCATTAAAACCAAGTGTTGTTTTACACTTTTTTTGTTCCTTTTCCTCTTTCCACTCGAACATATTATTTGACCACATGTCACCGTAAAACCTCTATAATACCACTTTTAAAAATATAATTTTTACATGTTGTATACTGTAATTTTTAAATATAATTCATGATGATATGAATACATATTTGCTTGACATATATAGTACATAACAACGAAAAGTTACGTCTCTTTTCATGTCGTTGTTGCATTTAGCATATATAATATTAATTAATTAATTAATTAATCTATTTTTTTTTAACATATTATTCTATTTGGTATGTTACATTATCCCTCTTCTTTCTCTCCCACTTGGGAACCTGCAAAAAAAAACTTCAAACCTTCCTCAAACCACTTTGACCACATATAAAGTAATGATAATCAAGATAATATGAAACCCTAATTAACATGTGATAAAAAATGATATTCAAAATCCATTATACAATGATTTGGAAAGGGAAGAACATCAAATATTTATTAATCAATGGAAGAAGTATGAGATGTACCTTCTCCTCATGCAAGTCACCTCATGAAACCTTCGATCTGGATCTCCTCCTTTTCTCCTCCAAGAATATCAGCCTCCAAGCTCTGCAGCAAGGGTAAAGGATAGCTAGGGAAAAGGTGAGGGGATGAGAGTCCAAATTTCACCAGCATAACAATACCAAAAGCTAAGTCCTTTTCATGGTACCTTATCCATCTCTTATATAGCAATATGAAGAGTTAGGGTCGAGGATGGATTAGTTACAACTGAGGAGGAAATTTCAAAACCACCCAAACCAGCCAAAATTCAAGAATTTTATATTTTTTGACCACTTCATGGGGTCTACATGGGTACAACATTGACAACTCGCGTATGTAAAGTGAAAAAATGTAGGTTTCCCACTAACAATGCATGTATGGGTTAAAAAAATGAATTTTAAGGATATTTGCAAGAGTTTTTAGGAGTTGGTTTGTTCTAGAAAGTTGTTCCTTAGTCTGTTACCTTTCCAATGGTTTAGAAAAGAGGTAAAATGGATTTATATAACTCCTAATATTTCTCTTCCATCCACAAGTGTCCTTTGAGTTATTAACAATAACTTTCATGAAGTGTCGTCATGGAATTGTCATCATGTGACAAAACATGTAAATGTCATCATGGGCAAAGAACTGCCATTTTTTTATATAACAGATGCCCCATAATTTCTGAGGTTAGAGGGTAAGATGATAGCCGAAATACATTATAAAAATAGGTACGGTTGAGTCATGGAGTCGAAGAAAGTAGAGAATCCAAGATCATAGGCTCAAACGAAGGTACCAGAAAGAGAGATAAATGTCAGCCAAACTGATCTCTAAGATATACATGTCCATATATTAATTATCTCCACAAAGATTCAAGGTGGATCCAATATGTGTATAATTGATGTAATTATTATGCACGCACAATATGCAAAAATGCACCATGTAAAATCTAAAGGAGTCATGGCCACTAATGAACAACGTGGATCCATGCTCAATAATCGAACATAGCCACATGAATACAAGGTGGATCTATGTCTCAAAAAATTTCATATAAGGTCTGACAAAATCTTGTGCAACTCGAGAAATAGAAAAAATATGATGATGCTATTGTTGACCAGGACTTCAATCCAAACTTGCCAAAGGTACGAATCCAAACCATGCGAATAGAGGAGATGAAGTCGAACATGGAGGAAACCATTTGATTACCAGTCATTGATGAAAACCGTTAGCAAACGTGAGGGAACCACTAGTAATGAAAATGGTCCCTAATGTACCTAGTACATTCTAACAAGGGTGAATACATGGTCTTGAAGTCAAACACCTGAAGAATCCATCGAGTAGTGAACATTAAGGTTTTCCTGCTACCCAATAGCGAGGGAAATTTCAACCGATGACTGCAATTTTTTCTTTGGAACTTACAAAAACAATACAACACGTTCTTAAGTATTAAAACTACTCAACTGTATAGATATTTATATTTCACATTATATATATATATATATATGTGTGTGTGTGTGTGTGTGTGTGTGTATATATGTGTGTATATATATATAAAGTGACCCCTCTAATTATAAGATCACTATGATTATCTCTCTCTTACCCAAGCTATACGATATCATCTTAGAAATTAAAATTAGTGGATGGCTTGAAAGTGAAGGTAAGAGAGCTAAAGGCCATGTGCAATTTAGAAGACATCACTCTACAACATACTGCCTCATTATGATTAGAATAATTGCAGAGGAATGTTGTAATGTTAAATCCAATCTCTTCTACTGATTTGTGGACATTAGGAAATCTTTTGATACAATGCCTAGAAATAACTTGTGGAATAGATTAGAAGAGCCAAAGGCTCCTTTAGAGTTGAGAGCTACCGCGATAAGATTGTACGAGAAAGTCATTGCCAAATTTAAGAGGACTAAACGATGGTTGAAATATATTAATTGTAATATTGGAGTTAAAAAAGGATGCCCCCTCACCCCTATCCTTTTCAACATATACATAGATAAGCTATATATTTGTTTAGAAGAAGTAGGTTGCAGTGGAATGACCTTAGCTAGAATAGTCACCATCCTCCTTCTCTATCCTAATGATATTGTTCTAATGGAAAGGTGTCCCTTTGACCTTTATAAACAATTAAGGATTCTCAAGGATTTATGCTCTAGCATGGGTATGTCTATTAACACCACCAAAACTAAAGTTATGATTATCAAGTCCATGAAAGACACTTCGCTTATATCTAATATGACAATAACAACTTGGAGGAAGTGTCCTGTTACAAATATCTCACAATTCATATACATCCCAAGCTCAATTGGAACTATAACATTGAGAAAGGGATTAATGAAGGGTGGACATCTTATTTTGACCTAGAAAAAAATTGAAATTCAACAAACTTAGTGATGTGGTATAAAATGAAGTTCATTTTTGAAACTCGCGTAACTCATGTTATCTTGTACGAGTGTGAAGCTTGGGGTTTCAACATTTCTCGGTAATCCTGGAGAAAGATTGAGCAAATTCAAAAATGTTTTATCACATATAACCTCAGAATTAAAAGCAATACACCCTATCTTATTCTCCTTATAGAAGTGGATCTTCCCCACATCGAAAGCATCGCTATGACTAGGTACCTAATAAACAAGAACAAGATAAATAACATGGAAGACCATAGACTCCCTAAAATTGCTTTAGATTCTAGTCAAAACCATCTACAACTTAATAGAGGACGGTGTAAAGACACCATGGCTTGGTTAAACCATAGGGGGATTGACAAAAATGCCACTTTACAAAATATCAACAACCTCAAAATAATATCATGTATAAGTTTAAAGAGAAAACGTGGGACGAGAAAGTTTTAGAGGTTAAAATAAAATTAAGGTATTATAAGGAGGTCATTCACCCTAATCTAGAAGATAAAAAATATATCTCTCTCTTAACCAATTCGAATATGAAGAAAAATAATATAGCCAAGATAAGAACCAACTCCCATGAGTTTCATAGCGAAACAAGACACCAGGCAATCCCTAAAATAGCATGGGTGGAAACGATTTTCCAACTATGTGAGTCTTTGAGAGTTGAGGATGAATGCCATTTTATTTTAGAGTGCCCTCCATACACCCATATTCAATTACAGTTTCCTAACCTTTGTTACAATTCTAACTTACATGAGCTTCTATCTTGTCAAAATTACGGTGACCTAAGAATGCTTCTTTCGAAGTTTTTCATCATATGAATAAAATTTTATAGTAATCCAAATATTTTATTTCTCTTCTTTTAAGGTTCGATAAACCAAATAGATATTCATAAACATTAATCTTCATCACCACTTTTTTCTAAAATTATATATATCACCTCATCTTTAAAACTTTACAATAATATATATTTAAAACAAATAAAATAAAAAAACATTATTTATTAAATGCACACTTTCCTTACAAATATATATATATATATATACAAATTCATTCCTTTATTCATAAGTTGGTATTACTTGATAAAGTGCAACGCGATATTAAAAGTAATATGTTAAAAAACATAAATTATACTTGGTCAACGTTTCCAATGTAATGATTCAAAAACATCACTATGAATACTTGCAATGTAATCATTTACCATCATTCTCGTATTGCTTTAATGTGGACCCAAATAAATTATTCATGGGAGATCTTAAACTTCGTATTGTAAGATCGAAACCATAAAAGGTCAAAAATTCTCTTTTTATTATCTTAATTGATGTTAATATCTTATCTATCTTAATTGCTTTGTTAATATTTATTGATAAAATAACGTAACAAAAATTCGTTAAAGGCATGCGTGTATTATCTATGTGCATAGATATTCATCCCAAAAAATAAGTGGAGGGAGCGTAAAACCACGCGTTTATCTATGTACATATAGATATTCTTCCAGGAAAATAAGTGGAGGGAGGGTAAACGTGTGCATTTGAAGTGTATTTTATGATTTAAAAGTGTTATTAATTGAGAATTTTAAATTTTGTATAAAATTATATAAATCTACAAATATATTTTTAATAAACAAATATATAATACCCGTCTTTAAGGCTGTTGTCCTCCTTATTAAAGTTTGAAAAATGTATTGTATATGGTAATCTCTCAAATTAACAAGATGAAAATGGAATTACCTGTCCCCAATGCAATATTATGGAAGCTCTCTAGGTCTCTTGTTGTGATTATTGAAAGGTATTATAAAGAGGTTGATTATTAATAAATGCTTTAAACCTGGTTGACAATGGGGAGAGAAATGGAAACCTCTAACTAATCTGAACAGGAGGAGATACATGGACAGCCTTGGACAATCTGGGAAAGCGTACAGATAAAAAAAAAAAAACCAATTGTAGGTATATGGAAATTTAATATATTATAAAATATAGAATTAATGATGACCTTTCAATCACGAGTTCATAATATGATTTAGGAATTTGAACCAGCTACGAGGATTCTTATTTACCTTTCATTTTTGGACTTGCTACCCACCTTAAGATTAGATTTACTTATACTTATACTTACTGAATGAATGCTTTGGAGATACAACTCTAGACCGAGATGGGACTAGATCAATCAATTTCAGCCTTTCCTTTCTTATTGTCTTACCAAACTTAGTGATTAGATGCTTAGTAGCACTTAGAACATTTGCATTTACCTCTTCCTGCAGACATTAAAGGAAATTTCAACTCAAAATGAGCCTCCTAAGGAAAATAATTAAAATAATATTTATTAATTTTGGAGGAAGAAAAGAAAAAACTACTTTTTGTGTTCGTATTTTCGACATATATCCCTGTGTGTTTTACTCAAATTTCTGCCGGAAGAGCTCTTTGGATGCGGAATTAAATTCCACATCCAACGAGTACTCACTCAGCATACTTTTGACGGACCCCACTACCCCAAAAACAAGAAATACCTGAAGAAAAAAAACTACTTTTTTGTTCGTATTTTCGACATATCTCCCTGTGTTTTTACTCAAATTTCAATTGGGAGAGTTCTTTGGATGCGGAATTTAATTCCGCATCCAACGAGCTCTCCCGGTCGAAATTTGAGTAAAAACACAGGGAGATATGTCGAAAATACGAAGAAAAAAAATAGTTTTTTTTATGATACCTATCCCCAAATTTATATTAACAAATTGTCAAATTTAAAGCATTTTCATTGCCTAACATGTGATGACATGGAATTTGAATTAGGGTTGAAAGGCCCATTTTGAGTTGAAATTTCCTCTAATGAACACCTTTCAGGGAGAACCTAGACCAACAACCTTGCAAACATCTTAACCACCTTATACCAGCTCACATACCTGAACTTTTAGCATTCTCGGGCCTCCAACTCCCTTTCTTCATGAATCCATAGAAACAAATATACTAATAAATATAGTAATAATGTATCATTAGGATAATTGTGAGCTATGCCAAGATTATGCATTAACACCAGACTTTAAGATTATGTATCTATGTGTTTGTACAGTGTACTTCTTAAGCTAGTATATTGTTTATATATGTTTTTTTAATTATACTTTAGGATATGTGTTCAAGTATGTAATAATGATTTAAGGTGTTAATAAATATTGTTTTTGTATTTTGATGGTGTTTTAGAGTTAAATTATGTTGTTATTTGATAGTTAAGACAAAATATCAAATCAAGATAGACAAAATATAACTATGAAAGCAAATAAATATAAGCAACACTTGGAAATAACAAAATCAAGCAAACCTTTATTGATATAAAAAATTGAGAGCAATGTTCACTTGCCTCTTTGAGGGGACAACCCCTAACTCAATAGACCTCCAAATAGAATAATATTAGCTTCGAAACTAGTTACATAACTTTTACTATTATAAATAGTTTTTAATTGACCAAAACCCTAACCAACTAGTGGAGGGTCCATTGATGAGGCCTCAACAATAACTAGTTGACTTTTTTTTCCAAGAAAAAAATATTTATATTTTAGAATTGAAAAGGGAAATCAAAATACATTTGTAGTTAGATGTTCAACTAAATCCATCGTTTAAAAAGTATTCATCCCATAACTATGACTTATACAATCATCCTTTAAAATATATCCAATATCGATTCTTATCGATCATAATGCATCTGATATACTGACGTAAACACTATTGGAAAAAGTTTTAAAAAGGAGCAAACTTTTTTCAGACAAAGAAATGAATTGCTTCCAAAGGGATTTTCTCCCTGAATTCCTTTTCAATTAGACAACCTTCCCTAAAAGTGAGGGATTCCTTTGAGTTGGTCTATTTTGTGATTAATTCCTTATAAATTTGTGCAAAGGCGACTTCTTCAAAATGGGATTTTGTCTCCAAACAAATTTTCATGATTGATGCCAAAGCCATATTTAAAACTTGTATTTTTCCAATTTCTTCAATTCATCTATAACTTTGAGTCTCCTAGCATCTCCATCATGCTCACATTATTCTCAAGAGAGATTTTCATCAAGATCCAAAGAGCATAGAACTATGTTAAATGTTATTAGTTACAAGACCAACTCCAAGCTTCAGAGTATAATAATGTGCATTATGTTTTTTAAAAGATGGCACCTACACCACACAAAACTAGAATTCCTTGACATGCTCCATTAAAGAAGCTCCAAGACTTAGTGAAGTCAATACAAGGTTCTTGTAATGTTCTTAGTCCTTTCTATTTAAGAGGCTTCCAACCTTCTCCATAGGAAATTTTGATTTGACAAGTTAAACAACCTACAATGTGATCCTCTTTTCTCTAAAAGATCATCTTATTTATGGCTAAACACATTGCCCATAATACATAGCATCGAAGAGATTTATGAGAAGCCTTAAATATATAATTGTAATCCAATACTCAAAGCAATCCAACAAAGATACTTTAATCCAACACTCAAAGAAATCCAAACTATTACAATGATCATTTATCTCAAAGATTAGTAGGTTTAAATCTTTGTAGAACATCCTTCTAGACTACCTAGTAAATGAGAAATTAACTAAGAGATTATCCATTGTCTCACTTGCTTCCTTACACAATATACAACATCCATGCCCTATCTAGTTTCTTTTTTTGTCCATTATCCCAATTAAGTATCTTATTGGCCAGCACAAGCCAAAGGCAGATTCTAGATTTTAATGGGATTTCTAACTTCCAAATGAACCACTCTCGAACAACACTACCTCTCTACTCTTGATTTTTCTTCTATTTTAACCTCATAACCCAATTTAGCATTAAGCACCCCCAATAGCTTTTTTTTGGTTCATTTTAACTCATCATCTTGTTCCTTGAGTATCATGGCATTATGTTTTAGAATATTCATATAGTGTGTCCACTTAGTTTCTTGTCCATTCTAAAGTTACAATTCCTTTATTGTTTTCTAGTTTTGAATCCAATTTCCCTATTCCATACCATGAAGCATTTTCTAACTTTGTAATTCCTTTGATATGAAGAGTTTGCAAAATAAGATATAATAACTTATGATTTCCACTGTACCCAATCCAAGGGTCCTCACCTATTTTTAATTTATTCCCACTAATCATTTTCCAAGCCATCCAATTACCTAAATAGCCAAAAATTTAGCTAGACCTTTCCACGAATTTGATGCTCCTTTTAATGATTTACTCTCTTGCCCAATCTAGTATTTTGGTTCTTTATTCTCTAAATAGTACTTAACCTCATAACTTTTCCCCATAAATCTGTGTTGAATATAAACTTTCAAAGGTTTTTTGTTGCTAAGGCCTAATTGAACAAAAAATTATTTTTGGCATATAATCCAAAATTTAGATTCTAAACTAACACTAATAATAAATCCACAAACATCAAAGCATCAACATATTCAATATTCCATACAAAATAGGGTGCTCATGAGAATTACTGAAACAAAACTAGAAACGAAAACATGAATTCATATATTCATACACAATAAATTAAACAAACACACAATAACATAGAACCATTCCGGAAGAACCAACCCACTGTCTTTTTCTTCATTCAGTGCATAGAGTTCAATACTATTGTAGGGTTTTAACCAATGTCTTGTCAATTCTACTAGTCTACTTAGCCAACCCTTTTCTCCTTCTGATACGTCTTTAAATAGACCTGGTTAGAGTTATTGATTTATAACTAATCTCAAATTGTTTATGTTACAATATGTAGTTACAAAAATAGATCGACGCATGAAAGTTAAAGTTTGTTCTTGGCACACAATGAACCCAATAATGGCATGCAATGCAAAATCCCACGCACAGAGTAGTCATGTAGTGCACAACTTGAGTCTTTGGGGTGCATATCAAAACTGTAAAATAGGATGCCAACATGCCCCCAACCGATCATTGCATTTCCCTTGAGACAATGAGATCTAATTCTAAAAAATAGAAGCCACTAAGGAAAGCTTGGGATTTAATTGATTAATGAAATTGGAAAACTCAAGATTCAAACTAGTAGAAGACTCTAGCAACACTTCCAATTGCTGAGTAAAAGCAACGACATCTTATAAAGTTGTTGTTCTTCTTTGGTACTAACCTCTATACACAATTGAAAAGTCTCAAGATACTAGCCATGCAGATTGATCAATTTAGTATATTTATTTTCCATGTTCTCTTGAAATTTTGTCAATATAGTGTTTAACTTTTGTTTCTTATACCTGTATGAAATAATCTGATTTGTAAGTGAAGTCAGTTCAGTCATAAGCTCTTTGCACACACTTGGTGGAATCTTGGGAAATGATGTCTTCTTTGTTGATATCTTCTCTTCACATCCCTGGAGTGTAATTCTAGTGCATTCTGCAAGTGTGTCCATAGAAGAATTCTAAATTCTACAAGGCACAAATGACCTTAGATTCCTTCCTACTCTCTATGGTACAGAGCCTCAGCCACATCCATTTATTTATTAAATTCTTCTTGCTCTAGACTTTAATACACTCACAATCTCTTGAACCTTCTGTGGCACAGGGGCTTCACCCATGCTAACCGTATTGGTTTGTTTTTTTTCTATTGTTGTTGTTGTTGTTGAGTATCTTGATCAAAATATGATTACTTGGTGTTCAATATTGGTTCAGAATGGATATAATTGGAACTTTTGATGTGTTCTATGTATGAACTGTGTTGTTGGATTTTGAAGTTGAAGAACCTATTGTGCTGGTACCTTTTCTAAGTGATGATTATGTTGATGACTATGATGAGATAATCAATGTCCTAGGCTGTTTTCCCTTTGTTTTCTCTGATTTCACTTTTTCAGAGTGCTTCCTCTTCAACTTTGATGTCTTTAGGGATGTACGAGGTTAGGATTTTGAGGTACACCCCACTAGTGCTTTGTATTTCTTATAAATTCTCTTGGTGGATTTGATAATCGTGATGTGTACATCCTTAAATTTCGATTGTAGCTCCTCAGTCCATTTTGGAATTGGAGCTTGAATTCCTCCTTCGTTACACAAAGATATGAATGGGGTGTGTCAATCAATTTATTCATCATTCAATAAACCATTCTACATTTAATTTATCAATCTAGGTACGTAAGCTTATTAACTATTGACACAATATTTGCAAAGTGACTAACTAATTCCTAGCTTTCTTGGTCAATTGAAAATAAGGACTATGCATTAACAAATCTCAAAATCACTCCTACCCAACTTGTGACCTAAAGGAAAATACTGAGTAATATTAAGAATTCTTAATAGACTTAGACTTGAGCTAATGCTCACTACTCCATTCAATGTTGAATTAATCCTTAATGTAAATTATGCATACTTAAATTAGACTTAGACTTAGACTTGAACTATTGCTTAGTACTCCATTCAATGGTGAATGAATCCTTATTGGAATTTATGCATACTTAGATTCAGTGGTGGATGATCTTATATGACTCTAAAAAGGAACTTGAACTCAAATCATAAGAATAAAGTATCGCTTATTCCATTCACATAGATAAAGAACTGTATTATCTTATATGTACGTGATTGTTAACAATTATTGCATCATGCACCATAATAATTAAGGTACCAGAACTCAGTCTTTCATTATGTATTGTTACTCACAAAATGTTCCTGAGGTCATAGAGGTTGTGGACACTTTGGACTATGAATAATTATCGGTATATATTTTGCACTCTATCTCTCTCTTTTAACCATGCACAAATAAAGGAAAAAGACAATACTTTGATATCTCATATATGATAAGTTTGTGAAACACTTTAAAAGGAGAAATTACATATCAACAATACACCACTTCTAAATATGCAAACTACAGTGCTCAAGACAAAACTGAATATCTCTTGAAAACAAAGTATATAATGTCATGCACAAACAAGCACATCACTCTTTGTTTTATGTTATACAGAATAGAAAAATATAAGCATATATAATAGTGCATCTCATACACAATAACACTATCAATAAACAACACACATATTCACGATCTAAAACATAAACAAACTGGAAACACATGCTACTTACAAATATAGAGAGCAATGTGCATCTGCTCGAGGGGCCCTCCTAAGTGAGATGTCATGCTATGGAATAATCACATGATTACATGCAACCGATAGTTCATCAATCCCTCACCAACATTCTATTAATCAAAAGAACAAAGTCTAAATTTACAGCTACAAAGTCTCGTTCATGTTAGATATTTAATGGTATACAAGAGATTTAAACATTTGCTTGACCCAACTTACAACAGAGGTTTTACCTCAAGACTTTTACATTACCAATTACATCAAGGACATCTCCCAAATGAGGAATAATAAAAAATACAATAGATTAGCTTCTGAAGTTACATTTCTTTAACACTCCCTCTTAACAAGGAAGGTATTCTACGACAGCAACAACAACAACGGTACAACTAACTGGTGAACCTATATGTCATAGGAATTTTGGAACAACGATAACATCATATATTTGAAACATCAACATCACCGTCAGCATGGAACACCATCATCATCAAAAGCATGGAACATCATAATCATCACCATCATGATCATCATCCTCCTCCTCCTCCTCATCAGTAGCATCATCATTAACTTCCTCATGTGACTGTTGGAACATCATCATCAACATCAACATGGAACATCAACATCATCAGTAACATCATCAGTAGCATCATCATCAACATTAACATGTGACTACTGAACATCATCAACAACATCAACATGGAACATCATCATCATCATCATCATCAACATGGATCATCATCATCATCATCAACATGCGACTACTAGAACATCGTCATCATAAAAAACATCATCATCATCAAAAGCATTTCAAGATCTCTCTCTATCTTGTTGCATGATGTCTTAGAGAGTCTTACCATCTCGTCACGGGATGTCCCATCTAAAATCATCACCCCATTGTAGAATGAGAGGATATTACCACCTCATTGCAAGGTGTTCTATATAAACTCATAATCCCCTCTTAGGACGAGAGGATCTTACCAACTTGTCGTAGGGTTTTCCATATAAACTCATTACCCCGTCACAAGATGGGAGGATCTTACCACTCCGTCGCAAGGTGTTCCATCTAAACTCATCATCCTCTTGTAGGATGAAAGGATCTTACCACCTAGTCATAGGGCGTTCCATCTAATATCGTCATCCCATTGCATGGAGTTCCATATAAAATCATCATCCCATTGCAAGGCATTCCATCTAAACTCATCATCTTGTTACATGTTGAGAGGATCTTACCACCTCATCATAGGGTGTTAGGAGTGTCAGTCATTGGATAATAATCAAGTTAGCATGGTTATTTCCATAGGCCATTATCCCCTGGCCAAGTCATCATGGAAATATTGAGGAATGCATTCCTGATGTGCATCATCCCTCTTCATCTCCTCCGTCACGGAGGCCATCCTGATGTCAAGTCCATTTGACAATTTTCCATCACTCAAACTTGTCTAAGTCATCATGTCACTTATACTACTCCCTCTGCCACAGAGGTCATTTTGATGTCAAGTCAATTTGAAAATCATTAGTGAGAAAGAATACAATCATGTGAAGTATAGGTTAGTTGGACTGATTGTCTTCAACCTTGTGTAAAAGGTTGAAGTCTTCTTCAATCTTTCTTTGTGAGTCTTCATCACATGATCTTTCTTACAATTTAAATCCAAATGTATGATTAGTATTATGCATACTACCATAAATCACACCATTGACGACCCGGGTTGTAGGTTGCTGAAAAAACTACAAGGCAATCAACAGAAGGAAAAAGTCCAACCAGAAAGGATTCGATTCAATCCCACACAGAGACGATTCTATACCTGATTTGTTTGGGATGACTAATTCCTATGGATACAAGGCCTCCACTGGCACACAGGTTTGTCAAATCTATAATATATGTTCTTAGGACAAGTGAGAAAAGATTCAAAGTAACTGATTCCTAGACTAACTGTTTAAGAAAAATTAAACAGGGTAACTAGTGGATTCAAGATAGGGAAGTTCCAAAATATAATAGGAAAAATAAACTAATTACTCAATGTACAGAAATGCAAATTAAGATCAATCTCTTTGACCAACTTTAAATAAATCTTACATAATGAAAATTGCAAAAGGTTTATCTAAATATTACAGATGTACAACATGTCCAAGAGGAAATACTAATTTACAAATCAGTATCAGAGATCAATGACTAATCATCAACTGTGAAATAAATCATGTGGATCAAACAAAAAAAATTGTTTAACACACATTCAATATGTCAATTTCGTAAGGAAAAGTCAATATGTGAACCAACACATTAATAGATAAACAACCAAGAATTAGCATGCCAAATAGATAGAAGAAGGACTGGAATTCATTAAAGACATTTATTGAAAAACCATGAAACATAGCATAAAATGATTGTAATTTTATTAACTTGCAAAAAAATACAAAGTACAAAAATCACAAGCTTCCATGTTATGCACTTGGTCATCTGTTCTTAAGTATAACTCCTAGCCTTAATCTCCAGAGTTCCTCCTACTTGGAAAATTCCTTCCCTTTAAATAATATTACATATTTAAAAATTAAAAAAAATTCCCAACATGTGGGATTACAAAATAATGTAGTTTCAAGTATTTCGAAGGGAGGAACGCCACTTGGCATCTAAGTCCATCAAATCGTCAATGTATTGATATTTTGCATGCTCTAGGTGTACTTCTGTTCTGCAGATTTGGGATGCAATATCCCTCTTCTTGAATTTCTTCCACTCTCCAAGGTACACCGGTATTATGACCATCGCAGCATGAGGTATCTCAATCCATCTCGTGATCTCCTGCATGGTGAGCCGGTTTATTCCTTGGATCTTCTCCTTAGCTGTAGAAAAATTTCGTTCAATTTCCTCCAATTTGAGCTTAGGGGGAAAGTCCTGGTCAATCGGATCTAGAGAAGCCAAGTCCAAAAAACTAAGCAAGGTTTCAACAGCTAACCAACTAAGTCTGCATGCCATATGTCCACCTTTGATGATGGATTCTACTGCATCATAGATGCTCTCCAAGGTCTCTATCGTAACTTCAATTTTCTTGGTCTAAAGTTTATCCATAATTGGAAAATCATGTAGTTTGTCTCTGATATGTTTCTGCCAGTCTAATACGTTGTAGAAAGATTTAGCTGTTGTTATTCTACGAGTATGATGATATTGCAGAACATCATATTATCGATCGAATGAATTGTATAGTTCCCACATTTCAGAAAAACCAACATACAAACTGACCGTAGACTAAGAGACTCCATCGTGGAATTTACAGGCTAACTGCTTAAATTCTTCTGCTGTCAATCTGGAGAAAGAGGAAGCAGCTGAGACTAGAAGAGACTCCTTGAGCTATTTCTCAAAGGTATCAATATTGTTTTCCTATTGTTGATTGAGAACATCTAACTTCTCAAGATGATGCTTGAGATAGTCATTCTTCTTCTGCAACTGTTTCAACTTCTCTTCATGCTCTTGCTTCAGAAGGTGGAATTCTTGTTTATGGTGTGCCTCAACAGCTACCAAGCCTGGTTTGGTCTTCTACAGCTCTTGTTATTTGTCCAAAATATATTTATTCAATTGTGAAACTGAATAATAATTAGCTCTTGCAAAATACCCCATGGTAGTTGTTGTATCTAAGGCCCCTTGTTTAATATCATGGGAATCTGACTTCGAGATGAATTTATTAAGATCGGGCACTTGTTTGAGTGTGCCTTCCCTCATCCTCTTAGTTCCTTTTTTCATCACTGCTTTGTCGATATTTATCCAAAAATATTTTCCTAAAGAGACCACAACATCCTCACCAAAATATGCCATCACTTCAGAGGCTCAAATAGTTTCTTCTTGGGGAGTAACCAGGGGATCGGGTTGATATTGAGACACTGGGATTTCCAAATTAATGGGTGTAATAATCACGAGATGAGTGGGGAAAATGGGTACAAGATATGAAGAAGAAGTGAGGATAGGTGTATGAATTTGGGGAGAAGGAATGTTTATTTGATGAAGGTGAGGAGGGACGGATGTTGGTGTATTGCGAGGTAGTAAGGGTGTGGAAAGAATAGATGAAGTAATGGGAGAATTAGGACTAGGTACATCAACTAGTACCATAAGAGTCCTAGTGGTAGCTTCAAGAATTGGGGATAACTTTAATTCAGAAAAATAAAACTTAGAAAATGATGAATCAAAAATATTTTCAGACATCAGGGTGTTGGGAATACAAGATGTTGTAGATGTAAGTATATTTAAAGGGCATGTGAAAGGCCCACTTTCTTCCTCCAAGTCACTATGAATCTCATGAATTTCAATTTTAGCTTGTGGTGGAGGTTCTACTCGCTGATTTGGAGGGATATTCATGGGCACTTGTTCCTAAGGAGAAAGTTGAGCTAGTGGTGATGGTTGTTCTTCCCTGGGTAATTCCTGAGGTATCTACTGTGGTTCAGTAGTTGGTGCTTCTTGTACTTGTACCTGTTGAAGAATAAGCTGAGTTTTTTGCTTCTTGGGATGAGATTCAACCTCTTCTGTCTGTGTCTGCTACTCAAAACTGAGCTTCTCAATATTTCTCTTAAACTCGACCCCTTTATATGAAGGGTCTCCAACATTTGTGAAGTCTGGGTTCTTACAGGAGTCTCGAAGAAAACCTTACCTTTATCCTTTAACTAAGCAACTAGGCAAGCGGAAGAGCTTGCGGCTTGATCTTTTGCTTCCTTCTCTATGTTTTTCCTATGAAGGTTCTCCTCTATGACCAGCTTTACCTTTCTGAAGTGGAGGGTGGAATCCTTGAGGTCCTTTTGATACTTGATGACATGAGCTTTCACATATGGATAAGTAATATTTCTCAATGATTCTTGAAAATCCATCACTGCTTTGTAAATGGAACCATCAAGCTCATCCTCATGAACATACTGAAACTTAGCATGTTCCTAAACAAAGAGGTTGGCTAGATACGATTTAGGGTCATGCATTCTTCTTGGGGTGTAGCAGGGATTTCTCCCTTGCTACAAGGCAGGAATGGCTACCTTCCATATAGAGGATAGAAGGATAGGTTCCTGGTGGTGAATGCAAAGAAAAATAAACAAATAGAACAGAAAAATGCAACCCCTCTGCAAACAAGGTTAGGGTTTAGCTCCAAGACCCTGCAAGAACATGTTAGAAAACCTGCAAATAAATAATGGAAACCTGCAAGAAAAGATGGGTTAGAGAAAACTAAACAAACAAGACAAAATAAAACAGTATACCTTCATTTTGTGGAATGGGCCACCATGCCCTAGCTTGAAGAAGCACCTCTCTCTCTTGGCAATGGGGGAGCTATGGCTCTATGGGAAGATGGATGAGAGGGAGTGTGGGTGGCTTGAGAGACAAATGGTCTTAAGGCATCCAATCGGGCAGCATAACAGTATGCAAGGGAGAAGTGATTTGAGAGTGACCCCCACCCCTCTATTTATAGCTTTTTTAGGGTTCTAAGCCCTTGGTCAGGGCTTTAGCCCCTTTTTTGGTTTTTTAGCCCCTTTCACTCAATCTTTAGCTCATTTTAGGGTTTTAGGATCCTTTAAGGGGTTTTAGCTCCTTTTGGGAGGCTTTAGCCCCTATGAAAGCTATTTAGGCTCTTTTTAGGTGTTTTTAAGCCCTTATTCATGTTTTTAAGCCTTCTTGAGGGTGTGGGGGTCAAATGGGGTCAAATGAGGGTCGTGCATGGGTGTCCTTGGGTGGTGTAGGCCATGTAGAGATGAGTGAGGGATTTTTTGGGTTAACATATTGCCCCCTAGTGTGTGAGGGTAGGAGCTCATTGTATGGTCGACGGACATCATAGGATTTTTTGCGGAGAGGTGGTGCTTCCTAGGCTGGGGCATGGTGGCTTTTGGTCTTTGTATTAATATGGTTCCCATCAATGGGTGAGATACAAATAATGTGTGACATGTATATGGACAAGGCAGGCGTCCCCATGCTCGTAACAATGTCAAAAGAATAATGTGATTTATGCTCTATAATACAAGAGTCGATCATGTACAACTGATGATACATAGTGGTTGCCTCACTGAGAGGCTGAATACAATACTGGTCTGAAGAACTGCTACATTGGATCCATGGCATTCTCATGGAATGCTATATATTCATGACTGATAACCTGCTGGATCTAGAACGGTACATAGCTATATGGACTCACTGATGGAGAGTCAGATTTTCTGTGGTACAAGTATGCTGCATCAATCATAAATCTATATAGAAGCGTTGCTAGGGCTTCTGAACACTGTCTCCAACACAACCCAGAAATCACAAGGGACATAAACCTATTTAGCTCCCTCGAATAGAATCATCAATGTGCTAGAGTCAGGTGACATCCGGGGTCTTCAACCAAATACTGCACGGACCAATACCCTGTATGAATCTCAACGGTGCAATGATGTAGCTGGATTCAAGCACGTGAGAAACAACCATCCTGAGAGGCACTAAGGACTCTTCTCAAGTGGTCTGAGGAACTCATCAATGAGGTTAATGAAACCAAGATACAGGGACCTCTGGGTCTATCCTCTGGAATATGTGTGTTGTCATCGACAGGGGGAGACCTGCCCCAGGTTAAGGAAATGGTGTTTCCTTGACCAAAAGCACGAGGGAGATAACCGAAATATGTGAGACAATCTGAGGACTGACCCACTAAATGGGGGGGTTAAGGGAAAGGGTTGAACAAGGGCAGAGGGAGTGTAGTAGACTCAAACTTCCTTTGTTCAGAGTATGACAGCAGGGCGGACCAGGCAACAAATGAAACTGACTCATGGGAATGGGATCATAGCTGTAATACCAGGAATGTCACTGCAGATGGTAAATACTTGGGGGAGGTAGACACTTTTGATATTGATGGGATCTAAGGAAGACACATTGCATAGTACTATGAACAAAGGTGACCCAAAGTGGGAATACTGCCAAACTATTTTCTGTGGGGTGGTGTCTAGAGACACCGTTGTGGTACGATCTTATGGATTTTTGGTGAGCTCGAGAAAGTAAATGCTCAATGGTGCTTTCAATTTTAGAGAGTTTGAAAGCACGAAGAAGACTCCAATGGGGGCTCTTTTTCATTAGTAGTCTCCTGTGCTCGAAAAGGGATAAAATTATACATACGAGAGCTCGCCCATCCTGTAGGGGATGAGAGACTTCTTTACCGTTGGTAGTCCAATCAGGCCGGAAAAGGTTAAACCTATAATGACTGGATAGTCATTCAGATACTTTTACGAGCATGAATGAAACCAAGTTTGCTTGACAATCTTTTCTTAATGAGAAGGATGAGAAAGAGCTTAATGACAACCCGTGGTGAGCTTTTTCATAAATTTCGGCCCCTCTACCTGAGAAAGCATAAAAGTATACAGAGGGGAATGGTCTTGGATTGAATATGCCAAGGTGGTCCTTTTCATTTGATGGTCTACATAGTCCTCAAAAGGAGATAAACGAGACGATGTAGACACCCTTTCCTATACTTTAACGAGCAGGAAAGGAAGCAGATGCGCTTGGCAATCTTTTCATTCTTTTAGGAGTCAGAAAAGAGCTTAAAAGAAACTCTAGCATGGTCAACTGATTGCGGTGGCACAGGCGGTGCCCCATCTCAGGACAGTGGATAGTGGTCCAAAGGTCATCTGTGTAGTATGGATTGAGCAGATGGCTCTTAGACATACCAATACATGCACAGGATAGATCATGGCAAAGGCACACAAACCGAGGTGGCTCTCGGACAGAGGTCAAGAGAGTGGTGGACGGACTTGACTACATGTGATGTGAGTGTAAGTCTGGAGGCAGTAAATACATGCAAAGGAAATGATCTGTCTTCCAGACGATGGTCCGGATATCTGCATAAGGTGTGGTGGACAAAGTAGACAGCTATGTGTTAAAAATCAAAATGATATTCCTTGCCACGGGCAGTTGCCCGAGAACCCGCATGAGTGGCGGTAGGCAAATTTGTGATGCAAGAACAGGTCTGGAGACACTTACATCACAATGATGTGGCTCATAAACCGGGGTAGCTTCTGGGAAGTGGTCCCAAAAATTACTTGTTAAACATGAGAGGATGGTCTCATAGGGAGATAGAAATTTGAGTCCGGAGGTGTGAGAGGTGTCTCAAACAAGCTCCGGGTGAATTTGGATTAGCAACTAATGGTGTTGCCCCTGACTTGTGGTAAAAAATGTTAAAAAACAAGAAAAGAAAATGAAGTGACTCATTGGTGATGTTAAGTGTAAAATATCTTGAGGTAGAGCCTGTTGTGGGGTTCTTCAAGAGTCGATCATCTGAGTCAGTGAAGCGGTATGCCCCCTTGCCGAGATGAAGGTCATTGGCAAGGTGGGATGATGGAATCTGGTATTTTATGGGAAGAACCAATTTCACACTATGGTTTAAAGGGAATGGGGTAAAACCGAAGGTGGTCTTACATATATCTTCGTCATCGCATGAGTGGTGCCGGGATAGATCAGGTGGATCTTCCACAGCCGATGAGACAGAAGGGAAACTAGTGCTAGAGATCATGTAAATGGTATTGGTTGTGGTTTTTGTGGCCTTGCCCCCAGTCTCTGTTGGAGGAAGAGGGGCAGGCCTAGAGACAGGAGGAGTCTTTGATGAACCTGGAGGTAGGTGTAACATCATCTCAATTGGATGGACATGAGTCAACACATCCTAGGGCCTTAGAGGTAGGGTAGGTGGTTCAAGGTACCACACAGGATCTCCCAGTGTGAAATCCTATAGATTGTGGGTTGCCAAGACAGACTTACTCATGATCCCGGATGGTAGGAAAAGGAAAAGGAAAAGAAAAAGGAAAAGGATCATGTTGATCAGGAATGAACCCCACTATTTCCCTGGTAACTGAGGTTGCGGTTGTAGAAACAACGGAAGAGACAGGTCTAATGGACCGTTGGTGGTGGTGGAGACAAGAGGGTCAGTAGAAATGGACATCATGTAAATGGACATGGTGTCCGAAGAAGGAGGTGGGGGGTGAACTTTTTTGATCAGGGTGATCTCATATTCAAGGGAATGTTGACGAAGGTTGGCTAAATCCATTCGAAACTCGGACAAGTCTTGGAAGTGGTGAGAATAGTGTCCATACAATTTGCAAAGGGCGCACACATGGTTTGTTCTCAATGACTTGTTTCTCATTATTGGCTTGCTTGGGAGTTCAACCACGGGAAGGTTTTCCATTATATCCATGGCGTCTAGGTGTGCACAGATTATAGGAATTTTAGGGAAGTTTTGAGTTGGATGGCCCTGTACTTCACAGACGGCGCAAGGAGATATCTGTTGAGGTTCAATGGTAGTTTTCGCATTCTTACCCGTGGCCCTTTTTGGGTGGGGCGGTGCGGGTGCGGGTGCAGTGGTTGGTTTTTGCGGGCTGGGTGGAGGGTGAGACTCAACCACAATGGGTTGCACGGGTGTTAAGACTACTTGGGGCATTGGTGGCTGAGTTGGTGGATCAAGATACCACACAGGAATGCCTAATGCGAGGTTGGGTAAGTTTAAGTTGGCCATTACTAGCTTGCTCATGACGCTAGGCGGGGGAAAGAGGAAGGGAATTGTGTGGACTAGAGAGGATCCCAGATAACTCCCTGATGGTTGTATGTGGGGATGAGGTTTTCATTGCAGCTGCGCGTAATGCTGTAGCTGCGGATGATGATGCGGCTGCTATTAATGTTGCGGCTACGGATGGTTTTGTGGTTGCGGTTGGGGCTGCAGCTGCAGTTGTTTTTTGGGTGCAGCTGTGCTGGATGAGAGCATGCACAAGTACGGAGTCTTGTTTGGTGTCGGTGGTGGTGACACTAAGGGGAAAGAAGCTGTCATGGTGGTATCGGCAAACATCCCAGGGCCCACATTCAACAATGGGGAGGCTGGTATGTTTTCAACCATGGTGTTGACCGCAGGGATAACATTGGTGTGTGTGGTTATCCCTTGCGGATCAATGATGTTATTCGTAGGGATAACGTTGGCCGGTGTCGTTAGCCCTTGCGGATCATGATAAGTCAGTTTGTCAACCGTCACGGTTTTCCCTTCGTGGGGGAACATCATGAGGCGGAGGACAGTTGATGCTACGACTCTCATGGCATACATATAACTTCTTCCAAGGAGAAGGTTATAGTCCACTTGAGCGTTGACAACCTCTATGTCAATTAGAACTGTCTTCCTGGCTAATGTAATGGGGACATGGGGGAGGATTCCTTGGGCTTTAGTGGGATGGCCATCATAAGCCCACAGAGTTGTGGAGGATGGTTGTAGAATTGGGGATCCAAGTTTCTGCTAGACTGGGTTAGACATAATGCACGTGGATGCCCCCTCATCCACTATGCATCAATGCACAACCAAATTTTAGATAGACACCAGGATTTGAAAGGCAATGGTTGATGGCATTCGCGGTCCTCCATTCTCTGTGTCGAATGTGATCAAATTGGATTCAGAGGGGTCTACGGCCCCAGGGATGGCTAATAAGGATTTCCGCTACGTTGGGAAAGTTTTGAGTAGCTCAAGAGCGGACATGGTGGTAGGTGTTTGGGCCAAATCATCCATGATGCTATAGATGATAGCAGCTCTAGCCATGGTGTTATTGGCAACCCGACGTGTGGGGGGGTGCAGGAAAGGGGGTAATTGAAGAGGTGCATTGACTGTTTTAGACGTAGATGTCGTTGATGTGTCAATGGGTTCGGTGTTGGTTTTGTACTGATTTCATCTGGTTTGTAGATTGACCTCTTCAGTTTTCATAGCTAGCAGGTGGTGGACACCTGTTTCTGCCATGGGAGGTGCCCCCGAAGCATTGGTATTGGGTTGGGGAGGGGTTGTGGTTGCCACCAATCCTTGGACTGGTAATGGGTTTTGGAGCACCATAGGAGGAGGTCCTTGTGGTGCCGGGTTAGGTTGGGCTTGGTCCATTGTATTGGTAGCATGTTGAACCTCGTTTCTAATGGCTTGTTTAGCACAACCCATGAAGGGACACTCAAATTTGTAGTGCACGTAGACCTCGCATAGTGTGCACGGTTGGTTTGTCCGCAATAGAGCGTTGCATCTTAGTGCATTTGTTCATTGAGGATTTTGGGCTGGCTGGTTTGTTGCAGCATTGTTGGGAGGATTTGGCTGTTGACCACCTCCCTGTGGTTGATTGTTGCCTTGGTTCTAGGGTCAGTTATTTCTAGCTTGCCCTTGTTGGTTATTGGGGGCTGGTTGGTTGGGACGGTTTTGTTGTGCAAACACCTGTCCCAATGGAGCAGGTGGAGCAGGAACGGGGGCTTGAATAGCTTGCACCGGTGGTGCATAGTAGATTTGGGTGAGTGCATGTGCCACAAATGTGGGCATTTGTCCCACGTATTGTTGTGTTGGCCAAGCCAAGGCCTGAGCATGTTGCGGTGGCACAGGTTGTGCATAAGAAGTTGTGGCTCCGGACTGGGACATTATTCTTGCATAGTCTGGAGTTTGGTTTTGGTAGGAAACACTAGCAGTGTTTCTTGGTTGTGGTGGTATTGCAGGTGGTGTCGAACGGTGCTATGGTTGGTGAGAGATAGAACTTATGATGCCATCTACAGCATGGCATGTTCCCCAATGCATCCTAGTAGGAGGTGCCTGCATGGGGAGCCTCTGGAATGATGGTGTAAAGGTATCTAGACTGTGCATAGATTAGATCAAATTGTTGGGCTTTCAAGATGGCCTCATCTTCACATTGGGGACGTTCGGATGCGATGTCCTTTGCTATAGGTGGGAGCAAGGTTTTAAGGAACCAATCCAGGAATATCCTGTCATCAAGTTGGATCTTACACAAACTACAGCATCGCTTCCACTCATGGATGTGGTCGGTTATGTGGGTCACAGTATTCTGGTGGCAAGATAACAAGATCTCCACCCCTTCAGCATATCTGACGGGGAGTTGGAAATATTGCAAGAACATGAAAGCCAGGGAGTTGAAATCCAGGTACTTGGCTTGTGGTAGCTCAATGTACCACTTGGTTGCAGCACCTGTGAGGGTGCATTGGAATAGTCTTAGCCTAATCGAATCATCTACGATGTTGTTTGATGAGCACCATAGATGAAACATCATGATGTGGTTTTGGGGGCACTCCCCCGCCTTCCCTTCAAACTTAGGTATGTCTGAGGGGAGTTTGGTTGGCATGGGAGGCCAATACATTTGATGGTAGATAGGGTCATTTGTTAACCGAGCCAAATCAAGTAAGTTGATACGTACCATGAAAGGAAGGCTTGACCCAAGGTTGATGTGAGATGGGAAAGCCATGGTGGTGGGATTTGCAGGTGCATAATGCACCTGCATAGCTGGGGGTACTTGTGGCACCATTGTGGACCGGCCAGTGCCCCCAATTGTGGTGGGAGGGATAGTGTGGGTGGAAGGGCCACTTGCCCCATGTAAGACAGGAGGGGCAGTGTAGGTGGAAGGGCCATTGCCCCCATGTAAGACAAGAGGAGTAGTGTAGGTGGAAGGGATACTGCCCCCATGTGTTGTTGGTGGGATAGCTTGACTGGTCAATATGGGTGGTGGCAGCTGGCTTATGAAAATTTGCATGAACATGCTGGGGCCACCTGTAGGGGTGTTGGTGGTGATTTGGGGTGTGGACATGGGTCCACTGCCAACCACTATGCCAAAAAATGGATCCGAGTTTGCACCAACCATGGGGCTAGATGGTGCGGTGTGCATATCTGGTTCATACTGGTATGAGTCTGAATCTGGATGAGAGGCTGTGTGGCCTTCTGATGGCATGGAAGGTTGTTGAGAATGGTCTCGACGATGTTGGTTTAATGAACCGTACTGTGGTGGTTCACCTCCTAGGCATGAGGAAGAGCGTGAGGGATCAATCTTGTCTGTTTTATATGTCAAAATGGTGGTAATGATTTTTGGACCCCGGTTTTAATGGCTTCGTATTGGCTTCAGGTGGTCACTCAGCTACCAAGACTGCCAGAAGATAGCGCTTGGATTTTTCCTCATGGGAGTGCTACTCAATCGGTGGGGGTCGTTGCTCGTTTTGCTTGGCAATTCCTCTCAGCGGCCAACTACTTTGGGGTTCCCGTGGTACTCCTCACAATGAGTTTCTGGGCTAAGCCCAAGTACTTCCCACGGTTAAGGCAGTCATGGAATTATGTCCTCAAAGACTGTAGATATTTAACTTAGTGTAAATTGTAAATTTTACTAGCTCACTCAGCGTCATGAACTGAGTTGGGTTGATTTATATGGTATGGTGTGTATGTCTTTTTCTTTTTTTTTTTTATATCTGGTGGCTGCTTAAATGGTTTATGAATATTCCGCAAAGTTCATAACATTATGAATGAAAGCAGTAAATAGTAATCATAAATTTTTTAGATATGTACCATTTGTGATCCTGAACTATGATAGCCTAACTAAGTGACTACCTTGCACCTATATTTCTCTTCAACCAGGAGATGGTGTTGGGATCTCAACACAATGGGACTAAGCCCATTCGTATATCCACAGGTCACCCTCCGGATGCAAGGTTGGTCAACAGGGAGGACGCTGAGCGCCATGAGAAGCCCTCCTTCTCTACCCCCTCTAAATTCCAAGTCACCCGTTTTTAGTGGCTTCGAAAAATAATAGGTGAAGTTCCTATTACTATACGAGCTTTACCCTTCGTTTTATCCCAGAATACCCTAAAGGGTGATGACTTGGTAGAGGAGGAAGGGTTAGGCAAGATGTTGATTTTAAGTAAATTTTAATCAAGCTATGTTCATTAACCCATTAACCATTGATTTACACTTTGATTTACACATTCTGCAAATTAAATGAACAGCAACAGAAACATAAACATAAATAAAAACAGTTTGGATGGAATGAGGCGACTAAGCCACACTGACAGTCCTTTACTTTTAAAAAATCAAACTCTAAGTGACAGATCACACTTTTCAGGTCAAATGTGGTGAGGGGGTCGCCAAATTTTCCCAGAAACAGGCGAGGGGGTCGTTCAGAATCTACAGACAAAAGCGGGCTAACTTCTAGCCTGAAGTCGCACCTTTCGAGCCTAAATGAGCGACCTAGTTGCACCTTTCATCCCAATACGTGCAACTTGGCCGAAGAATTTTTATTTATTTTTTAGCAGGTCACACTTTTCGGGCCTAAATAGGCGATTAGGTCGCTCTTTTTGGCCCGATATGAGCGACCTGGCCAAAAAACTGAAAAAAAAATGAAAACCTGAGCTGGGAACGATAGACAGTAACTTGTACTATGGTCGAACGGGCTCGGTTTGGCCTTGAGGAGGCCTGGTTGTGAACTAAAATGCAGAAAAACAAAGATCTAAATGAAATTAGGGCAAATGAAAATAAACTGTAAAAATAAAACCTAGGGATCCTGTGGGATCGACCTCGTATGGTCTCCAGTTCTGTAGCAGGGATTTCTCCCTTGCTACAAGGCAGGAATGGCTACCTTCCATCTATAGGACAGAAGGATAGGTCCCTGGTGGTGAATGCAAAGAAAAATAAACAAACAGAACAGAAAAACGGATTGAAATGAAAGAAAAATGATACCCCTCTACAAACAAGGTTAGGTTTTAGATCCAAGACCCTGCAAGAACATGTTAGAAAACTGCAAACAAATAATGGAAACCTACAAGCAAAGATGGGTTAGAGAAAACTAAACAAACAAGACAAAATAAGCATTATACCTTCATTTGGTGGAATGGGCCACCATGCCCTAGCTTGAAGAAGCACCTCTCTCTCTTGGCAATGGGGGAGCTATGGCTCTATGGGAAGATGGATGAGAGGGAGTGTGGGTAGACAAATGGTCTCAAGGCATCCACTCGGGTAGCATAACAGTATGCAAGGGAGAAGTGATTTGAGAGTGACCCCCACCCCTCTATTTATAGCTTTTTTAGGGTTCTAAGCCCTTGGTCAAGGATTTAGCCCCTTTTTGGGGATTTTAGCCCCTTTCACTCAATATTTAGCTCCTTTTAGGGTTTTAGGCTTCTTTGAGGGGTTTTAGCCCCTTTTTGCAGGCTTTAGCCCCTATGAGAGCTATTTATGCTCTTTTCAGGGGTTTTTAAGCCCCTTTTCATGTTTTTAAGCCTTCTTGAGGGTGTGGGGGTCAAATGGGGTCAAATGAGGGTCGTGCATGGGTGTCCTTGGGTGGTGTAGGCCATGTAGAGCTGAGTGAGGGATTTTTTGGGTTAACAAGGGCCTTCCCCCATGTTCATATTAGAAATGTCTTTACCCAACACAGTTGCATGGGTGGAAGTCTACATAAAAAGAGAATCTAAGCTCAGTGGAAATTTAGGCCAAGCCTTTCTTTTATGTCGTGCAAGTTTGGGAAAACCCCCATCAATGATAGTTTGATAGGCTACTTCTTTTAATACCATACGATATGGGACTATCCTTGGTAGCAAATGAAATGTGTTACTACCACATATTCTGATATAGGATGAATACTCTCCAACATACCAATCACCATGTAATGCAATCAATGCTCTGGCTCTCTCAGAAAATGCCAGAGCATCTGCCTTGAAAATTTTATGGTACATCAACCCAAGAAATAGGTCACAAATCTCATAAAATCGAGGGATGAAATCGTCCTCCCTTATATCTGACCAATAAATGTGTACTGGAAGGGAATTTTTATTCCAATTCCAACCTAAGGCGGGAAAAGCAAAAGTTGTGCATAACACATCCATTACATACCTTGACAGATGAAATGATGGCTTAGTCTCACTTAGAACATTTGCATTTACCTCTTCCTGCAGACATTAAAGGAAATTTCAACTCAAAATGAGCCTCCTAAGGAAAATAATAAAATAATATTTATTAATTTTGGAGGAAGAAAAGAAAAAACTACTTTTTTTGTTCGTATTTTCAACTTATATCCCTGTGTGTTTTACTCAAATTTCGACCGGAAGAGCTCGTTGGATGCGGAATTAAATTCCACATCCAACGAGTACCCACTCGGCATACTTTTGACGGACCCCACTACCCCAAAAACAAGAAATACCTGAAAAAAAACTACTTTTCTGTTCGTATTTTCGACATATCTCCCTGTGCTTTTACTCAAATTTCAATTGGGAGAGCTCTTTGGATGCGGAATTTAATTCCGCATCCAACGAGCTCTCCCGGTCGAAATTTGAGTAAAAACACAGGGAGATATGTCGAAAATACGAACAAAAATAATAGTTTTTTTTATGATACCTATCCCCAAATTTATATTGACAAATTGTCAAATTTAAAGCATTTTCATTGCCTAACACATGATGACATGGAATTTGAATTAGGGTTGAAAGGCCCATTTTGAGTTGAAATTTCCTCTAATGAACACCTTTCAGGGAGAACCTAGACCAACAACCTTGCAAACATCTTAACCACCTTATACCAGCTCACATACCTAAACTTTTAGCATTCTCGGGCCTCCAACTCCCTTTCTTCATGAATCCATAGAAACAAATATACTAATAAATATAGTAATAATGTATCATTAGGATAATTGTGAGCTATGCCAAGATTATGCATTAACACCGGACTTTAAGATTATGTATCTATGTGTTTGTATGTGTACTTCTTAAGCTAGTATATTGTTTATATATGTTTTTTTAATTATACTTTAGGATATGTGTTCAAGTATGTAATAATGATTTAAGGTGTTAATAACTATTGTTTTTGTATTTTGATGGTGTTTTAGAGTTAAATTATGTTGTTATTTGATAGTTAAGACAAAATATCAAATCAAGATAGACAAAATATAACTATGAAAGCAAATAAATATAAGCAACACTTGGAAATAACAAAATCAAGCAAACCTTTATTGATATAAAAAATTGAGAGCAATGTTCAGTTGCTTCTTTGAGGGGACAACCTCTAACTCAATAGACCTCCAAATAGAATAATATTAACTTCGAAACTAGTTACATAACTTTTACTATTATAAATAGTTTTTAATTGACCAAAACCCTAACCAACTAGTGGAGGTCCATTGATGAGGCCTCAACAATAACTAGTTGACATTTTTTTTTCCAAGAAAAAATATTTATATTTTAGAATTGAAAAGGGAAATCAAAATACATTTGTAGTTAGATGTTCAACTAAATCCATTGTTTTAGAAAGTATTCATCCCATAACTATGACTTATACAATCATCCTTTAAAAGATATCCAATATCGATTCTTATCGATCATAATGCATCTGATATACTGACGTAAACACTATTGGAAAAAGTTTTAAAAAGGAGCAAACTTTTTTCAGACAAAGAAATGAATTGCTTCCAAAGGGATTTTCTCCCTGAATTCCTTTTCAATTAGACAACCTTCCTTAAAAGTGAGGGATTCCTTTGAGTTGGTCTATTTTGTGATTAATTCCTTATAAATTTGTGCAAAGGTGACTTCTTCAAAATGGGATTTTGTCTCCAAACAAATTTCCATGATTGATGCCAAAGCCATATTTAAAACTTGTATTTTTCCAATTTCTTCAATTCATCAATAACTGTGAGTCTCCTCGCATCTCCATCATGCTCACATTATTCTCAAGAGAGATTTTCATCAAGATCCAAAGAGCATAGAACTATGTTAAATGTTATTAGTTACAAGACCAACTCCAAGCTTCAGAGTATAATAATGTGCATTATGTTTTTTAAAAGATGGCACCTACACCACACAAAACTAGAATTCCTTGACATGCTCTAGTAAAGAAGCTCCAAGACTTAGTGAAGTCAATACAAGGTTCTTGTAATGTTCTTAGTCCTTTCTATTTAAGAGGCTTCCAACCTTCTCCATAGGAAATTTTGATTTTACAAGTTAAACAACCTACAATGTGATCCTCTTTCCCCTAAAAGATCATCTTATTTATGGCTAAACACACTGCCTAAAAGATCATCTTATTTATGGCTAAACACACTGCCCATAATACATAGCATCGAAGAGATTTATGAGAAGCCTTAAATATATAATTGTAATCCAATACTCAAAGCAATCCAACAAAGATACTTTAATCCAACACTCAAAGAAATCCAAACTATTACAATGATCATTTATCTCAAAGATTAGTAGGTTTAAATCTTTGTAGAACCTCCTTCTAGACTACCTAGTAAATGAGAAATTAACTAAGAGATTATCCATTGTCTCACTTGCTTCCTTACACAATATACAACATCCATGCCCTATCTAGCTTCTTTTTTTGTCCATTATCCCAATTAAGTATCTTATTGGCCAGCAAAAGCCAAAGGCAGATTCTAGATTTTAATGGGATTTCTAACTTCCAAACGAACCACTCTCGAACAACACTACCTCTCTACTCTTGATTTTTCTTCTATTTTAACCTCATAACCCAATTTAGAATTAAGCACCCCCAATAGCTTTTTTTTGGTTCATTTTAACTCATCATCTTGTTCCTTGAGTATCATGGCATTATGTTTTAGAATATTCATATAGTGTGTCCACTTAGTTTCTTGTCCATTCTAAAGTTACAATTCCTTTATTGTTTTCTAGTTTTGAATCCAATTTCCCTATTCCATACCATGAAGCATTTTCTAACTTTGTAATTCCTTTGATATGAAGAGTTCACAAAATAAGATATAATAACTTATGATTTTCACTGTACCCAATCCAAGGGTCCTCACCTATTTTTAATTTATTCCCACTAATCATTTTCCAAGCCATCCAATGACCTAAATAGCCAAAAATTTAGCTAGACCTTTCCATGAATTTGATGCTCCTTTTAATGATTTACTCTCTTGCCCAATCTAGTATTTTGGTTCTTTATTCTCTAAATAGTACTTAACCTCATAACTTTTCCCCATAAACCTGTGTTGAATATAAACTTTCAAAGGTTTTTTGTTGCTAAGGCCTAACTGAACAAAAAATTATTTTTGGCATATAATCCAAAATTTAGGTTCTAAACTAACACTAATAATAAATCCACAAACATCAAAGCATCAACATATTCAATATTCCATACAAAATAGGGTGCTCATGAGAATTACTGAAAAAAAACTAGAAACAAAAACATGAATTCATATATTCATACACAATAAATTAAACAAACACACAATAACATAGATCCATTCCAGAAGAACCAACCCACTGTCTTTTTCTTCATTCAGTGCATAGAGTTCAATACTATTGTAGGGCTTTAACCAATGTCTTGTCAATTCTACTTGTCTACTTAGCCAACCCTTTTCTCCTTCTGATACATCTTTAAATAGACCTGGTTAGAGTTATTGATTTATAACTAATCTCAAATTGTTTATGTTACAATATGTAGTTACAAAAATAGATCGACGCGTGAAAGTTAAAGTTTGTTCTTGGCACACAATGAACCCAATAATGGCATGCAATGCAAAACCCCACGCACAGCGTAGTCATGTAGTGCACAACTTGAGTCTTTGGGGTGCATATCAAAACTGTAAAATAGGATGCCAACATGCCCCCAACCGATCATTGCATTTCCCTCGAGACAATGAGATCTACTTCTAAAAAACAGAAGCCACTAAGGAAAGCTTGGGATTTAATTGATTAATGAAATTGGAAAACTCAAGATTCAAACTAGTAGAAGACTCTAGCAACGCTTCCAATTGTTGAGTAAAAGCAACGACATCTTATAAAGTTGTTGTTCTTCTTTGGTACTAACCTCTATACACAATTGAAAAGTCTCAAGATACTATCCATGCAGATTGATCAATTTAGTATATTTATTTTCCATGTTCTCTTGAAATTTTGTCAATATAGTGTTTAACTTTTGTTTCTTGTACCTGTATGAAATAATCTGATTTGTAAGTGAAGTCAGTTCAGTCATAAGCTCTTTGCACACACTTGGTGGAATCTTGGGAAATGATGTCTTCTTTGTTGATATCTTCTCTTCACATCCCTGGAGTGTAATTCTAGTGCATTCTGCAAGTGTGTCCATAGAAGAATTCTAAATTCTACAAGGCACAAATGACCTTAGATTCCTTCCTACTCTCTATGGTAAAGAGCCTCAGCCACATCCATTTATTTATTAAATTCTTCTTGCTCTAGACTTTAATAGACTCACAATCTATTGAACCTTCTGTGGCACAGGGGCTTCACCCATGCTAATCATGTTGGTTTGTTTTTTTTCTATTGTTGTTGTTGTTGTTGAGTATCTTGATCAAAATATGATTACTTGGTGTTCAATATTGGTTCAGAATGGATATAATTGGAACTTTTGATGTGTTCTATGTATGAACTGTGTTGTTGGATTTTGAAGTTGAAGAATCTATTGTGTTGGTACCTTTTCTGAGTGATGATTATGTTGATGACTGTGATGAGATAATCGATGTCCTAGGCTGTTTTCCCTTTGTTTTCTCCGATTTCACTTTTTCAGAGTGCTTCCTCTTCAACTTTGATGTCTTTGGGGATGTACGAGGTCAGGATTTTGAGGTACACCCCACTAGTGCTTTGTATTTCTTATAAATTCTCTTGGTGGATTTGATAATCGTGATGTGTACATCCTTAAATTTCAATTGTAGCTCCTCAGTCCATTTTGGAATTGGAGCTTGAATTCCTCCTTCGTTACACAAAGATATGAATGGGGTGTGTCAATCAATTTATTCATCATTCAATAAACCATTCTACATTTAATTTATCAATCCAGGTACGTAAGCTTATTAACTATTGACACAATATGTGAAAAGTGACTAACTAATTCCTAGCTTTCTTGGTCGATTGAAAATAAGGACTATGCATTAACAAATCTCAAAATCACTCCTACCCAACTTGTGACCTAAAGGAAAATACTGAGTAATATTAAGAATTCTTAATAGACTTAGACTTGAGCTAATGCTCACTACTCCATTCAATGGTGAATTAATCCTTAATGTAAATTATGCATACTTAAATTAGACTTAGACTTAGACTTGAACTATTGCTTAGTACTCCATTCAATGGTGAATGAATCCTTATTGGAATTTATGCATACTTAGATTCAGTGGTGGATGATCTTATATGACTCTAAAAAGGAACTTGAACTCAAATCATAAGAATAAAGTATCGTTTATTCCATTCACATAGATAAAGAACTATGTTATCTTATATGTACATGATTGTTAACAATTATTGCATCATGCACCATTATAATTAAGGTACCAGAACTCAGTCTTTCATTATGTATTGTTACTCACAAAATGTTCCTGAGGTCATAGAGGTTGTGGACACTTTGGACTATGAATAATTATCAGTATATATTTTGCACTCTATCTCTCTCTTTTAACCATGCACAAATAAAGGAAAAAGATAATACTTTGATATCTGATATATGATAAGTTTGTGAAACACTTTAAAAGGAGAAATTACATATCAACAATACACCACTTCTAAATATGCAAACTACAGTGCTCAAGACAAAACTGAATATCTATTGAAAACAAAGTATATAATGTCATGCACAAACAAGCACATCACTCTTTGTTTTATGTTATACATAATAGAAAATTATAAGCATATATAATAGTGCATCTCATACACAATAACACTATCAATAAACAACACACATATTCACAATCTAAAACATAAACAAACTGGAAACACATGCTACTTACAAATATAGAGAGCAATGTGCATCTGCTCGAGGGGCCCTCCTAAGTGAGATGGCATGCTATGGAATAATCACATGATTACATGCAACCGATAGTTCATCAATCCCTCACCAACATTCTATTAATCAAAAGAACAAAGTCTGAATTTACAGCTACAAAGTCTTGTTCATGTTAGATATTTAATGGTATACAAGAGATTTAAACATTTAGCATCATTTAATAATAACCAACACATTAGGATCAATGAAAGAAAAACAAGAACAAAAAGACAAAAGAACATAGAGATTTATCCCATGAAACCCTCTAGGGGGGAGAAAACCCAACAAAACTTCCTCAATATAGAATTCAACCAGGTACATTGTATAACCCCAAGAATAAGAATAATAACTTCCTCTCTCCAACGAACCTCTTTTTTCTCTCTCTTGCACACTTGCTTGTGTGAGAGATGTGTCTAAATGAGGGAGGTGCCTCACCTAGTTATACTCATCAAGTGAGTGACATCTTAAATTAAATAGGTCATCTTATTTCTCTAAAATAGGGCCGACATACCTAGGGAGACTCAAAATAGCATTTATATAATATTGTTGTGGGTACTATTGACCCAACTTACAATAGAGGTTTTACCTCAAGACTTTTACATGACCAATTACATCAAGGACATCTCCCAAATGAGGAATAATAAAAAATACAATAGATTAGCTTCTGAAGTTTCATTTCTTTAACACTCCCTCTTAACAAGGAAGGTATTCTACAACATCAACAACAACAACGGTACAACTAACTGGTGAACCTATATGTCATAGGAATTTTGGAACAATGATAACATCATATATTTGGAACATCAACATCACCGTCACCATGGAACACCATCATCATCAAAAGCATGGAACATCATAATCATCACCATCATGATCATCATTATCATCATCCTCCTCCTCCTCATCATCAGTAGCATCATCCTTAACTTCCTCATGTGACTGTTGGAACATCATCATCAACATCAACATGGACATCAACGTCATCAGTAACATCATCAGTAGCATCATCATCAACATTAACATGTGACTACTGAACATCAACAACAACATCAACATGGAACATCATCGTCATCATCAACATGGAACATCATCATCATCATCAACATGGATCACCATCATCATCATCAACATGCAACTACTAGAACATCATCATCATCAAAAGCATTTCAAGATCTCTCTCTATCATGTTGCATGATGTCTTAGAGAGTCTTACCATCTCGTCGCGGGATGTCCCATCTAAACTCATCACCCCATTATAGAATGAGAGGATATTACCACCTCATTGCATGGTGTTCTATATAAACTCATAATCCCCTCATAGGATGAGAGGATCTTACCAACTTGTCATAGGGTTTTCCATATAAACTCATTACCTTGTTGCAAGATGAGAGGATCTTACCACTCTGTCGCAAGGTGTTCCATCTAAACTCATCATCCTCTTGTAGGATGAAAGGATCTTACCACCTAGTCATAGGGCGTTCCATCTAAGATCATCATCCCGTTACATGTTGAGAGGATCTTACCACCTCATCGTAGGGTGTTAGGAGTGCCAGTCATCGGATAAGAATCAATTTAGCATGGTTATGTCCATAGGCCATTATCCCCTGGCCAAGTCATCATGGAAATATTGAGGAATGCATTCCTGATGTGCATCATCCCTCTTCATCTCCTCCGTCACGGAGGCCATCCTGATGTCAAGTCCATTTGACAATTTTCCATCACTCAAACTTGTCTAAGTCATCATGTCACTTATACTGCTCCCTCTGCCACGGAGGTCATTTTGATGTCAAGTCAATTTGAAAATCATTAGTGAGAAAGAATACAATCATGTGAATTATAGGTTAGTTGGACTGTTTGTCTTCAACCTTGTGTAAAAGGTTGAAGTCTTCTTCAATCTTTCTTTGTGAGTCTTCATGACACGATTTTTCTTACAATTTAAATCCAAATGTATGATTAATATTATGAATACTACCATAAATCACACCATTGACGACCCGCGTTGTAGTTTGCTGAAAAAACTACAAGGCAATCAACAAAAGGAAAAAGTCCAACCAGAAAGGCTTCGATTCAATCCCACACAGAGACGATTCTATACCTGAGTTGTTTGGGATGACTAATTCCTATGGATACAAGGCCTCCACTGGCACACAGGTTTGTCAAATCTATAATATCTGTTCTTAGGACAAGTGAGAAAAGATTCAAAGTAACTGATTCCTAGACTAATTGTTTAAGAAAAATTAAACAGGGTAAATAGTGGATTCAAGATAGGGAAGTTGCAAAATATAATAGGAAAAATAAACTAAGTACTCAATGTACAGAAATGCAAATTAAGATCAATCTCTTTGACCAACTTTAAATAAATCTTACATAATGAAAATTGCAAAAGGTTTATCTAAATATTACAGATGCACAACATGTCCAAGAGGAAATACTAATTTACAAATCAGTATCAGAGATCAATGACTAATCATCAACTGTGAAATAAATCATGTGGATCAAACAAAAAATTTGTTTAACACACATTCAATATGTCAATTTCGTAAGGAAAATTCAATATGTGAACCAACACATTAATAGATAAACAACCAAGAATTAGCATGCCAAATAGATAGAAGAAGGATTGAAATTCATTAAAGACATTTATTGAAAAACCATGAAACATAGCATAAAATGATTGTAATTTTATTAACTTGCAAAAAATTACAAAGTACAAAAATCACAAGCTTCCATGTTATGCACTTGGTCCTCTGTTCTTAAGTATAACTCCTAGCCTTAATCTCTAGAGTTCCTCCTACTTGGAAAATTCCTTCCCTTTAAATAATATTACATATTTAAAAATAAAATAAAAAATCCCAACATGTGGGATTACAAAATAATGTAGTTTCAAGTATTTCCAAGGGCAGAATGCCACTTGGCATCTAAGTCCATCAAATCGTCAATGTATTGATATTTTGCATGCTCTAGGTGTACTTCTGTTCTGCAGATTTGGGATGCAATATCCCTCTTCTTGAATTTCTTCCACTCTCCAAGGTACACCGGTATTATGACCATTGCAGCATGAGGTATCTCGATCCATCTCGTGATCTCTTGCATGGTGAGCCGGTTTATTCCTTGGATCTTCTCCTTAAATAAAGAGAAGATCCAAATTAAGATCAATCTCTTTGACCAACTTTAAATAAATCTTACATAATGAAAATTGCAAAAGGTTTATCTAAATATTACAGATGTACAACATGTCCAAGAGGAAATACTAATTTACAAATCAGTATCAGAGATTAATGACTAATCATCAACTGTGAAATAAATCATGTGGATCAAACAAAAAAATTGTTTAACACACATTCAATATGTCAATTTCGTAAGGAAAAGTCAATATGTGAACCAACACATTAATAGATAAACAACCAAGAATTAGCATGCCAAATAGATAGAAGAAGGATTGGAATTCATTAAATACATTTATTGAAAAACCATGAAACATAGCATAAAATGATTGTAATTTTATTAACTTGCAAAAAATTACAAAGTACAAAAATCACAAGCTTCCATGTTATGCACTTGGTCGTCTGTTCTTAAGTATAAATCCTAGCCTTAATCTCTAGAGTTCCTCCTACTTGGAAAATTCTTTCCCTTTAAATAATATTACATATTTAAAAAAAAAAATCCCAACATGTGGGATTACAAAATAATGTAGTTTCAAGTATTTCCAAGGGCATAATGCCACTTGGCATCTAAGTCCATCAAATCGTCAATGTATTGATATTTTGCATGCTCTAGGTGTACTTCTGTTCTGCAAATTTGGGATGCAATATCCATCTTCTTGAATTTCTTCCACTCTCCAAGGTACACCGGTATTATGACCATCGCAGCATGAGGTATCTCGATCCATATTGTGATCTCCTGCATGGTGAGCCGGTTTATTCCTTGGATCTTCTCCTTAGCTGTAGAAAAATTTCATTCAATTTCCTCCAATTTGAGCTTAGGGGGAAAGTCCTGGTCAATTGGATCTAGAGAAGCCAAGTCCAAAAAACTAAGCAAGGTTTCAACAGCTAACCAACTAAGTCTGCATGCCATATTTCCACCTTTGATGATGGATTCTACCGCATCACAGATGCTCTCCCAGCTCTCTATCGTAACTTCAGTTTTCTTGGTCTAAAGTTTATCCATAATTGGAAAATCATGTAGTTTGTCTCTGATATGTTTCTGCCAGTCTAATACGTTGTCGAAAGATTTAGCTGTTGTTATTCTACGAGTATGATGATATTGCAGAACATCATATTATCGATCGAATGAATTGTATAATTCCTTCATTTCAGTAAAACGAACATACAAATTGACCGTAGACTGATAGACTCCATCGTGGAATTTACAGGCTAACTGCTTAAATTCTTCTGATGTCAATCTGGAGAAAGAGGAAGTAGCTGAGACTAGAAGAGACTCCTTGAGATATTTCTCAAGGGTAGCAATCTTGTTTTCCTATAGTTGATTGAGAACATCTGACTTCTCAAGATGATGCTTGAGATAGTCATTCTTCTTCTGCAGCTGTTTCAACTTCTCTTCATGATCTTGCTTCAGAAGGTGGACTTCTTGTTTATGGTGTGCCTCAACAGCTACCAAGTCCAGTTTGGTCTTCTACAACTCTTGTTATTTGTCCAAAATATATTTATTCAATTGTGAAACTGAATAATAATTAGCTCTTGCAAAATACCCCATGGTAGTTGTTGTATCTAAGGCCCCTTGTTTAATATCATGGGAATTTGACTTCGAGATGAATTTATTAAGATCGGGCAATTGTTTGAGTGTGCCTTCCCTCATCCTCTTAGTTCCTTTTTTCATCACTACTTTGTCGATCTTTATCCAAAAATATTTTCCTAAAGAGACCACAACATCCTCACCAAAATATGCCATCACTTTAGAGGCTCAAATAGTTTCTTCTTGGGGAGTAACCAAGGGATTGGGTTGATATTGAGACACTGGGATTTCCAAATTGATGGGTGTAATAATCACGAGATAAGTGGGGAAAATGGGTACAAGATACGAAGAAGAAGTGAGGATAGGTGTATGAATTTGGGGAGAAGGAATGTTTATTTGATGAAGGTGAGGAGGGGCGGATGTTGGTGTATTGCGAGGTAGTAAGGGTGTGGAAAGAGTAGATGAAGTAATGGGAGAAGTAGGACTAGGTACAACAAATAGTACCATAAGAGTCCTAATGGTAGCTTCAACAATTGAGGATAACTTTAATTCGGAAAAATAAAACTGAGAAAATGATGAATCAAAAATATTTTCAAACATCAGGGTGTCGGGAGTACAAGATGTTGTAGATGTAAGTATATTTAAAGGGCATGTGAAAGGCCCACTTTCTTCCTCCAAGTCACTATGAATCTCATGAATTTCAATTTTAGCTTGTGGTGGAGGTTCTACTCGCTGATTTGGAGGGATATGCATGGGCACTTGTTCCTAAGGAGAAAGTTGAGCTGGTGGTGATGGTTGTTCTTCCCTGGGTAATTCCTGAGGTATCTACTGTGGTTCAGTAGTTGGTGCTTCTTGTACTTGTACCTGTTGAAGAATAAGCTGAGTTTTCTGCTTCTTGGGATGAGATTCAACCTCTTATGTCTGTGTCTGCTGCTCAGAACTGAGCTTCTCAATATTTCTCTTAAACTCGACCCCTTTATATGAAGGGTCTCCAACATTTGTGAAGTCTGGGTTCTTACAGGAGTCTCAAAGAAAACCTTACCTTTATCCTTTAACTAAGCAACCAGGCAAGCAGAAGAGCTTGCGGCTTGATCTTTTGCTTCCTTCTCTATGTTCTGCCTATGAAGGTTCTCCTCTATGACCAGCTTTACCTTTCTGAAGTGGAGGGTGGAATCCTTGAGGTCCTTTTGATACTTGATGACATGAGCTTTCACATATGGATAAGTAATATTTCTCAATGATTCTTGAAAATACATCGCTACTTTGTAAATGGAACCATCAGGCTCATCCTCATGAACATACTGAAACTTAGCACGTTCCTAAACAAAGAGGCTGGCTAGATACGATTTAGGGTCATGCATTCTTCTGGGGGTGTAGCAGGGATTTCTCCCTTGCTACAAGGCAGGAATGGCTACCTTCCGTCTAGAGGACAGAAGGATAGGTTCCTGGTGGTGAATGCAAAGAAAAATAAACAAACAGAATAGAAAAATGAAACCCCTCTGCAAACAAGGTTAGGGTTTAGCTCCAAGACCTTGCAAGAACATGTTAGAAAACCTGCAAATAAATAATGGAAACCTGTAAGCAAAGATGGGTTAGAGAAAACTAAAAAAACAAGACAAAATAAAACATTATACCTTCATTTGGTGGAATGGGCCACCATGCCCTAGCTTGAAGAAGCACCTCTCTCTCTTGGCAATGGGGGAGCTATGGCTCTATGGGAAGATGGATGAGAGGGAGTGTGGGTGGCTTGAGAGACAAATGGTCTCAAGGCATCCAATTAGGCAGCATAACAATATGCAAGGGAGAAGTGATTTGAGAGTGACCCCCACCCCTCTATTTATAGCGTTTTTAGGGTTCTAAGCCCTTGGTCAGGGCTTTAGCCCCTTTTTTGGTTTTTTAGCCCCTTTCACTCAATCTTTAGCTCCTTTTAGGGTTTTAGGATCCTTTGAGGGGTTTTAGCTCCTTTTTGGAGGCTTTAGCCCCTATGAGAGCTATTTAGGCTCTTTTTAGGCATTTTTAAGCCCTTTTTCATGTTTTTAAGCCTTCTTGAGGGTGTGGGGGTCAAATGGGGTCAAATGAGGGTCGTGCATGGGTGTCCTTGGGTGGTGTAGGCCATGTAGAGATGAGTGAGGGGATTTTTGGGTTAACAGATTTCCCCCTGATGTGTGAGGGCAGGAGCTCATTGTATGGCCGACGGACATCATAGGATTTTCTGCGAAGAGGTGGTGCTTCCTAGGTTCGGGCATGGTGGCTTTTGGTTTTTGTATTAATATGGTTCCCATCAATGGGTGAGATACAAATAATGTGTGACATGTATATGGAATGAGGCAGGCATCCCCATGCTCGTAACAATGTCAAAAGAATAATGTGATTTATGCTCTATAATACAAGAGTCGATCATATACAACTGATGATACATAGTGGTTGCCTCACTGAGAGGCTGAATACAATACTGGTCTGAAGAACTGCTACATTGGACCCATGGCATTCTCATGGAATGCTATATATTCATGACTGATAACCTGCTGGATCTAGAATGGTACATAGCTGTATGGACTCACTGATGGAGAGTCATATTTTCTGTGGTACAAGTATGCTGCATCAATCATAAATCTATATAGAAGCGTTGCTAGGGCTTCTGAACATTGTCTCCAATGCAACTCGAAAACCACAAGGGACATAAACCTGTTTAGGTCCCTCGAATAGGATCATCAATGTGCTAGAGTCAGGCGACATTCGGGGTCTTCGACCAAATACTGCACGGACCAATACCCTGTACGAATCTCAACGGTGCGATGATGTAGTTGGATTCAAGCACGTGAGAAACAACCATCCTGAGAGGCACTAAGGACTCCTCTCAATTGGTCTAAGGAACTCATCAATGAGGTTAATGAAACCAAGATACAGGGACCTCTGGGTCTATCCTCTGGAATATGTGTGTTGTCGTCGACAGAGGGAGACTTGCCCCAAGTCAAGGAAATGGTGTTTCCTTGACCAAAAACGCGAGGGAGATAACCGAAATATGTGAGACAATTTGAGGACTGACCCACTAAATGGGGGGGTTAAGGGAAAGAGTTGAACAGGGGTAGAGGGAGTGTAGTAGACTCAAACTTCCTTTGTTCAGAGTATGACGGCGGACCAGGCAGCAAATGAAACTGACTCATGGGAATGGGATCATAGCTGTAATACCAGGAATGTCACTGCAGATGGGAAATACTTAGGGGAGGTAGACACTTTTGATATTGATGGGATCTAAGGAAGACACATTGCAGAGTACTCTGAACAAAGGCGACCCAAAGTGGGAATGCTGCCAAACTGTTTTCTGTGGGGTGGTGTCTAGAGACACTGTTGTGGTACGATCTCATGGATTTTTGGTGAGCCCGAGAAAGTAAATGCTCGATGGTGCTTTCAATTTTAGAGAGTCTGAAAGCACGAAGAAGACTCCAATGGGGGCTCTTTTTCGTTAGTAGTCTCCTGTGCCCGAAAAAGGATAAAAGTATACATACGAGAGCTCGCCCATCCTATAGGGGATGAGAGACTTCTTTACCGTTGGTAGTCCAATCAGGCTAGAAAAGGTTAAACCTATACTGACTGGACGATCATTCAGATACTTTTACGAGCATGAATGAAACCAAGTTTGCTCGGCAATATTTTCTTGTTGAGAAGGCTGAAAAAGAGCTTAACGACAACCTGTGGTGAGCTTTTTTGTAAATTTTGGCCCCTCTGCCTGAGAAAGCGTAAAAGTATACAGAGGGGAATGGTCTTGGATTGAATATGACAAGGTGGTCCTTTTCATTTGATGGTCTACATAGTCCTCAAAAGGAGATAAACGAGATGATGTAGACGCCCTTTCCTATACTTTAACGAGTGGGAAAGGAAGCAGATGAGCTTGGCAATATTTTCATTCTTTTAGGAGTCAGAAAAGAGCTTAAAAGAAACTCTAGCATGGTCAACTGATTGCGGTGGCACAGGTGGTGCCCCATCTCAGGATAGTGGATAGTGGTCCAAAGGTCATCCGTGTAGTATGGATTGAGCAGATGGCTCTTAGACATACCAATGGCATGCATAGGATAGATCGCGGCAGAGGCACACAAACCGAGGTGGCTCTCGGACAAAGGTCAAGAGAATCATGTGTGAAATGTGGTGGACATACTTGACTACATGTGATGTGAGTGTAAGTCTGGAGGCAATTATATGCCAAATACATGCAAAGGAAATGATCCGTCTTCTGGACGATGGTCTGGATATCTGCATAAGGTGCGGTGGACGGAGTAGACAGCTATGTGTTAAAAATCAAAATGATATTCCTTGCCACGGGCGGTTTCCCGAGAACCCGCATGAGTGGCGGTAGGCAAATGTGTGATGCAAGAACAGGTCTGGAGACACTTACATCACAATGATGTGGCTCATAAACCGGGGTAGCTTCCGGGAAGTGGTCCCGAAAATTACTTGTTAAACATGAGACGATGGTCTCATAGGGAGATAGAAATTTGAGTCCGGAGGTGTGAGAGGTGTTTCGAACAAGCTCCGGGTGACTTTGGATTAGCAACTAATGGTGCTACCCCTGACTTGTGGTAAAAAATGTTAAAAAACAAGAAAAGAAAATGAAGCGACTCATTGGTGATGTTAAGTGTAAAATCTCTTGAGGTAGAGCCCGTTGCGGGGGTTCTTCAAGAGTCGATCGTCTGAGTCAACGAAGCGGTGTGCCCCCTTGCCGAGACGAAGGTCATTGGCAAGGTGGGATGACAGAATCTGGTCTTTTATAGGAAGAACCGTTTTCACACTATGGTTTAAAGGGAATGGGGTAAAACCGAAGGTGGTCTTACATATATCTTCGTCATCGCATGAGTGGTGTCGTGATAGATCAGGTGGATCTTCCACAGCCAACGAGATAGAAGGGAAACTAGTGCTAGAGATCATGTAAATGGTATTGGTTGTGGTTTTTGTGGCTTTGCCCCCAATCTCTGTTGGAGGAAGAGGGGCAGGCCTGGAGACAGGAGGAGTCTTTGATGGTACTGGAGGTAGGTGTAACATCATCTCAATTGGATGGACATGAGTCAACACATCCTAGGGCCTTAGAGGTAGGGTAGGTGGTTCAAGGTACCACACAGGATCTCCCAGTGTGAAATCCTATAGATTGTGGGTTGCCAAGACAGACTTACTCATGATCCCGGATGGTAGGAAAAGGAAAAGGAAAAGAAAAAGGAAAAGGATCATGTTGATCGGGAATGAACCCCACTATTTCCCTGGTAACTGAGGTTGTGGTTGTAGAAACAACGGAAGAGACAGGTCTGATGGACCTTTGGTGGTGGTGGAGACAAGAGGGTCAGTAGAAATGGACATCATGTAAATGGACATGGTGTCCGAAGAAGGAGGTGGGGGGTGAACTTTTTCGATCAGGGTGATCTCATATTCAAGGGAATGTTGACGAAGGTTGGCTAAATCCATTCGAAACTCGGACAAGTCTTGGAAGTGGTGAGAATAGTGTCCATACAATCCACAAAGGGTGCACACATGGTTTGTTCTCAATGACTTGTTTCTCATTATTGGCCTGCTTAGGAGTTCAACCACGGGAAGGTTTTCCATTATATCCATGGCATCTAGGTGTGCACAGATTATAGGAATTTTAGGGAAGTTTTGAGTTGGATGGCCCTGTACTTCACAGATGGCGCAAGGCAGGATCTGTTGAGGTTCAATGGTAGTTTTCGCATTCTTACCCCTGGCCCTTTTTTGGGTGGGGCGGTGCGGGTGCGGTGGTTGGTTTTTGCAGGCTGGGTGGAGGGTGAGACTCGACGACAATGGGTTGCACGGGTGTTAAGACTACCTGGGGAATTGGTGGCTGAGTTGGTGGATCAAGATACCACACAGGAATTCCTAATGTGAGGTTGGGTAAGTTTAAGGTGGCCATTACTGTCTTGCTCATGACGCTAGGCAGGGGAAAGAGGAAGGGAATTGTGTGGACTGGAGAGGAGCCCAGATAACTCCCTGATGGTTGTATGTGGGGATGAGGTTGTCATTGCGGTTGTGCATAATGCTGCAGCTGCAGATGATGCTGCGGCTGTTGTTGATGTTGCGGCTGCGGACGGTTTTGTGGTTGCGGTTAGGGCTGCAGCTGCAGTTGTTTTTTGGGTGCAACTATGCTGGATGAGAGCATGCACAAGTACGAAGTCTCGTTTGGTGTCAGTGGTGGTGACACTAAGGGGAAAAAAATTTTCATGGTGGTATCGGCAAACAGCCCAGGGCCCACATTCAACAATGGGGAGGCTGGTATGTTTTCAACCATGGTGTTGACCGCAGGGATAACATTGGTGTGTGTGGTTATCCCTTGTGGATCAATGGTGTTATTCGTAGGGATAAAGTTGGCAGGTGTCGTTAGCCCTTGTGGATCGTGATAAGTTAGTTGGTCAACCGTCACGATTTTCCCTTCGTGGTGGAACATCATGAGACGGAGGACAGTTGATGCTACGACTCTCATGGCGTACATATAACTTCTTCCAAGGAGAAGGTTATAGTCCAATTGAGCATTGACAATCTCTATGTCAATCAGAACTGTCTTCCCGACTAATGTGATGGGGAAATGGGGGAGGATTCCTTGGGCTTTAGTGGGATGGCCATCATAAGCCCGTAGAGTTGTGGAGGATGGTTGTAGAATTGGGGATCCAAGTTTCTACCAGACTGGGGTAGACATAATGCACGTGGATGCCCCCTCATCCACTATGCATTGGTGCACAACCAAATTTTATATAGACACCAGGATTTGAAAGGCAATGGTTGATGGCATTCGCGGTCCTCCATTCTCTGTGTCGAATGTGATCAACTTGGATTCAGAGGGTTCTACGGCCCCAAGGACGGCTAATAAGGATTTCCACTGCGTTGGGAAAGTTTTGAGTACCTCAAGAGCGGACATGGCGGTAGGTGTTTGGATCAAATAATCCATGATGATCTAGATGATAGCATCTCTAGCCATGGCGTTATTGGCAACCCGGCGTATGGGGGGGCGCGGGAAAGGGGGTAATTGAAGAGGTGCATTGACTATTTTAGACGTAGATGTCGCTGATATGTCAACGGGTTTAGTGTTGGTTCTATACTGATTTCATCTGGTTTGTAGATTGACCTCTTCAGTTGTCATAGCTAGTAGGTGGTGGACACCTGTTTCTGCCGTGGGAGGTGCCCCAGAAGCATTGATATTGGGTTGGGGAGGGGTTGCGGTTGCCACCAATCCTTGGAATGGTAATGGGTTTTGGAGCACCATAGGAGGAGGTCCTTGTCATGCCAGGTTAGGTTGGGCTTGGTCCATTGTATTGGTAGCATGTTGAACCTCATTTCTAATGGCCTGTTTAGTGCGACCCATGAAGGGACACTCAAATGTGTAGTGCACGTAGACCTCGCATAGTGTGCACAGTTGGTCTGTCCGCAATAGAGCGTTGCATCTTGGTGTATTTGTTCGTTGAGGATTTTGGGCTGGCTAGTTTGCCACGGCATTGTTGGGAGGATTTGGTTGTTGACCACCTCCCTGTGGTTGATTGTTGCCTTGGTTCTGGGTTCGGTTATTTCTAGCTTGCCCTTGTTGGTTATTGGGGGTTGGCTGGTTGGGATAGTTTTGTTGTGCAAACACCTGTCCCAATGGAGCAGGTGGAGCAGGAACGGAGGCTTGAACAGCTTGCACCGATGGTGCATAGTAGATTTGGGTGAGTGCATGTGCCACAATTGTGGGAATTTGTCCCAAGTATTGTTGTGTTGGCCAAACCAAGGCCTGAGCATGCTGCGGTGGCACAGGTTGTAAATAAGAAGTTGTGGCTCCGGACTGGGACATTATTCTTGCATAGTCCGAAGTTTGGTTTTGGTAGGAAACACTAGCAGTGCTGCTTGGTTGTGGTGGTATTGCAGGTGGTGTCGGACGGTGCTATGGTTGGTGAGAGACAGAACCTATGATGCCATCTGCAGCATGGGATTCCCCCCAATGAATCCGAGTAGGAGGTGCCTGCACGGGGAGCCTCTGGAATGATGGTGTAAAGGTATCCAGACTGTGCATAGATTAGATCAAATTTTTGGGCTTTCAAGATGGCCTCCTATTCAGATTGGGGACGTTCGGACGCGACGTTCTTTGCTATAGGTGGGAGCAAGGTTTTAAGGAACCAATCCAAGAAGATCCTGTCATCAAGTTGGATCTTACACAAACTACAGTGTCACTGCCACTCATGGATGTGGTCGGTTATGTGGGTCACAGTATTCTGGTGGCAAGATAACAAGATCTCCACCCCTTCAGCATATCTGACGGGGAGTTGGAAATATTGCAAGAACATGAAAGCCAGGGAGTTGAAATCTGGGTACTTGGCTTGTGGTAGCTCAATGTACCACTTGGCTGCAGCACCTGTGAGGGTGCATTGGAATAGTCTTAGCTTGATCAAATCATCTACGATGTTGTTTGATGAGCACCATAGATGAAACATCATGATGTGGTTTTGGGGGCACTCCCCTGCCTTCCCTTCAAACTTGGGTATGTCCGAGGGGAGTTTGGTTGGCATGGGATGCCAATACATTTGATGGCAGATAGCGTCATTTGTTAACCGAGCCAAATCAGGTAAGTTGATACATACCATGAAAGGAAGGTTTGACCCAAGGTTGATGTGAGATGGGAAAGCCATGGTGGTGGGATTTGCAGGTGCATAATGCACCTGCATAGCTGGGGGTGCTTGTGGCACCATTGTGGAAGGGACAGTGCCCCCAATTGTGGTGGGAGGGATAGTGTGGGTGGAAGGGCCACTTGCCCCATGTAAGACAAGAGGGAAAGTGTAGGTGGAAGGGCCTTTGGCCCCATGTAAGACAAGAGGATCAGTGTAGGTGGAAGGGCTACTGTCCCCATGTGTTGTCGGTGGGATAGCTTGACTGGTCAATATGTGTGGTGGTAGCTGGCTTATGATGGTTTGCATGACCATGCTGGGGTCACCTGTAGGGGTGTTGGTGGTGATTTGGGGTGTGGACATGGGTCCACTGCCAACCACTATGCCAGAAAATGGATTCGGGTTTGCACCAACCATGGGGCTAGATGGTGCGATGTGCCTATCTAGTTCATACTGGTATGAGTCTGAATCTGGATGAGAGGCTATGTGGCCTTCTGATGGCATGAAAGGTTGTCGAGAATGGTCTCGATGATGTCGGTTTAATGAACCATACTGTGGTGGTTCGCCTCCTAGGCATGAGGAAGAGCGTGAGGGATCAATCTTGTCTGTTTTGTATGTCAAAATGGTGGTAATGATTTTTGGACCCCGGTTTTAATGGCTTCCTATTGGCTTCAAGTGGTCACTCGGCCGCCAAGACTGCTAGAAGACAGCGCTTGGCTTTTTCCTCACGGGAGTGCTACTCAATCGGTGGGGGGCGTTGCTCGTTTCACTTGGAAATTCCTCTTAGTGGCAAACTACTTTGGGGTTCCCGTGGTACTCCTAACAATGAGTTTCTGGGATGAGCCCAAGTACTTCCCATGGTTAAGGCAGTTAGGGACTTATGTCCTCAAATACTGTAGATATTTAACTTAGTGTAAATTGTAAATTTTACTGGCTCACTCAGCGTCATGAACTGAGTTGGGTTGATTTATATGGTATGGTGTGCATGTCTTTTCTTTTTTTGTTATATCTGGTGGCTGCTTAAATGGTTTATGAATATTCTGCAAATTTCATAACATTATGAATGAAAGTAGTAAATAGTGATCATAAATTTTTAGACATGTACCATTTGTGATCCTGAACTATGATAGCCTAATAAGTGACTGCCTTGCACCTATATTTCTCTTCAACCAGGAGATGGTGTTGGGCTCTCAACACAATGGGACTAATCCCGTCCGTATGTCCACAGGTCACCCTCCGGATGCAAGGTTGGTCAACAAGGAGGATGCTAAGCGCCATGAGAAGCCCTCCTTCTCTACCCCCTCTACCTTCCAAGTCACCCATTTTTAGTGGCTTCAAAAAATAATAGGGGAAGTTCCTATTACTATACGAGCTTTACCCTTCGTTTTATCCCAGAATACCCCGAAGGGTGATGACTTGGTAGAGGAGGAAGGGTTAGGAAAGATGTTGATTTTAAGTAAATTTTAATCAAGCTATGTTCATTAACCCATTAACCATTGATTTACACTTTGATTTACACATTCTGCAAATGAAATGAACAGCAACAGAAACATAAACATAAATAAAAATAGTTTGGATGGACTGAGATGACTGAACCACATTGACAGTCCTTAACTTTTAAAAAATCAAACTCTAAGTGACAGATCACACTTTTCAAGTCAAATGTGGCGAGGGGGTCACCAAATTTTCCCAGAAACAGGCGAGGAGGTCGCTCAGAATCTACAGACAGAAGCGGGCTGACTTCTGGCCTGAAGTTGCACCTTTCGAGCCTAAATGAGTGACCTGGTTGAACCTTTCAAATCGATACGTGCGACTTGGCCGAAGAATTTTTTTTTTTTTTTAGCAGGTCGCACTTTTCGGGCCTAAATAGGCAATTAGGTCACTCTTTTTGGCCTGATATGAGCGACTTGGCCAAAAAACTAAAAAAAATGAAAACCTGAGCTGGGAACGATCGACAGTAACTTGCATTATGGCCGAACGGGCTCGGTTTGGCCTTGAGGAGACCTGGTTGTGAACTAAAATGCAGAAAAACAAAGATCTAAACGAAATTAGGGAAAATGAAAATAAACTGTAAAAATAAAACCTAGGGATCCTGTGGGATCGACCTCGTATGGTCTCCAGTTCTGTAGCAGGGATTTCTCCCTTGCTACAAGGCAGGAATGGCTACCTTCCGTCTATAGGACAGAAGGATAGGTCCCTGGTGGTGAATGCAAAGAAAAATAAACAAATAGAACAGAAAAACGAATTGAAATGAAAGAAAAATGATACCCCTCTACAAACAAGGTTAGGGTTTAGCTCCAAGACCCTGCAAGAACATGTTAGAAAACTACAAACAAATAATGGAAACCTGCAAGAAAAGATGGGTTAGAGAAAACTAAATAAACAAGACAAAATAAGCATTATACCTTCATTTGGTGGAATGGGCCACCATGCCCTAGCTTGAAGAAGCGCCTCTCTCTCTTGGCAATGGGGGAGCTATGGCTCTATGGGAAGATGGATGAGAGGGAGTGTGGGTGGCTTGAGAGACAAATGGTCTCAAGGCATACACTTAGGTAGCATAACAGTATTCAAGGGAAAAGTGATTTGAGAGTGACCCCCACCCCTCTATTTATAGCTTTTTTAGGGTTCTAAGCCCTTAGTCAGGGCTTTAGCCCCTTTTTGGGGATTTTAGCCCCTTTCACTCAATATTTAGCTCCTTTTAGGGTTTTAGGCTCCTTTGAGGGGTTTTAGCCCCTTTTTGCAGGCTTTAGCCCCTATGAGAGCTATTTAGGCTCTTTTTAGGGGTTTTTAAGCCCTTTTTCATGTTTTTAAGCCTTCTTGAGGGTGTGGGGGTCAAATGGGGTCAAATGAGGGTCGTGCATGGGTGTCCTTGGGTGGTGTAGGCCATGTAGAGCTGAGTGAGGGATTTTTTGGGTTAACAGGGGGCTTCCCCCATGTTCATATTAGAAATGTCTTTACCCAACATAGTTGCATGGGTGGAAGTCTATAGAACAAGAGAATATAAGCTCAATGGAAATTTAGGCCAATCCTTTCTTTTATGTCGTGCAAGTTTGGGAAAACCCCCATCAATGATAGTTTGATAGGATGCTTCTTTTAATACCATACGATATGGGACTATCCTTGGTATCAAATGAAATGTGTTACTACCACAGATCCTGATATAGGATGAATACTCTCCAACATACCAATCATCGTGTAATGCAATCAATGCTCTGGCTCTCTCATAAAATTCCAGAGCGTCTTCCTTGAAAATTTTATGGTACATCGACCCAAGAAATAGGTCACAAATCTCATGAAATCGAGGGACGAAATTTTCCTCCCTTATATCTGACCAATAAATGTGTACTGGAAGGGAATTTTTATTCCAATTCCAACCTAAGGTGGGAAAAGCAGAAGTTGTGCATAACACATCCATTACATACCTTGACAGATGAAATGATGGCTTCCTGGTGGCCGAGGTATTCTAGTATTTTTCAATATATTCTTTCAAATTCACAGATAGAATCTGTTCCCAATTGAAGGGTTCACATGTAAGCATAATATGATGGGCTACCAGAACCCATTCAGCTTTGAACAACAAACAATTTTTCAACCCATAAAAATGGTAGAACATGGCTACAAGAATTTTGAAAGGTTCCATAAACCAAGAAACATGATAAGACTTGCTTGGTCTGGGACCATACTTAGTTGTATTTTCCATCCAAGAGTTTACTACCTCCTCATAGTTGAACCAAGAAAACGACTCGTCATGAAATTTGGAGCTCAGAAGCTGTTTGGAGGTCCAAGGGCATAAGCCTTGGCAAAAATGTTAGGATGGAAAAAGGCCATAGGGGTATGAATGTGGTCGTTGAAGGTGTGTTCATAAGGGTTTTCATTATCCAATGCCCACTTAACTAGGTCTGTGTAGGGCATGAAGGATGCCGTGAAGCAATGCGGTGAAGCTAGGAACTCTGAATTCTTGCATATGAGGGTTGGTCGTGGGGAATTGATGGGAAATTGTCATTGTAAAAAATGACGTACTAAATCCTTGACCAGTCTAAATGGACGGTTTCATAGAAACGCCCACTAGTATCAGTGAATACTCCGACGTTGGGTTCTTTTCTCTTCTGCTCCTGTAGATCATTTTTTGACATGGTGTTCCTAAATATGGTAGATGCCATTCTTGATTGGAATTTAGCAACCATGGTTAAAAATATACCACAGTTCAATAGTAACAGAAAAAACAGCCATGAAGGGAAGATACTTACCAGTGCGAAGCTTTGAGAACTAGAAAATCTGTGAGCTCAAGCGAGAAAAATCTGCAGTAGAAATCTTCAAGCGCAGTAAGAAAATACAAGTGAAATGGTTAAATTTTTGCAAATTCGAACAGACTAATAACCTAAAACTCAACGAAAAAATAGATCTAGACTGTAGATCTAGCATGAATAGACAGCTGGGATCGAGGTGAGAAACTAAAATGTGGGAGTAAAAAAGTCAGAAAGCATTGGATTTTGTAATTTCTTCCTTCCACAATCCTCCTTCGGAAAATGGAAGTCAGAAAGAAAATTATTGGCTAAGAAAAAATATTAAAGTTTCGCATTCCACATAGGCAAAAAGCGGAAAGTGGAAAAATAAGAAAACAAAAAGTGTGAATAATGAATTTTCTGCCTTCCGCAACCTTCCTTAGCGGAAAGCGGAATTCTGAAAAAAAATATAAAGGTTTTATTGCGAACAAGGGATTTTCACCTCCCACAATTCAGCTTAGCAGAATGTGGAAGTCAGAAACACAACTTTTTATTAAAAAAAACTAGAGTCTCGCAATCTGCCTTAGCGTAAAGAGGAAGTCGAAAAAACGACTTCGGGTAAGCCTCCAAAAAAAGGATTTCCACGATCCGCCTTTGCAGAATGCAGAATGCGGGTTGCGGGAACGCAAATTCAATACTTATAAGAGAAAAGGCGCTTACGAAATCCGCAAAACCAAGAAAAAAAAGGCTTATGAAGAAATTTTATTAAGTCCAAAACACTATACTTGCAGTTTAAGAATTCCCATAAGAAGAACATGGCTGCAAAAGTCAATTTAAAGATTAAGGGGATCCCATTTTAAAGGTATTAAAATGGGATCTGTTGTTGCCAGCAACAAATGGTGACTCATTGGGCGAAGCATCTATCTATGTATAGTTCTACACAAAAATTCCAAAGAATAATTGTTAGTTTGAAAAGAGTTTTAGTTCATAATCAAACAATAAACTTAGGGAAAAACATATCCAGGCCTAGCACAACAATAAATAGCATTTCTATCTCACAATTCCACAATCACTGATAGTGATATCCAACAAATGATCAAGTCTAAAAGTAATAAGGTATCCCTGCAAGCATGATGTCGGTAATGAAGGAAGTTTTAGATAAGCTCCTGATGAAAACCTTGAATCTATCCCATGATCTTCAAACCAGTATTCATCTTGGATGTAGATTTTGTTTGGAATATATACAATTTTTTTTTGCATAAAATGCAACTTAGTTGCAACAAGACTGCTGCCCTTGTAAGGAACAACGCCACACACATGTCTTGCCCAGAAACTGAACAAGCTATCTCAGTCAAGAGACTCCTTGTCTTTTGGATTTTAAACAAAAAGAAATTACCATGGACTGGTAACCACTTATCAATAATTTCAGTCCAAGCTAGATCCATGAACATGGTCAGGTTGTCTTGTGATAAGACCCCATGTCTTTGAATACAACAAGTTGTATATTAAAATGTCAAAAAATAATTTACAAATGCAAGTTGCAAACCATTACCTCGGCTTGGAAACCAACTAATAGTAATGGCATTCATCGAACATCTCTATGAACACGATAGGCTCGCTTGTGATAATACCCCATATCTTGCAGCTCACACTTATTAGGGTGATTTTATTAGTTCCAAGGTGATCAAGGTGAGATCAGAAAAGAATGCATATTAAAGAAGCTATTATTGATGTGTTACCAACAATCACTAAAACACCCAGAAATAATACAAGAGTTCTCCAAAAAATCAATCATTATTATGAGGATAAGTAAAGACAATGATCATTATAATTGAAGATTCAATGTGAAAAAGTCAGCATAGATTCTGTATTGCATTCTCATGAAGATATTGATTTGGGTATAAACCAAGTGAGTATTTCTAACATCTCGAAATTAAAATTCCTTAGTTAAAAATTTCTAGGGATAAACCACTTTACCAATATGCAACTAGCTATTGTAAGTATACAATGTTTTGTAAAGAAAAGAAACAAGAAAGAAATTAAAAAAATAAATAAAATAAAATCGATCAAAACCACACCTTATATATAGGTAAGTGAAACTTACCTCAAGAAAAATACTTCTTGAGGAGTTGGATATTCGTTGGATAAGCCTCAGAAAGGCCCTCCAATATCTGTAAGAGGACAATACCAGGGCCAATATTTTCTATAATAATGAATGACCATAACCACATACGTTGAAACTTGGTATAGTCTCATTTCTCTTTGTGGGGCTTGTCCCACTTAAGTACCAGATCCCCAATCTGAAACTCACGACTAGTGGAAGACTTATCATCGAACCATCTTTTCACCAATTGTTGGTGGTGATATAACTTATTCCTAGATTTCTCCCTCTCCTCTTCTAATTTAAGAAGAGTGTCAATTCGATCCTGCAAAGGGGAGGACTCATCATCTTCTGAACAAGATTGTGTAATATATAGTGATGGGAGAAGAAGATTCGATGGTAAGGCAAACTATTTTCCATAAACCATGAAGTAAGGAGAATTTCCAATAACAAACTTAGGAGTAATTTGGTCTTCCCATAAGGAATTAAAAAGATCTGTATGCCAATCTCCGTGCTTGTCATCCACAGTTTTATTCAAGATATTGATCAAGTTCTTATTTGAATATTCTGCCAATTCATTACCATGTGGGTAATAATTAGCATAATACTTCACTTTAATCCCCTTTTCAAGAGCATACTGAGTAAGATCAATTAAGTTAAAGTAGGAGGAATTTCCAAAAACCAAATATTTAGGCACTCCAAACCTAGTAAGAATGTTACTCTCCAAAAAGGATATAACTGAGTTGGCATTAGAAACCTTTAGGGGAATTGCTTCTACCCACCGATTGAAATAATCCGTTGGAGTCAAGATATACTTATGCTGCAATGCAGAAGGAGGATTAATGAGACTGAAAAAATCCAGTCCCCATTGTTGTAATGGATATTGGACAATGACAGGTTGAAGGGGAAAGGTTGGCTTCTTCAATTTTCCAGCACATCTTTGGCAAGGCTCACATTTTCTAACAAATTTATAGGCATATTTAAATAATATGGGCTGATAATACCCTTCTCTTAACGCCTTATGGGTTGTAGTTTCTCCTGAGAAGTATCCACCCACAGGTCCTGCATGCATGTCAACCAAAAGTTTATCAGCTTCCGGTTTTTCAAGGCACTTGAGAAAGACACCATCATAATTTTTGCGGAACAACACATTCTCAATAAATTGATAAGGTGTTGCTGTCAGTCTCAATTTCTTACTCTTTTTGAAGTCAAGGGTTGGAGGGGCATACCCATGAGTAAGATCAATTCAATATCATCATACCATTCCGATGATAGGGCGGAAACAACATCAATAGTGTCAGTAGACATATGTTCCTCATGAATGCATTGTCATTCCTGCTCTGTGATATTTGATTGGGATACCAATAAACATAAGACCTTCCCTTTAACCATGTTGGCATGATTTATCTCCAAATTGTACTCTTGGAGCGCAGTCGTCCAGTGAGCTATTTTCTCTCCTAACTCATTTTGGATCAGCACATTTCTTATAGTTTCATATGGGACAATCACCTTTGTCTTTGACTTCAACAAGTAGGGACTGAAATGCTTCACATATTTATAAAAATTATAAGCTTGCTTGTCCACCTATGTATAATTTAATTCGGGCCCTTTGAATGTAGAACTCATTACAGAAACCAGGATCTTTGTGCCTCTTCATTTTTCTGAGTAAGCATGGAAGCATAAGAAACATCAGCAACAAAAGTATATAAAATAAAATCTTTTGAAAAATCAGGAGGCATCAATGTAGGAGCCTCCATTATAGCCTTCTTAATATTCTTGAATGCATCCTTTTGGTTGTCAGGCCACTGAAATACAACATATTTCTTTACCATGTCCTGAAGTGGTCTAACAATTTGTGAAAAAATGGGAACAAATATCTGGACAAAATTAATCTTCCCAAGGAAAGATTGCATAGCCTTCTTTGAGCTAGGGAGACTGATTTTTGTAATTGCTTCAATCCTCTCTAGGTTAGTTATTATTCCATCCTTTAAAACAATAAATCCTAGAATTTTTCCTTTTGTAACTCCAAATACAGATTTATTAGGGTTCAAAGAAATGCCATACTTCCTACATCTATCAAAAACTTGTTGTAATGCTAATAAATGATCATGCTGTTTTTTTGAAAAAATAGTTATATCATCTAAATAAACAATGACAAACTTCTGTATCAAACCTCTGAAATCTATGTAGATAGCTCTCTGTAGAGTTGCACCGACATTGATTAGCCCAAAAGACATTATCCTATAAGCAAAAGGGCCCCAGGGTGTTTTGAAGGAAGTCTTAAGTTGGTCGAAGTTCGTAACCAGAACCTGATTGTATCCTAAAAAGACATCAAGCAAAGAAAACATCTTTGCACCTGAAAATGTTTGAAAGATTTTTTCCATAGATGGAACATGGTTGTTATCATTTTCGGAAGCTCTATTGAGATTTTGAAAGTCCACACATAGTTTGATCTCTCCACTCTTTTTGCAAACGAGGAACCAAGTTGGAAATCCATTGTGTGTGTCTCACAGGGAATATGATTACGAATTTCAAGGGTTTCTCAAGATCTTTCTTTATGGATGGTTCAAGACTAGGGTTAATCTTTCTCATCTTTTGTTGATAAGGTCTTGCATCGAGATCTAGCGGTATGCTATGTTGCACAATGGAAGAATCAAAGGTTTTTAGATCATCATAAGTCCAAGCGAAAACATCCTTGTATTCTTTGCATAACTTCACTAAATTTCTCTCCTCTTCAGGAGAACAAGCAAGGCCTATATTAATGAGCTGAGGGTTTTTCTCATTAGCCAGATTAACAGTCTTATAATTTAGAGTAGAACAATGAGTTTTGAAATTTGGATTTCCTTTGAACTTGTCTTGCAAATCGTAGAATTTCTCTAAATTAAGGACTAATTTAGGAATCAAATTAGAAGGAAAAGTATTATTAGACAAAGACTTTTCATGTTCGACTTCATCTATAGAAAATTATTTGAAAGCATCCTAAAATGTACGAAGTATAATATATGTACATCATCATCAAATATTTTCCAATTAGTTACATTATCTGGTATGGAAGGCCTATACATAAGTTCGATAGAAAATGTATCATGAACGAGGCCTTTGGGTGGAATTAGCCTAGATGTAGTATTTGCTAAAAGGTATGCATCAAAATTTTGTGACCTTGGGACATATTTAATATTAAAGGCTTTAAATGAGCTTGTCATGTCCCTCACTAATTTCTGATAATTCAAAAGATGGGGTGATAAAAAATGGATCTGATTTCTCACCTGTTTGACTATAATTTCAGAGTCCCCATAACATTGAATAATTTCAGCTCCCAATTCTATTTCTTTCTTGAGCCCTTGTACCAAGGCTCCGTATTCAACAATGTTATTGGTACACTCAAAATCTAGTCTGCAAACGACCATCCATTTGGTGCAATTAGGATCGATAAGTACACAACCTGCACTAACACCATGTTTGGACTTAGATCCATCAAAGAAAAGTGTCCATGATGAAAAATCTAATCTAAAATTGGTATTAACATCATATACATTATGTACAATTTCACCAAAAAATGGAATAACTTTACAATTATCGATTTCCTGACAGTTTATCAATATTCTGATTTGGGGAAGTGTCAGCAGGAAAATCACCAAAGTAAGAGTCAAGGGTGTAGTGTTCAATGACTGTGTTCACAAATATTGTTGGTTCACTTGGATCATTTAGATCTGTGACTGTTTGCTTCATGAGAGGCTCTCTATTGATCTTGATCTGATTAGGCCTCCCATTATATGGAAGCCACAAATGGAACTAGTTTGTAGCAAAATATCCTTTCAGTTTCTCAGACCAGTCTATGCTTAGCCACATACCATATGTCTCAAGAACATCAGCTACTACAATATCCATTGTCTGATGTATTCTAGGATCGACAGACAATGTTAAAAGGACATTTTTTAGTTCCCCTAAGACTTTTACTCTAGGTCTCTCTAACTGCACCATCTGTGTAGTACAAGACTCCCAAGTTACATTTAACTTTCTACACACAAACATAGGCATAACATTTGAGGAATACCCTGAATCGATCATACAGTTGTGAATGTTTTTGTTAAAAATTTCAAAAGTCAGCAAAAAATGTGGGACTCTTTTTGTACTAGACTTTTGGGACTCAGACTTCGTGTAAATTTCTAAGTTATGATTCTGAGCTTCTCTAGATTTATTTAATACCATATTCTTAGGTGTAATTTCTCTAATGGATGGTATATTGAGAAGTTAAAACATAGATATATCGCTTTGGCCTTCTTTAAATCATCTACCAAATTATATTCGACTTCCGGGATTACCTTTTCTTTTGGCGGGACTGTTTTACCTGTACCCTGAGAATATGTCATTGGTGGAGTGTCATGTGATGTTAAGCCTTTACTTAGTGGTGGTGTATGAATTATGCATATCAAATATAGCTTCTGTATCTTCCTCCTCTTCTACCATCGGTAACTCTGAAAAACAATTAACTGTGTTTATATATGGATCTTGTTCTTCAGTTGGAGGCATTGTTTATGTAGCTTCTTGTCTAGTGTCATCATGCATGGTTTGAGGCGTGGAAGTTAAGGCTTTAAAGATAGAATAAATATCATCATAGGTGAGTGTCTCCCTAGGGTTTGGATGAGGTTGATTTAGTGGAGGCTAGTAAGGTCTTCTAAGTGGTGGTCTTTCCCAACCTCTAGTGTTCACCTGATTATCACTACTATCTCTTTTAAGATCTACCATGTCATTAGAAATATTTTGTAGTAGTTTTTTCATGTTATCCATTTTTTAAGGGTCTTTATTTAGAGTTGTGGGTTTAGAAACATTCTCTTTCCTCCTTCTATATGTAGAAGGTTGGTCCAGTTCTTGGTAAGGATAACTTTTAAGACCAAACATATCATTTTCTACTATAATAGCCTTTACAAAGGATTCTTGCGGAGTAGTCTTATGAGCACGCTTGACCCACATGGAAATAGTCATAGGTAAACCCTTAATATAGTAGGCTATTAAAATTTCTTCAACAGGAAGGACCGTGACAGGAATCTTGTTCTTTAGACAGGAGAACCTTTTATTGAAATCCTTGACTCCCTCTTTGGGTTTTATCCTGAGAGAAGACAATTCCATGACGAGGTCTTTTGGGGTACCATCATATCCAAAGTTTTGGAGGAATAACGCCTCAAATTGTTGCCAATAATTAATAGAAGAAACCTCCAAAGCAAAGTACCATGTGGAAGCTTGCCCCTCAAAAGAGTAAGGAAATACTATACACACAAAATCCTCATGAATTACATTCCTCAATCTGATGGATTGCTTGTAGTTCTTAACATTATCTTAAGTTGGTATCCTATAATCTGGATTAAACCTGGCAATCCACTTCTTAGGTTTTTTTGGCAATTTATGTAATTTTCCAGGGATAATGACTACGTCCAAATCAAGCCAAGGTATAATAAGTTTGTTGACCATTGGTCTCTCCGATGGACCTGAATATTTAAGGAGGTCTCACTATCTGAGGATTCCTCTGATGAAGATGGGGATGAATGAGGTGGTGTGGGTGGTGGTATTCCACCACGTTGGTTGTCAAGGTGTGGATATTCTAGGGGTTTCTCTGTAGTTTCTAACAATGGACTTGGTTGGGCTTCATGAGTCTCTCCTCGTTGAGCAATAACAGGCGAGGTAAGAGTCAAAAGAGAAGAAGATAAAACCTTCTAGAGACTACAAACGGCCTCAGTCCTGGGTTCCACCCTTGCGGCAATATCGTTGGTTTTTTTATCCACTATTCAAAAGTGATAACTCCACTACTGGGTGGTGTAAAAATATTTTCAGGTCTTGCAGTGGGTCTTTCTAAAACAGGGGTGGTAGGGACGGGTGACTGACCCTCTACAGGATGAGATACAGATGTAGAATCTTAGATGTGGATCTTAGTAATGATGGGTGATCTATGATGAGGAGGTTTATTAGTGTTTTTTCATGACATATTTCACAATGGCCCTCCTTCTAGCAGCATTTGTTGACATCCCGGGTTGTAGGTTGCTGGAAAAAATACAAGGCAATCAACATAAGGAAAATTTCCAACCAGAAAGGCTTCAAATCAATCCCATGCAGAGACGATTCTATCCCCAAGTTGTTTGGGATGACTAATTCCTATGGATACAAGGCCTCCACTGGCACACAGGTTTTTCATATTTATAATATCTGTTCTTAGGACAAGTGAGAAAAGATTCAAAGTAACTGATTCCTAGGCTAACTGTTTAAGAAAAAATAAACAAGGTAAATAGTGGATTCAAGATAGGCCAGTTGCAAAATATAATAGGCAAAAGAAACTTACTCAACATACACAAATGCAAATTAAGATCAATCTCTTCGACCAACTTTAAATAAATATTAGACAATGAAAATTACAAAAGGTTTATCCAAATATTACAGATGTACAACATGTCCAAGAGGAGATACTAATTGACAAATTAGTATCATAGATCAATGACTACTCATCAGCTGTGAAATAAATCACGTGGATCAAACAAAAAAATTTGTTTAACACACATTCAATATGTCAATTTTGTAGGGAAAAATCAATACGTGAATCAACACATTAATAGATAAACAACCAATAATTAGCATGCCAAATAGATAGAAGAAGGACTGGAATTCATTAAAGACATTTAATGAAAAACCATGAAACATAGCATAAAATGACTGTAATTTTATTAACTTGCAAAAAATTACAAAGTACAAAAATCACAGGCTTCCTTGTTATGCACTTGGCCATCTGTTCTTCAATATAACTCCTAGGATTAATCTCAAAAGTTCCTCCTTCTACTTGGGAAATTCATTCCCTTTAAATAATATGACATATTTGACAAAAAAGGAAAACTCCCAAGATGTGGGATTAAAAAATAATGTAGTTTCAAGGTTTGTAAAAGGCGGAACGCCACTTGGCATCTAGGTCCATCAGATCGTCAATGTACTGATATTTTACATGCTCTAGGTGTACTTTTGTTCTGCAGATTTGGGATGAAATCTCCCTATTCTTGACTTTCTTCCACTCTCCAAGGTACACCTGTATTCTGACCATCGCTAAATGAGTTATCTCGATCCATCTCGTGATCTCTTGCATGGTGAGCTAGTTTATCCCCCGAATCTGACCCTTAGCTGTAGCGAAATTTTGTTCAATTCATTCCAATTTGAGCTTATGGGGAAGCACCTAGTCAATCGGATCTAGAGAAGGCAAGTCTAGAAAACTGAGCAAGGTTTCAACAGGAAGCCACCATTAGAGGAATTTTGGGGTCTAAAATGGGCCTCCTAAGGAAAATAATAAAATAATAGTTAAAATAATAAAATAATATTGATTAATTTTGGAGGAAGAAAGAAAAAAACTACTTTTTGTGTTCGTATTTTCGGCATATCTCCCTATGTTTTTACTCAAATTTCGATCGAGAGAGCTCGTTGGATGCGGAATTTGATTCCGCATCCAACAAGTACCCACACTGCATGCTTTTGACGGACCCCGCTACCCCAAAAACAAGAAATACCTGAAAAAATGTGATGATGATGTCATCATCACGTTTTTCAGGTATTTCTTGTTTTTGGGGTAGCATGGTCCGTCAAAAGCATGCAGTGTGGGTACTCGTTGGATGTGGAATCAAATTCCGCATCCAACAAGCTCTCCCGATCGAAATTTGAGTAAAAACACAATGAGATATGTCAAAAATACGAACAAAAAAAGTAGTTTTTTTTAATGACAAATATGCCAATTCAACCATTATGGTTGACTTATTTTATTGAAATCCTATTGGTTCTTGAATTCCAACTCACAAAAACTTATTTTGGCACGTTTTCTTATAAGGCCCATTTTAGACCCCAAATTTCCTCTAATGCTACATATTCATGCCATCTATCCACCTTTGATGATGGATTCTACCGCATCACAAATGCTCTCAAAGGTCTCGATCGTAACATCAATTTTCTTGGTCTGAATTTTATCCATAACTGGAAAATCATGCAGTCTATCTATGATATTTCTCTGCAGTCTAATACATTGTCGAAAACCTTAGCTACTTCTATTCTATGAGTATGATGATTTTGTAGGACATTAGATCATCGCTCAAATGAGTTGTATGATTCATTCATTTCATTAAAATCGACATACAAATTGACCATAGACTGATAGAATTCATTGTGAACTTTACAGGCTATCTGCTTAAATTCTTCTGATGTCAATTTGGAGAAAGAGGAAGCAGTTTAGACTAGCTAAGACTCCTTGAGTTGTTTCTCAAGGGTAGCAATCTTGTTTTGCCTGTTGTTGATTGATAACATATGACTTCACAAGATGATGCTCGAGATAGTAATTCTTACTCTGCAATTGTTTCAACTTCTCTTCATGCTCTTGCTTCAAAAGGTGGACTTCTTGTTTATGGTGTGCCTCAGCTGCTACCAAGTCCTATTTGGTATTCTGCTGCTCTTGTTCCTTGTCCAAAAGATCTTTATTCAAATGTGAAATTGAATCATAGTTAGCTCCTGCAAAATCCCCCATGACAGCTGTTGTATATAAAGCCCCTTGTTTAATATCAGGGGAATCTGACTTCCAGATGATTTGATTAAGAGTAGGAACTTGTTTGAGTGTGCCTTCCCTCATCCTCTTAGTTCCTTTTTTCATTTCTATTTTTTCCTGCTTGCTCCAAAAATATTTTCCTAAAGAGACCACAACACCCTCACCAAAATATGTCATCCCTTCAGAGGGTGAAATGGTTTCTTGTTGAGGAGTGACCAAGGGATTGGGTTGAGATTGAGAAACTGGGATTTCCACAACGATGGGTGTAATAATCATGGGAGAAGTGGGGATAATAGGTGCAATAGATGAGGAAGAAGTGAGTATAGGTGTATGAATTTGGGGAGACGAAAGTGTAGAAACGAAAGGAATGTTTATCTGAGGAAGGTGAGGAGGGAGGGATGTTGGTGTATTGCGAGGTAGTAAGGGGGTGGAATGAATAAATGAAGTAAGGGGAGAAGTAGGACTAGGTACATCAACTAGTACCATAGGAGTGCTATTGGTAGCTTCAAGAATTGAGGATAAATTTAATTCGGAAAAAGAAAACTGAGAAAATTATGAATCAAAAATATTTTCAGACAGCTGGGTGCCAGTAATAGAAGATGTCATAGAGGTAAGTATATTTACAGGGCATGTGGAAGGCCCATTTTCTTCCTCCAAGTCACTATCAATCTCATGAATTTCAATTTCAGCTTGTGGTGGAGGTTTTACCTGCTGATTTGGAGGGATTTGCATGGGAACTTGCTCTCGAGGATGAAGTTGAGTTGGTGGTGTTGGCTATTCTTCCCTGGGTACTTCCTGAGGTATCTACCGTGGGTTAGCAACTGGTGCTCCTTGTAGTTGTACCCGTTGAATAACAAGCTGAGTTTTTTGCTTCTTGGGCTGATATTCAGCCTCTTCTATCTGTGTTTGTAGCTGAGAACTGAGCTTCTTAAGATTTCTATTGAACTCGGCCCCTTTATGAAGGGTATCCAACATCTGTGAAGGTTGGGTTCTTACAAGAGTCTCCAAGATAGCCTTTCCTTTATCCTTTGACTTAGTATCTAGGGCAGCAGAAGAGCTTGTGGCTTGATATTTTGTTTCCTTCTCTATGTTCTGCCTCTGAAGGTTCTCCTCTATGGATAACTTTACCTTTATGAAGTGGAGGGAAGAATATTTGAGGTTGTTTTGATACTTGAATACATGAGCTTTCACATCTTGATCAATAACATTACTCAATGCTTCTTGAAAATCCATAGATGTTTTGTAAATAGAATCATCATGCTCATCCTCATGAAGGTACTGAAACTTAGCATGTTCCTGAACAAAGAGGCTGGCCAGATACGATTTAGGGTCATGCATTCTTCTGGGGGATTCCCCTAGGTTCATATTAACAATATATTTACATAGCACAATTGCATGGGTGGAAGTCTGCAGAACAAGAGAATCTAACTTCAATGGAAATTTAGGCCAAGCCTTTCTTTTATGACATGCAAGTTTGGGAAAAACCCCATCAATGATAGTCTGATAGGCTACCTCTTGTAATACCATACAATATGGAACTAACCTTCATAGCAAATGAATTGTGTTACTGCCTGAGATTTCGATATAGGAGAAATACTCTCCAACATACCAATCACCGTGTAATGCAATCAATGCTATGGCTCTCTCAGAAAAGGTCAAAGTGTCTGCCTTGAAAATTTTATGGTACATCGACCCAAGAAACAGGTCACAAATATCATAAACTCGAGGGACGAAATTATCCTCCCACATATCTGAACAATAAATGTGTATCGGTAGGGAATTTTTATTCCAATTCCAACCTAAGGTAGGAAAAGCAGAAGTTGCGCAGAACACATCCATTACATACCCTGACATATAAAATGTTGGATTCCTGGTGGCCGAGGTATTCTGGTATTTTTCAATCTCTTCCTTCAGATTCACAGATAGAATCTGTGCCCAATTGAAGGATTCACCTATAAGCAGAATATGATTGGCTACCATAACCCATTCAACTTTGAACAACAAACAATTTCCCAACCCATACAAACGATAGAACATGGCTGCAAGTAGTGAGAAAGGTTCCCTAAACTAGGAAATGGGATAAGAATTGCTTGGTCTAGGAACATACTCAGTTGGATTGTCCATCCAATATTTTACTACCTCCTCATAGTTGAACAGGGAAAAGGCTTCATCGAGAAATTTGGAGTTCATAAGCTGTCTGGGAGGTCCAAGGGCATAAGCTCTGGAAAAAACATCAGGATGGAAAGAGGCCACAGGGGTATGAATGTGGTCGTTGAAGGTGTGTTCATTAGGTTTTTCATTATCCAATGTCCACTTAACTAGGTCTATGTAGGGCATGAAAGGAGGCTGTGAAACAATGTGGTGAAGATGGGAACTATGAATTCTTGCATATGCAGGCTAGTAGTGGGGAATCGTTGCAAAATAGTCATTGTCAAAATTGGCATAAATCCTCGACCAATCTAAATGGATGGTTTCAGAGACACGCCCACTAGTATCAGTGAATACTCCGACGTTGGGGTCTTTGTTCTTCTGCTCCCACAGAGCATTTTTTGACCTGGTGTTCCTAGATATGGTAGACACCATTTCTGATTGGAATTTAGCAACCATGGTTAAAAAGATACTACAGTTCAGAAGTAACAGAAAAAACAACCATGAAGGGAAAATACTTACCAGTAGGAAGCTTTAAGAACAAAAAAATTCATGAGCTCAAGAAAGAAAAATCCTTGGTAAAAATATTCAAGTGCAGTAAGTAAACACAAGTGAAATGGTAAAAATTTTGTAAATTCAAACAAACTAAATAGCCCGAATCTCAACGTCAAAATATATCTAGACCATAGATCTAGCATGAACCGGGACGACTGAGATCGAGGCGGGAAACTAAAATGAGGGAGTAAACCTCCAAAAAAGGATTTCTGTGATCCGCCTTTGTGGAATGCGGAATGAGGGTTCCAGGAACGTAAAAACAATACTTATAAGAGAAAAGGAGTTTCCAAAATACGCAAAAACAAAAAAAAAAACAAGTCTTATGAGGAAATTTTATTAAGTCCAACACACTATTCTTACAATTTAAGAATTCCCATAAGAAGATCATGGCTTCAAAAGTCAATTTAAAGATTAAGGGGATCCCATTTTAAAGGCATTAAAATGGGAACTGTTTCTGCCAGCAACACACACCTGCCTGAACAAGATCATCTAAACATTATAATAACTCAAATAAAATAGAAATACTTATCTTGTATGTTTTTGTAGGGTTGGCTCTCTTTGGATCTTGCTTCCTTGAGGTTTCCTCCCTCTGAATTGAATAATAGTTTTATCAAGTCTTTTGGGCTCTTGTACCATGGATAATGGACCATATACAATAGAATTGTCAAAGTACATATTCTTCATAATCTTCTAGTGATGGCCTTTCTAGTGGAGGCTCCTCGTCGACATACGTTGCTGATTCATGCTGCCTCTTTTTCTACAGACAATTTACTGTAGGTTGACCAAAATTTTCACATCTAAAGCACTGAATGTGTGAAATATCCTTCTTCGCCTTTGGCTCTCGATATGTAGTTGAAATTTGTCTTATACCCAAGTTATATTTCTCGAATCTTCTTCCTTTTTCTCTCCTTTCATGAGTAGCAAGGGATTGATCCTCTTCATGTTAAGGTTTCTACGATTTGTTTCTTGATTGTAACCTAGTTTCTTCTTGTACACAAAATCCCAAATGTTATCAAACTTCGGTGATTTATTCCATGCACATAGCCCCTGAATAAATGGTCCCAGGAAGAGTGAAGACCATTAAAATATATTATAACAAGTTATTTATCATCTACTAGATCATCAATGGATACAAGTTGATCTCTTAATTTGGATGCCTTCATAAGATAAGATTTAATTGAGTCTAAATCATTCATACTAACTTCTAGAAGCTTATTTCTCAAGGAGTTTTCTCCTAGTGTTATTTCTTTCGAACAATCCTACTAGATGATCAAACATATTCTTTCCTGACCCTAACTAAGGAATCTGTGGAATTAAGTGATCTTTTACTGAATCCATTAATATTCTTTTGGATTTCCTTTCATCCTTCTTATACTTGACCTTCTTTTCTTATGCTTCAAATTCTATAGAGTCATTCGTGAGGTGATATTCTATCTCATTCTCTTCCATAATGTAGAGTGATCTGGCCTTCTAGGAATTGAAGTTTATGGACCCTTCTAATCTATCCTATGTTGAGTATATAGTTGTCATTGATGTCAAAGGTGTTCATGAATGACAAAGGAATAACCAGTGGATATGATGGTAGGACAAACTCAATGAAAGACTAAGGTAGTGATGGCATGGCATGGCATAGTTGAGGATGTGGCATGACACATATGATGACATGGAATATGATGGTGTCCTAATGATGATGTCATAAAAGTTCAGTTATAACAAATTCAATGGATGAGATGGACATGGATGATAAGACAACATGAATGACTGATCTGAAGACTTCCAAGACACTGTCGACAGTATGATGTAAACAATGGTTAATGAAACAAAGAAAATAGGTCAAGTGGAAGTAGAGATGCAGTATGAATGAAAAAGATGGTTAGACAAATGAAGAGTGGAACTGCAGAAGAGTGAAATGAATGGGAGATAGAGTAAATGTATCAATCAAAGAACAAAGAAACTATATCTGCGAGAGTGTTTATAAATTCCTTGTAATCAACAGCATGATGAAATTCTCTATGTATATAAATCTTCAAAACTGTTAAAAATAGTCACGGAGGATTTTCATAAAGAAATTGGGCAGATCTGCAAAGTCATGGTGAGATCCGCATTCAATCTAAAATTGACGGCCAGGAAGCATCCCGCGTGAGACTCGACAATTAAGGATCACTTCCGCAATAATCAAAATTGAACGACTTATATTAGTCTCGCACTAGATCCGACGGTCAAGGATTAATTCTGACAGTTACGCGGAAAATCCAAAGTTCCGCAAAAGATCAATATCGGACATCTAAGATTTGTTCCACTAAAAGAGATCGATGGTGCGGAAGAAAAAATGTGGAAAGGGAATTGCAAAAATAACATTTAAATATTCTATGAACCCGTAATCTGCAATTCGGAAGATTAAAGTTCAGGAAAGACTCCGCAAAATATCGACGGTGCGGAAGAAAAATTGCGGAAAGAAGCTTGCCGAAAGAAGCTTGCGGAAAGGAGCTTGTAGAAAGGAGCTTGTGGAAAGAATCTTGCGAAAAGGAGTTTGTGGAAAGGAGCTTACAGAAAGTCAAGATGCGATTTGAGGAAATGTTACATCCCGCATCCCGCAACCCGCAATCCAGAAGATCGACGGATAGGAAGACGTCCGCATAAGATCAATGGTGTGGAATGATTGGTGCAGAAAGACAACTGCGAAAATAGCAAAAAGACATTTTGGAAAAGTCACAAACCCGCATTCTGCAATCCGCATCTTACCTCAGATCAACGATCAGGAAAATGGTCGACGAAGATCAACTATGGGGAATCATTGATGAGGAAACCGTGGTGCAGAAATATGATTTCGAGGAGGAAATCTATGCGTTAGATCGACGATTCAGAGAGACTTAGAAATAGGATCAACGGCTCTGATTAAAGCTAGAAGATGATCCCGTGGAAAGAAAATAGAGAGTCTCAAAATTAGATCAATGGCCTAGATTGATTATGGAGAAGGAGATTGCGAAAGCACCAGAAAACATTAAGTTGAGCCGCGGAAATGAATTCTGAGGTGTTGAATGAATGAAAGGGTGCGGAAGAATGTTCTGGTTTGATATTTACATGTAGTAAAGATTTCCTGCAATACTTACAAGTGATTCCCACAAGTTTGAAGAGATTATACGCCATTATTGGAAAAGTATCTGATAGTTTTAATTTTAATAATTAAATGTTCATAAACATAATTATGATAAGTGTGATTATCAAATTTGAAAGGGCATGTTTGTGAAAGGGTGTGTTTCCGGAACAATACGTTCGTAGGAAACGTGAAGATACTTATACACATAAGTATGAGTGAGAGAAGATCTTGGATTCCATATCAGAAGATTAGAAATAGAGACCAGTGGGTGTGACAGAGAATAGAGGGAAAAGAAATATAGCATATTACAGAAAACATATTAGGGTGGCAAGGTGGCACTAGGGAAGGAAACAAGCCTGCAGGGGGTTGTTGCCTCCTTCCAACAGAAGTTGGTAAATGGGGTGTAGGGACATCCTGTTAGTTGTAGCTAATAAAAAAAGGTGTCGTAGCATCATTTAAGTAGCAGCTGATAAATTAGGGGTTCATATCCTCCTTCCAGTGGTAGCTGGTAAATAGGGTGTCATAGCATCCTTTTAGTAGCAGCTGATAAACCAGGGGGTCGTAGCCTCCTTCCAGTGGTAGCTGGTAAATAGGGTGTCATAGCATCCTTTCAGTAGTAGTTGATAAACAATGGGGTTTATGTAGTTGCTGGTAAATAGGGTGTAATACCATCCTTGTCTATAGCAGTAGGAAAAACTATTTGTAAATAACAATTTTGCAGTAATAGGACATATTGGTGGTTTACCCTATTGGGCTTCCACGTTAAAATTGTGTTCTGTGTATTCTTGTTGGTATGTGTTTTTAAATGATAGATTTAAAAAGTGGTTAAAATAGTAAAAAGATAACAATACTGATTCAACCCCCCCCTCTTATTATTGACCAATAAACCAACATCCTCAACTTTGAAGTTCATCTTGATAAAAGTGAGAACCTCAAATAGAGTAGGACTTACCAATAAGAGTTCTTTAACTGGGTGCTTTCTCTAAATATTTTCTGAAAAACTGCTTCTGGTGGACCTAGGGCTTAACAGAAAAAACCCCTATTTTTCAACCTTGGAGACTTGATAGAAATATATGCCTTGTTAAGGAGAGTTCAATAGTATACTCCCTTTCCCAAATCCGTAGACAAAAATACAAAATATTTTATGCCCTATTTTTCATGGCAATAGTGTTAGGTCAAAAATTGAAAACCCATAGAACTGGAAACTAATTCCATAGATATATTTGCTCTCTTATGGCGAGTTAGATGGTCGTCCTTTTTCAACTTATTTGTGGAGGGAAGTGTTGGGAATAGGAATCCCTAGTTTCCAACTTTCGTAAGTTATCGCTGCACAATGACTTCTTTCAAGGTGGCTTTGATACCATGTTAGAGATTTAATGGTTATACAAGGAATTTAAGCATATAACATCATTCATCATAACCATAGCATTAGGATCTCTGAAAGAAAGACAAGCACAACTAGACAAAAGAACACATATATTTATCCTGGGAAACCATCTCAAGGGAGAAAACCCAACAAAAATTCATCAATATATAATTCAACCAAGTACAATGTACAACCCCAAGAACAAGACTAGCGATTTCCTCTCTCCAGTGAACCTATTCACTCTCTCTCTCTTGTGCACTTGCTTCTATGAGAGATGTGTATAAATGAGTGAGGTTCCTCACTTATTTATACTCATCAAGTGAGTGACATACTAAATTAACTAGGTCGGATTGTTTCTCTAAAACATGACCAACTTACCTAGGGAGACTCAAAATGACATTTATATAATATTCTTGTGGGTACTATTGACCTGACTTACAATAGAGGTTTTACCTCAAGACTTCCATGACAATTACATCAAGGACATCTCTCGAAGGAGGAATAATAAAAACTACAATAGAATATCTTCCAAAGTACATTTCTTTAATAGATCATACAATAATTCTGCACATATTCTAATTCGTAATTTGCCTCCCAAGTGCATACATATTTATAGAGAGTTTTGAATGACTAAATTTTCTCTATCCAAATCGAATAATAAATGAGAAATAACACTATATTGTTGCAACATAATGGATTTTCTTTTTTGGTTCCACAACAATTATCTAAGCCATTCCCATGACATGGAATGTATAGAAATGACCTCTACCATGTGCTCGATTCCAGGAGTTCGTTGTTAGTGTATGGTTGGTGCTTTGGTTGAAAGAAATTGACCCACTCAATTATGCTACCATTGGCATCCCTTGAACTGGTCTGAACAATTGTTGTTAATGAATTGATCCTATGTTTGGGGTTGAGGCTACCAACATACTATGGGTATATAGACTAATATAAAATGCTCTACAAGTATGAATTTAAACAAGATTTCAAGGGTTAGGAGGGTCATACCTCATGCACTGAAGGTTGAGCCAAGCTCTCTCTTTATCTGTAAAAATATAATTCTTACATGTTATATAATGTAATATATATATATATATATATATATATATATAATTCATGATGATATGAATACATAGTCTCTCAGCATATATAGTATATAATATTGAAGAGTTATGTCTCTTCTCATGTCGTTGTTGCATTTAGCGTATATAATATTAATTCATTAATTACTTAATCTAATTTATTATTTTATTTACATATTATTCTATTTGGTATGTTACAAGTCATCTTTCTCTGAAAAGATTCATCCACAAATCTTCTATGAGCGTGTTGTAGTTACTGGAATTTTACCACGAATAATGGTGCCATGATTTAGCAGTTCTTGAAATAATTGGTTGCATTTCCATTCAAATATTTTCATGCATATGATTCAGTATATATACAAACAATAACTATATGAAGTATTCTTCTGAGCTTCTAATATGATCGTGTTCTTTTGATCTTCTAATTTGATGTAGATTTCTAATATTTCAGCATACTTTGATATGGTTTTCTGACAAGTTTGGCTTTTGTTGTTCTCGGGGAATATTTTGATGTTGAGATTCTAGAACATATTAAGTTACAACCACTGGTAGGATGTTCATCTCTTAATTTGTCGAAGCATCTTCTGGGTTTCGTTCTTCTATGTTATCCTGATTAAGGTCATCCTGTATTCTTTTATTTCCATCATTGTATTCTTCTACAACTTCAATTTTTTTATAATTGTTGTTAACAATGACTTAATTTTTAACCGTGTTTTATGTTTTATTATTAAAATCTATGTCATCGTCGTTTTCGTTACAATTGATATTTACATTGTGATTGTCAATATCATCTTGATATTTCATATCCTTGTCTTCTACCTCTTCTGTTTCATTGTCCTTGTTATCGTATTCTTTAACAAGTCCTTGTCCCAGTCTTCCACTAGACAATTTTATAGATTTTTCAGTTGGCATATTAATGGGCCTTATTTCCCTACCTTGTAAGAAGCCATAGAGAAATTCCGGTAGACATGCATATTTTGATTGAGTATTGTATTTTGAGGTTTGTAGTTGGGGTGTATTTTGTTATTCCTGTCGGAGTCTGGTGGCATGAATATTTTGTGAGGAGGAACATAAGGAGGCGGTCATCGTGGCCTCCCTTCCTTTCTGGTTGAAGTAGTGACTTCGAACTCTTCCCTACTGGAATATTTAGGAGTTGTTGTCATAACTTGTTCCTCCTTACTTAGGAACTTTGGAGTTGTAGTTTCTTCTTCTGTTATGTGTGAAAATATAGTTTCCAGCTTTCCCTCGCTTGAAATTGTAGTGTGGATTTCTGTAGTGTGGATTTCTCCACTACCACGTTCAAAAAAAACAACCCTAGATCAACCATATCATAGGGTAGAGTTCATGGTGCGAAGGATCTCTCAACTTCAACTTGAAATAACAAACTATAACAACAACAAAAATATTTTTTTATTTTTTAGATATATTCTACTAACTAATAAAAACAAAAGAAATCATACCTTTATGTAATGTGGGCCACTATAGACGTCTAAGGAAATGGTCCTCCGACTCCACGGTCTAGTTCTCCAGTCATCTCCACTGATGGTTTTCAAATAGGGGAAAATCGAACCAAATGGGTATCGAGCAATCAACATACACCATGGGAATGATATGGAGAAATATAGGAATAATGACGAAAGGTAATGTCACGTAATGTAATCCAAAAGTGTAGGAATTCTTGTGGGGAGACCTTCATTATGTATTTATAGGATGATCCAAGTTTTTTTGACCCATGGTATTTTATTGCGCATGGTATTTGTCCATGGTTTTTGACCCATTCTCATTTTAGGGTTTTTTGGTCCATTTTGGAGAGAGTGGGGATAAGTCACAATAAATGATCGACTAATTCCCTTCATTTATGGGGGAAGGAATAATAATGTTTTGGACCATAATGGTGGAGTTTTAGTTGCGAAGGTCAAAATGGAGGAAATATTGGTGGAACATGATGTATAATTATGGTTTGGACCATGGAGAGCTAGGTGAATTTTTTTTTGGTCTTAATAGATTCCCCCCTGATGTGTGAGGGAAGGATCTCATCATATGGATGATAGAAATCATAGGATCAAGGGAGATATGGTGACAACAGTGGAGAGACTGGAGAGGAATGCAAAGGAGTGGAGTCTCCTCATTCGATTTGCAGTGGCTTTTGGTTTGTATTTCTTCTAAGAAATGGATGAGGAACATATAATATCAAACATGTATATGTACGAGGCAGGTATCCCTTTCCTTGTAACAATGTCTCAAAAATAAAATAAAATGGGGATCAAGGCTCAAATAATGGGAGCTGATCAATACATAGATAAAACCGGTAGTATATAATGGTGGCCTCAATGGGAGGTTGAATACATAAACTGATCTGAAGAACTTGTACATAGGAACAATGGCATTCTTATGGAAAGAAATATCATGAAAACTAATGCTCTACTAAATATGGAGATGTACATAACTGAATGGACTTAGCGACTGAGAGTCAGAATCTTTGTGGTACAATAAGAAACATCGAGTACTATAGATATATAGAAGCATAAAACTGAATATTTTTGGAACAATGTCTCCAATGCAACCTAGAAATCACAAGGGACATGAAACTGTATGGGTCCCAAAAATAGACTCACCAATATGCTAGAGTCAGGTGACAACCAACGTCTTCGACCAAATAATGAAGGAACCAATACCCTATATGAATCTCAACGGTGTGATAATGTAGCTGAAGTCAAGCACGTGAGACACAACCAAATCGAAATGCGTTGATGACTCCTTTCAAGTAGTTCAAGGAACTCATCAATGAGGTGGATGAAAATAATATACATGGACCTCTAAGTCTATCCACTAGAATATATCTGTTGGCGTCGAGAGAGGGAGACCTGTGACTACCAAGTAAATGAGGTTTCCTTGATAGAAGTGTGAGGGGGAAAACCAGAGATATGGAACAATACTGGGATTGAGGCACTGAATGGGGAACAAGGGTAGGGGGGTATAGGGGACTCAAACTTCCTTTGTTCAGAGTATGAAGGCAGGAATTACCTGTTAGTAGATGATACTGACTCATGGGGAGGTGACCATAGCTGGGAAACTGGGAAGATGACTGCAATAGGAGATACTGGGGGAAGTAACTGGACTAGTGATATCTAGGGGATCCAAGGGAGACTCATTGCAAAGTACTATGAATAGAGGCGACCCAATATGGGGAAGATGCCATAATGGACACTATATGTAATATGTGTGAGCACCTAGAGACACCATTTGGGCCTTCTTCATAGTTTAAGGAGCTTGAAGAAGCGATAAAAGTATGCTCAATATGACACTATGTCTTGTATTTTTGTCGAGCCCGAGACGATAAATTCTCGATGGTGTTTTCATGTTTAGAGAGTCTGAAAATAGGAAGAAGAATACAATGTGGTATCTTTTTCTATAGTGGTCTCCTAAGTTTGAAAAAGGGATAAAAGTGTATAGAGGAGAGCTCTCCCAACCAAAAGGGGAAGAGAGACTTATTTTCCATAGGTAGTCCAACTAGGACGAAAAAGGTTAAACGTATACTGATTGGATGGCCATTCAAATACTTTTACATGCATGAACGAAACTAATTTTTATCGATAATATTTTATTTATGAGAGGGATATAAAAGAGATTAAATACAACCCATGAATGATCTTTTTCATAATTTACGGTCCCAATGTCGACAAAGCATAAAAGGATACACAAGGAAACGTTCCTAGCTGGAAGGTGCTAGGGTGGTCCTTTTCTTTAAATAATCTACACAATATGAAAAAGGAGATAAACGAGGCCACATAGACACCCTTTCAAATACTTTAATGAGCATGAAAGGAAGCAAGCATGCTTGACAATTTTTTCATTCTTTTAGGAGTCAGAAAAGAGATTAACGAAAACTTTGTAATGGTTAGTAAAGCAAGGAGGAAGTGTTTGATGTACCAAAAGAGGTGATACTGTGAACATGGTTGATATGAATAACAGTGGAACACTGGTGGGGCCTCCTTGTGGGACAGTGGAGGGCAGTCAAATAAGGCCAATTTTGCAATATGGATGGAGTGGATGGCTCGTGGACATGCCAATACATGCATAGTTTGACTTGCGTGGTGGTACACAAGTCAAGGGGATTCTGGGAAATGGCCCAAAAATTAGTAGGGATGGAGGAAGTCTAGTAGGTCGTTTCTTCACCTGGTATCTTTTTTCATAGTGGTGTTAGCTTCCTATCCTCATAGAGGAAGATCCATACATGAGCATAGAATACTAGGGAGACCCGAATGTGCCTTGACCTCTAGGACAGGTTTAGGGACTTGATGGTATGTATACATGACGCTTTGTAGTTTCATTCATTTATATTTTATTAGCATAGTGGTAGTTAGATCATGTGTGTGATAGATATTTACGACATACTATGTGCATGTGTAGACGTGGGACTGCACCCTCCAGCGGGGTACCAGTGACATAGGGGAAGGGTGGAGGGGTTAGATCCACCCGCTCATAGGAAGAGGAGGCGGTAAAGCGTGACATTGGACTCACTGCGGGTGTACGTGGAGTGACTATTGGAGGAGGTCATTGACTCATGGTAAAAATGATGTAAAACAAGAAATAAAAAAACCATGATACAAGGGTATGCATGGTTAGCGACTTCAGGCATATAACCTCTTGAGGTAGATCCCACTACGGGGATTCTTCAAGAGGATACCATCAGAGTTAGTAAGGAGGTATTCCCCATTGTTGAGACATCTATGGATGACATGAGGGCCATATCACATGGATTCAAAATTCCCTGTTCTAGTCTTATCATGGGCTTGGTCATGAACGAGGACGAGGCCCCCCTCACTAAAGGTGCATGGGTGGATTAAGAGTCATAGTGGGACTTCTACCGAGTCTTTGATGCTTCAATCATTTGAATTTTGGTAGGAATGGGAGGCCATAGTGGGTTATGACGAATGGGGTGATTGGTTAACCGTGCCAAATCAAGAAGGTTGAGGCTAGTCATGAATGGTAGACTAGGACCTGAATTGGATCGAGAAGAGACAACAATGGTGCCAACGTCAGCAGGAATGTAGTTCCCATGGGTAAATGGGGGTGGGTAAGGCCAACTTCCGAGAATATGAGTAGAAAATTGAGTGGTAGGAATAGATGGGATGGTAGTAGAAGGGCCAATTGTCCCATGCATGAATGGTGGTATGGTAGGAACCACGGTGGCTGGAGTGGGGCCACCACTAGTGGGTAGCATACCAGCAATAGTGTGTGCGATGGCAAGGGGCCTAATAGGACCAGGACCTATAGGTTCCATAGAAGGGATACCCAGAATGACGAGTGGAACTGACACAAGTACACTATCATTCGTCCACCCCTAAAATGAGTTAGGAGGTACACCGGCCATGGGGCTAGATGGAGCAGTGAACAAGGTGGGTTCATATTGGTAGGAATTCGAATCAGACTTAGATGTAGTGTATGGCTCTGAAGGTGGTGAACGATGTTAAGTATGGATCCGATGGTGACGGTTCAAAGAACCAAACTAAAGGGTATGCCCCCTAAGCCTATGCGAGTAGCGTGGTGGAGCAATGATGACATGATGGTGTGTTGTGTAATGAATGTGGGAGTAAGAGTGTCAAACTCTAGCTCAAAATCCCAACTAAAACCAAGTGTGGAAAAGGAGAGCGTAAAAATGGTGGCTCACAGGGAAAAAACAAGCTCTAAAACCAAATTGCAATAGTGTTTTACAGCAGGCGAGTCTACAGCAAAGTGTTTCGAAAGCCAACAAGTAGCACTACCTAGAGAGAAAATGACACACTAACCTATGGGGTATAAGTGCTAGAAAAATTCTAGATACAAGATGGAATCCCATCGGAAATTGTATCCTCTGTAGGGTGGTGAAATCCCAATCAAACAATACAAAATGGAATAAAAATAGGATAAGAGAATCCCACTATCGAGAGGGATCTTAGGTGAAAGAGCCCTAGAAAGAGTGGAAACTAGGCTACCTCGTTCATGACACATCTGGAGTGGTTTCCTGGAACTTCAACCCTTTGGCCCTCGACACCCAGTATACCCCAACATTCATGAGGAGAACTATGAAGGGTTAGCCTTCGGTGCATAATGGAGTGTGGTATTCCACCCTGACTTCCAGAACCCCTTCATTGTGGCTTACTCCCATAGAGCGGGGGGGGCCTCCGACAGACCAGTCATAACGATGTCAACAATTATAAGAGGATTTTGGTACCCTAATGGACAACAACTATGTATCAAATGTAAGTGAAAAAGGAGTGTTATTTGAATCCCTATCCCCAATTTCCTAACTTAACTACAATATTGTTTTGGTCCTCAAATGAGGTTACAATGTTGGTTGAGTTAAGCTAATTTTTTAGGCTAGCTTGGGGTCATGAACCAAGTGTTTTACTTTAGGGTGTGAGATGTGTGCAATTTATGTGTATAAACCCCATCGATCTCATGAGTGAGACACAAATGAAGATAAATAAAATTAAATGACAGTAAATATCATGCAAAATAACTCTTTCTTCTTGAAAATAAAAAGTACACAAGTAAATGAGTGCATAAGGAACTTACCAAGTTGTAGGAAACACATAGGGGATCTCAACTACCAATATCAACTAATGAGGCTCATGTACAAGATGAATAAGACCAAAAAACAAACTAGTGGGCTGTAAGGGGTTAGATCTGGACAGAAACATGTCAAGAAGAGGTAGGGCTCAGATAGGGGGTTTGGAAAAAGGGGCTCAAACACCAAAAAGGACTAAAAAACTGCAGGTCACATTTGTCGATGGAACATGTGCGATCGAGGTCACACAGAACTGTCAAATAGTCATGATCAGGACATAAAATTAGCAGATAGATTTTGGTTGCACAAAACATAGGTTTCTGCGTGATAGGTTGCAAAAAATGGTGTCACAGTAGCGACCAATGTCACTCCGAGAGCTGGGACAAGTGTGATCTGGAGTTTTGGTCCAATTCATACTTATCGGGGCAGAAGGAACAACCTAGCTCACACTTATCAGGAAAAAAGGTGCGACATGGTTGCATCTTTCTGTTGGATAAGTGTGATCCGACCATAAGTGAGGATTTTTGAAGAAAAGACTATCGATTGAGCATAGGAATACAGAGAATCTTGGTGGAAGATTGAGCAAATCCAGAAGCGTTTTATAATGTATAACCTCAAAATTAAAATCAATACACCATATCCTATTCTCCTTATAGAAGTGGGTCTTTCCCATTCGAGATCCTATCTATGACTAGGCTCCTATTGTACAAACACAAAATCAATAACATGGGAGACCATAGACTTCCTAAGATAGCTTTTAATTCCAGCCAAGACCACCTAAGTCTCAAGCAAGGTTGGTATAAAGATATCAGGGCCTGGTTCAACCACTGGGAGATCGACAAAAGTGTTGCATTGCAAAATATTAATAACTTTAAAAATATTGTTACTTCTAAGTTTAAAGAGAAATTGTGGTGTGAGAAATATTTAGAGGCTAAACAAAAATTAAGATATTATAAGGATTTCATCAACCATACTTTAGAAGATCAAAAGTATCTCTCTGTATTAACTAGTTCAAAGAAAAAAATTAATATAGCCAAGATAAGAACGAACTCTCATGAGCTCCATAGTGAAACAGGTCGTTGGACAATTCCTAAAACACCATGGGTGGAAAGGATCTGTCGTTTCTATGAGCATAGGAACATTGAAGATGAAAATCACTTCCTCTTAGAGTGTCCTGCATACACCCACATTATATCTCAATTTCATAAATTTTTTGCAATACCAAACTTCCTAGCCTTTTAACTTGTCAAAATTATAGTGAGCTTGGGGCGCTTCTCACCAAGGTCTTTGAGCATAGGAATACAAGTTTAAAACAAACTAATTTATTTGTTTGTTTAGGTATGATAGACCAAAGTTTGGTCTCAGTGGAGGTTAACCACCATCATCATCATCAACAAACCAACAAAAACACCTACAAAAACAAATATCCGAAAGGACCGAGTGAGTGGAGTTGCCAAAATTGTAGTGTGGAATTCTCCACTACCACATGCAAAAGAAGCTACTAAATATCAAAAATATCATAGGGTAAAGTTCATGGTACGAAGGATCTCTCAACTTCAACTTGAAATAACGAGCGATAACAAGAATAACAATATTTTTATTTTTCAGATATATTCTACTAACTAATAGAAATAAAAGCAATCATATATTTATGTAATGTGGGCCACTGTATCCATCCGAGGAAATGGTCTGCTGACTCCATGGTCTAGTTCTCCAATCGTCTCCATTGATGGTTGTCAAATAGGGGGAAATGGATCCAAATGGGTATGGAGCAATATCAACATACACCATGGGAAGGATATGACGAAATATGGGAATAATGATGAAAGGTAATGTCACGTAATCTAATCCAAAAGTGTACAAATGTTTGTGGGGAGACCTTAACAATGTATTTATAGGATGATCCAAGGTTTTTTGACCCATGGTATTTTATTGTGCATGGTATTTGTCCATGGTTTTTGACCCATTCTCATTTTAGGTTTTTTTGGTCATTTTTGGATAGAGTGGGGATAAGTCACAATAAATTCTCAACTTCCCTTCATTTAGGGGGGACAGAATAATAATGTTTTGGATCACATTTGGTGTAGTTTTAGTTATGAAGGTCAAAATGGAGGAAATAATGATGGGAATATGATGTATAATTATGGTTTGGACCATGGAGAGCTAGGTGAACAATCTTTGGTGTTAACAGAGACCGTAACTGATTCTTCCATTATAGGTTCCATAGCAATTTCCTGCTTTCCCTTGCTTGAGAAGTGAGATGTCGTATCCACTTTTATTCATAGGATTCTTCATTATTATCTCTCAACATTGGCTCGGTTTGAGGAATAAATTCTTCAGGGTCAGATATTGCTACAAATTCTTCCTTTATTCCATCTCCTTCTATCGTGGGTGCAAAATCAGTTTCCAACTATTCTTTATTTGGAATTTCTGGGGGTGTAAATGCTTCTGCTATTGTAGGTGCCATAGAAGTTTCCTTATTTCCCTCGCTTGAGAAGTGAGATGTCCTATCCGTTTCTTATTCATAGGATTATTCATTATTTTCTCTCAACATTGGCTGAGTTTGAGCAATAACTTCTTCGGGGTCTGATCTTTCTACACGTCCTTCCTTTCCTTTTTTCCTGGATATTTCTTCTTTTATTTCCAATACGATCATTTTCAATTTTGTGTATGTTTCCTCTTCCTTAAGGCATCTCTTTTCGATTTCTTTGTGTTTAAATTCAATAATCCTTCTCGGCTTGTGGCCATACACGATTTCATTGAATGTTGGAAACATGTTGATTCCAGTTTGTGAAATATTCAAGAATATTTTGAACCTTTTTTTCCTTTTTTTTTGGAAAAATAATAATTATTATTAATAGTTAATTAATGATTATTATTGCTAAATATATATATATATATATATATATATATATATTCTTTCTTACTTCGTTATTCTTTTCTTCTTTAACTTTTTTTTTCTTTACTTTTTACTTTTGTAAACCACATGGTTTTCTTTAAAACCATGTGTTGTTTTACACTTTATTTTGTTCCTTTTTCCTCTTTCCATTGGAAAATATTATTTGACCACAGGTCACCGTTAAACCGCTCTGATACCACTTGTAAGAATATAATTTTTACATGTTGTATACTGTAATTTTTATATATAATTCATGATGATATGGATACATAGTCACTTGGCATATATAATACATACTAGTGAAGAGTTACATCTCTTTTCATGTTATTGTTTCATTTAGCATAAATAATATTAATCCATTAATTACTTAATCTAATTTATGATTTTATTTACATATTATTCTATTTGGTATGTTGTGTTATCCCTCTTCATGCTCTCCCACTTGGGAACCTACAAAACAAACTTCAAACCTTCATCAAACCAATCGGACCACATATAAAGTAATGATATTCAAAGTAAATTTGAAACCCTAATTAACATGTGATTAGAAAATGAGATTCAAGATCCATTATGCAATGATTTGGAAAGGGAAGAACATCAAATCTTTATTAATCAATGGAAGAAGTATGATATGTACCTTATCCTCATACAAGGCACCTCGTGAAACCTTCGATATGTATCTCCTGCTTCTCTCCTCCAAGAATCTCAGCCTCCAAGCTCTGCAGCAAGGGTAAAGGATAGCCAGGGAAAAGGTGAGGGGGATAAGATTCCAAATTTCACCAGCATAACAATACTAAATCTAACTCCTTTTCATGGTCCCTTCTCCCTCTCTTATATGACAATATGAAGAGTTAGGGTCGAGGATGGATCAATTAAAACCAAGGAGGCAGTTCCCAAACCACCCAAAATTAGATAATTTTATATTTTTTTACCACTTTAGGGGGTCTACACGAGTACAACACTGACAATTTGCATATGCGAAGTGAAAAAAATGTAGGTTTCCCACTGAAAACTCACTTACAGGTAAACAAGGCATTTTCAGGGTATTTCCAAGAGTTTTTCAGTAGTTGGTTTGTTCTTGAAAGTTGTTCCTTAGTCCGTTTCCTTTCCAATGGTTTGGAAAAGAGATAAAATGGATATATATGACTCCTAATATGGCCCTTCCATCCACAAGTGTCCTTTGAGTTACTGACAATAACTTTCATGAAGTGTCGTCATGTGACAAAACATGTAAATGTCGTCACAGACAAAGAAGTGCCATTTTTGGATATAACAGATGCCCCCTAATGAATGAGGTTAGAGGGTAAGATGATATCTGAAATACATTATAAAAATAGGGATGGTTGAGTCATGGAGTCGAAGAAAGTAGAGAATCCAATATCGCAGGCACAAACGAAGGTACCTGAAAGAAAGATAAATGACAACCAAACTGATCTTTAGGGAATACATGTTCATATATAACTGACATCCACAAATATTCAAGGCAGATCCAATATGTGTATAACTGATGTAACGATCATGCCCGCACAATATGGAAAAATGTGCCATGTAAAATCTAAGGATTCATAGCCACTAATGAACAACGTGGATCCATGCTCAATAATCGATCATAGCCACAAGAATACAAGGTGGATCTATGTCTCGACAAATTTCATATAAGGTGTGACAAAATCTTGCGTGTTGGGCGGATTAATTGTCTAATGAAATAAACAGCTGAATTGTCCCAAAACATAAATTGTAAGCACGAGGAAGTATTTTATTTCAAAGCTATTGAGCAATGTCTATGCAGGCACAATTTCTACCTGACACTGTTAATCTATTGGTATGAAATCAAAACTCTTTGTAAACTAGATCACACCTTCTTAAAAATAAATCAAACCTCGAACCTATTCATAAAATCACACTATAAATCTAATCACCCTTCAAACAAAATCAACTCTTATGAAGCAAGATCTAATTACATAAATCTAAAAGAAGTGCTATGTTGGCCAACGATATATCAAAACGAATTAACATGAAAAAAACTATGATAAATCTAATGAATGAAAGCATGAACTAAATAATAAACAAATTCACACACTTACAATAAACACTACTAGCATCTGCTCAAGGAACTTGGGCCCTTCCTTCACTGAGCAGAGTTGGATCTCCACAATGACCGTATACAACTTCAGAATTAAGAAATTTCCATCATGTATTATCAGAATGAAATTACTACAACAGAGTTTGGATTAAATTCTATAGCATAACATTTCTTGCTCTCCTCTCCCCTATCTCATGATATTGATTACATATTTATACATAAAAATCCTTCAAAAAGATGAGGAACCGAATTCCCAACTTGGAATATGTTTTAACAAATTTTCTTATTTGAGACATGATCGTAACTGCAAATCTGGGAATTACACGTATATAGAACCAGCTGTAATTTTGCAGGAAAGTTTTTACTAGTCCAATGCATCTCCACACCAAAAATCAGAGACACCCACATCACGTATTTTGAGAAAATACAAATTGGATGTAGGTGATGATGGTCGTTTTTTCAAAATCCATGAAGCATTTTTTCCTAAAACATTGTGAGTATATTCCTCTTAGATCAATGCTTCTTCTCACCAAAAAACAAATCCATCTGATGCACGAATCTTGAGATAAAGACAAAATGGTTGTCAGTGATGATGGCCATTTTATCGAAAACCGTGCATTGGATCAAGCTGAAAATTACCAAAGTTGTTCATCATAATATTATGCACTTCATGTCCAAAAATAATAAGAAACCAGTTCACGGTTTGTGAGATATGCTCAAATCAAATTCTGCACTTTTTTAGCCGTGAATGAGTAAAAACATGTTTGCGGGATTGATATAAGCATTTACATTAGCAGACAGTGGTTAGCAGTGAATTACACAAAGAATTCCAAAAACCACTTCTTCCCCAAACTAAATACACAACATGTCCACATGTTGCATTGGATCATTTTCAAGTTCTTGTAAATTGGCTTTTTGGAGCATGAGGTAGCTCAATACACATTCTGGTTACAAGCTGCTATACACTAAGGCTGAATCCTTTATCACAAGGCTGCAGATGGCTTCACAAAATATGCTTTAATGCTGCCATTAACAATGAATACAAAAGGATGTTACTACCCATTATTCTTCTTCAATTCAACCATATGTTCATAAACATGGAAATCACACCAATCCTTCAAATAACATGATTGCAAACCTCATACAATATGTTCATGTAGTCTCTAATAATCTCATCTTGATGGAAATGCATTTATTTGAAAACAGACCATGGATCTGAAAATGACTGCCTATTACTGCTCCAAAAACTCAGATTGCACAAACATAATCATTGAAATATGTATTCTGCTATTACCTTGATTTTTCCTTGGATATATCTTTACTTTTTGAGATGCAACAATAAAAAAAATTAGAGATAGAAGGATGAATGTGAATTATGAAGCCACAGACTTGTTGTGATGTCTTAAAAAATACTCTACTTCCATGTCCACCATTCTTGCCATATACCCCTTCTTTAACTCTTTACTCTTCATGCTCTGAATGTATTCTCTGTTGTATGGCAGCATATGCATCTTCCATTGTAGGTTCTCATGAAGAAACAACAATTCCTTGTATTCCCACTGTTGGTTTTTGTGTGACAACAATAGATTATTTTCTCATGCTTGGACATATGAGATTAAGGGAAGGACTTGAATTGGGTGTGAAGAAGTGGAAATGCTATACAGAAAATGGAAATGGATAATGCTTAATGGTTCTTCATGACATTTTCCTAAATCTTTAATAAATAAATAAACTCATGCTATTTTACCTCAAGTTTTACCTCTGTGGAAGCCTTGTTTGGCATGGATGGAATGATGTTGGAGCAATGTAGGCTGATCTGATACTTAGATAAATGTATATGAGAGTTGAAACTGTTTGAGAATGAATATGATATGAAATTATGTTGTGTTGGTTGCATGTAAAACTAATTTCTGAGACAAATGATGAGGAGGAATTCTACCACAAAAGCAAAAAACTCCTTCTCTCATTCTGAAAATGATGTTGGAATGAAAAGGGAAAGGAATTGCAAAACTAGTGAAATAAATGATGCTGAAAGTCACTGTTGAAACCATTATATCACATAATATTTAGCTGCTACAAAAACGAGGTACAATTCTTACCATGCGAATGAATATGTTGAAGTCAAGCATGGAAATAAATCATTGGATTATCGGCCATTAATGTATGTTGTTAACCAATGTGGAGCAACTCACCTTTGATGGAAGTGATATCTAAAGTAACATAGTGAATATTGAAAAGTACAAATGGATGTGTTGGAGTCGAGTCACCTGCAAGATTCATCAATCAAACGGCATTGATGAATCCCCATGATTAACAACAAGGAAATATGTCATTGATTCATGCAAATCCCAGGGCACTATAAAAATCTAATCTAGATCCTAGATAATGTGTTGGATTCAATGGGACAAGACCATTGGAAGGTGGACCTTAATTAATTCCACATCATCCAATACAAGTACAAAATAAATGATTGTGAAGAATCATAGTGAAAATAGAACCAACATGAAACTCATAAGTGGAAAGTATATGTGAAGTTGTGATGTAGTAGTGATAGCAAATAAAAAGGTTAAGGTTGACTACATAAGTAGTGGAAAATGGGACTTCGACATAAATGGATTTTTAGAGATTTTAAAGGAGGAGGGTGAATGAATCTATGATAACACAATTGACTTCTTGAGAGGTTTCGTTTGGTAACAATTGGTAAGATAGGTGTGATGAGCTTAATGTAGTCTTAAAATGATTCTTGGCATGTAGAAATGTGAATTAACTTGGGAAACATTGGTCTCTGTATGGTTTTCACATCAATCTATCCATTTTATGTGCTCATTCCATTTGCAAATTGAGAAAAAGTCTTCAAAAGTCACACGTGCATGCATTGACCTTCTTCTTCCAAGGACCTGCAAAAACCTATCACTTGCCTACAATAAAAAATGAGATAATGGAAGAAGAGAGGTGATTGGTCTCTCTTAACCCAACACTTATGAAAAAATCAACAAGAAATTACTTACAAAATAAATCCAAAGAAAAATGAACGAAACAAATTCAATTTATACCCGTGGGAGAGCGATGGCCAATTAGAATCACTAGCAATGTTTCGATCATAAATTCTTCGTTCCCCGTCCGATTTGAGTGATTCCAAATCCAAATTAAATTAAATTTATAGATATAATCCCAGTAGAAATAAGTTTTGAAATTTCTATGCCATGATATTCCAAATTTTCTCTGTAACAACCTGCATGACAAGGTTTTTTTCGAATTCCGGACTAGACCAACAATCACGGTTTTAGGAATAAATTTTTCGTTTGACAATGGATTGGCTTGATTCCAATTGGCTGTGAAAGTAGATTCATGTAGATATACCCAATAGAAACATGTTTTGAATCCAATAATAATTGATAGGTCAAATAGGCCAATTAACCGTCTAGGAAACAAAGTTTTAGGAATGTTGATTTGTGAAAGGCAGTCGGTATTTTGGTCATAAAATTTTCATACGATATCTAAATTGAGTGATTCAATTGTGTTGAAAACTATATTAATAGGGGAATATACAAATTAAACAAGTTTTCAAGATATATCCAATAAGGCATCCAAAACGTGACTGTCCCAGCTTTGTTCCTAAGCCGCCTGCTAGACACCCCGTAAGTATTTTGACCATTCTTTTTCGTTTGATGCCCAATCTCAAAAATTAAAATTGTTTTGGAAAATATATTTAAATGTATACTTACAAATGAAACAGGTTTTAAAAATAATTCCATTTGGTCTCCCAAAAATAGATTGCCCCGACTGTGTTTCAGTAAAAATTTCAAGCCAAAATGCCACAAAAACCCAATAAATTAAATATGGCTCCAAAAAAGTAGCTGGAATAGGTGTGAATATTTTTAAGGATATAAATTTAAATAGAGCACACACCCATACCAAAAATATCAAGCATTGAGTGCCTATATTTTCTTACACAGTGTGTTGCAGCAGCAGCTGCAACTCTTTAAAAATGATATAATGTTTGAAATAAAGCTTGTGTATTTTTATAGATGTGTTATATAGAAATGAAACTAAAAAAATACCATGATGATCACACAAGTTTAAATATTGAAAGGTTTCCATAATCATTTGGCTTGTTTTCCCATGGATTCTTCATTCACCAATGCTTCTTTCCTCTTACCACCTTCCCTAATTACTGCAATTTTGTTTTTAGGAAGGATTTTTTTTTTGTAACAAATAGATACAAATTAAATTTTGAAAATTGAAGACAAAAATGATTTAAGCATTTTGTTCAAATAGTCAACAATTCCAAAGCATTCCTGAAAACATCTCATACCCATTCCCTATCTTTTTACTTTCTGATCTTCCAGATCACAAAAAGACGCGAGAAGAGGGCACACTTATTAAAAAAAAAACTAAAAAAAACATGGTTTTATTATGTTATTATATCCTACCCTATTCTACTTGGAAATATAAAAATTGTTCAAGTATATGCATATTTCCAATGGATCCACTTTCTAAAAAGTGACTCAAGTATGCTCATACTCCCAACAAAAAAAATAACTTTATGAATGCTAGGGTATGAGAGATCATCTTCCCTTGAAATGATGGTACCAAGAATTGTTGAAGTGTGGAATGATGTTGCAAACTGATGGTAGATTGAAACCAAACTTCAATATAGTCTTTGTTCCCTTGATTTCTCATGGTTGTTACACCATGAAGCTCCTTAGTAAATTGAACTTCCTGAATGGATAAGAGATTCAAATCCGGTGACTATGATTTTGGAAGTCCATCAGTTTTTGGTTCCAATCCTTGTTCTTCATCAAATATTATGTGTGGCTTGTTGATCTTGTCTTCCTACTGATGAGGACAAGAAGAAAATCCATTTGGAATTATTGGACCTATAATATGTTCAGGCCTTGTATGGACTTGTTGCAACCATGCACAATATTTTTGCAATGGTGTAGGTGAGGTAGAACAGGAGGGAAATGTAGGGAAAATTGAGGCTACAACAACTGCCATGGTGGAGGAGTATTCAATGATTGAGTATGCGAGTAAGGAAATGGAGGGATATATTTTTGAACCATACATGTAGGCCACGATTGCCATGATTGTTGCAATGGGTTTGTTACAACTCTTAGATCTCTTTGATATGTTGCTTTCATTCAGGGTAAGGAGGGGAAACAATCTGTGGAATGATTCAACTCACATATGCCACAAATTGTGAGACTATCCAAAGGAAAATCCATTGCAAGACGTTGCTTCTAGCACCGAGGGAAAAATATTTCTTTAAATTCCTCATGCCTTTCCTTAACCTACAAAACACCCAATTGTGAATTTAGTGAACCATTGATATCAACATTAAAATTTTCAAATAAATTACTAATTACAGCTCCTAAAGCTCCTGTTTTTGCAGCAAATTTCAAAAATTGAGAGGAAGGTTCCTTAGAATTCTTAGTGGCCTTGAAGTTTTCTCTTGAATACCTTATACATAACTCACAAATATCATCATATGGTAAATGAAATATATCTGTTCCCATCATATTTAATATCTCTGTAAATTTATCTTGGATTCGTTTAAGCATGAGTGTTTTTAAGGTCCCTTTCCCCAACTGTCTGCGTTTTGATCTTTGAAGGTTGTATTGAAAGTGCTTCACATAGTCCTCCAAATTCTCTTCATTTGCTTATGTCATCTGAATATGTCTTCATTGAACCTGCAATAATCTTGGTACCTTTTCAAGAATACATATTTCATGTCTTCCCAAGTTTGTATGCAATTCCCTCCAAGGCTCATGAACCATCAGAGGGCTATTCCTTTTAGAGTAAGTGGAAACATATTCAACTTTTGATCATTATTACAATAATCATATCCTCTACAAAGTACTTTGATTTGAAATAAAAATGCACCAGGCTCTTCATTTACCAAACCGTGAAAATTTGGTAGAACATGTGGGGGAATTCTTTGCGTTAGTGCCACTCCTCCTAAATATCGAATGAGAAATTTGAAGGTAACAACTTTTGCATCTTGCTTACCTGCCATCTCTTAATTAGGTTCTTCGTGTGCTATCATGAGGTTCCTTCTTCAAATGTTCCTGTCAACTTGTTAGTAGATTGGGTGGTTCTTACAACACCACTAAGGAGAATGATAATATTTGCACATAAAAAATTAAGAATGAAATAAAACTGAATGAAAAAAAAAAATCCACACTTAAGAAAATTCAATCAATTGAAAATAAATCATGCAAGCTACATGCCCTGACCCTTATGAGGCTGAGCCCGTTTCAGTCTGTTGAACAATGTGTAGCTCTTCAATATGCCTTACCACCCTACACCTCAGGATCAGTAACACATCTACCATGCTCTACTTTAATAATGAATCTACAAAAAATTGTCAGATTTACTTTTGTACCATTGATAAATTCCCCAGAAACGACGCCAAAATGTTGGGTAGATTAATTGTCTAATGAAATAAAAAGTTGAAATTCCTAAAACATAAATTTTCAACCCGAGGAAGTCTTTTATTCCAAATCTATCGTGCAATATCTATGCAAGCACAATTTCTACCCGTCACTATTGATCTATTGGTATAAAATCAAAAAAAATTGTAAACTAGATCACACCTTCATGAAAATAAATCAAACCTCAAACCTATTCATAAAATCACACTGTAAATCTAATCACTCTTCAAACAAAATCAACTCTTATGAAGCAAGATCTAATTACATAAATCTAAAATAAGTACTATGTTGACCAACGATCTATCAAAATGAATTAACATGAAAACAACTATGATAAATCTAATGAATGAAAGCATGAACTAAATAATAAACAAATTCACACACTTACAATCAACACTACCAACATCTGCTCAGGTAAGAGAGCCCTTCGTCCACTGAGCAGAGATGGATCTCGACAATGAAGGTATACAACTTCTTCATTAAGAAACTTCCAGCATGTATTATCAAAATGAAATTATTACAACAGAGTCTAGATCAAATTCTATTGCATAACATTGATTTCTCTCCTATCCCTTCTCTCATGAGCCTTGATTACATATTTATATATAAAATACTTCATAAGGATGAGGAACCGAATTCCCAACTTGGAATCTGTTTTAACAAATTTGCTAATTTGAGACACAGTGGTAACTACAAATATGATAATGACACATATAGAAAATCAGTTGTATATCTCAAAACCCATGTCCCAGATTTTTGATATTCCTATCCATATGCCCACAAATTGAAACGCAAATCAATGTATTCTTATGTGGCATGTGTTTTTGGTTAAGGTCATTTGATCATGAGCCGAAGACTCTTATGTTGGACTTGGGAATGAATCGAAATCACAAATTCACATAATCAATCCTAGGAATGAAACCATGTTATGAATCTTAATGTGGACATGTGCTAGCATGCCACCTTTGGAGGCTTGAACCATGAGTGCTACTGCTGTTAATATGAAAAATGACTCCATAAACCATCATCAATAAAATTATGCATAATCATATTCAATTCATCAAAAATAAAGGAAAATAATCATTATTAGCCACTAAAGCATCAATGGGAGTAATATGGTATTTTATGGGCAGTTACAACAAATGGATGGAAAATGGAATGATAAATGGATAATAATAGGAAGAAGAGGGATGCAATATATATCGATAGGTGATGAAAATATGGACAAATCCATGACCTAACATTATGCAACTCGAGAAATAGAAAAAATATGATGATGGTTGATCCATGGTCTTCAATTAAAACTTCCCAAAGGTACGAATCCAAACCATGTCAATAGAGGAGCTGAAGTCGAACATGGAGGAAACCATTTGATTACTGGTCATTGATGAAAACCATTAGCAAATGTGAGGGAACCACCAGTAATGAAAATCATCCCCAAGGTACCTAATACATTCTAATAAGGGTGAATGCATGGTATTGAAGTCGAACACCTAAAGAATCCATCGATTAGGGAACATTAAGATTTCCCTGCTACCCAATAGCGAGGGAAATTTCCACTGATGATTGTAATCCCCAAGGTACTACCATAAACTCTAAACCTCATTACCAGAGCAAGATGTGTTGCAGTCGATAGGAAGAGGTCCATTGGAAGGAAGGCATTAAATCATCCTCCAGCATCCAACATGAGGTAAATCAAAGACTTATCAGGTCTAGAACTGGTACAAAGTTTTGTAGCAAAGACCGCTGAAAGACTTGATGTAATAAATTGATTCTAGGGAGTGGTCAACACAAAAGGGTCAAGGAAACTACATAATGGCTGAAAAAGGTATTATCCTTGAATAGTGAGCATGACACAATAGTGACTTAGGAAACTTTTTGACACCAAGGATCCAATGATACAAATATGCAATGTAGGAGACATTGGGAGACTCTCCATATAATTGGAAAAGTGACCAACTGGAGGAGTAATAAATATGAGATTAGGCTTAATCTTAAGACCAAAAAATAGAACCCAACTGTTGATAGACTCAAACCGGTGCTTTGGTCAAGAAAACAAGACTTGCTGCCATGTTATAAAAGACATTTGAATGAACTTCCCTTTCCTTCTTTCTTGTAAAGGTTTAACGAGTCCAAGAAAGAAAACTCGGGACCTTCTTCATTGTTGACAAGATCGAAGAAGAGATAGAAGAATGCTTGATAATGCACTAATCCGTGGATTTTATGAGCCTGAATTAGTGGATTCTTAATGGAATTTTCACAATTTCAGAGTCTAAAACTCCAAAGAAGAGTCTAGGGGGGGGAATTTTTCGTAAAGTTAGTCTGCAAATTCGAAAAAAGTATAAAAAATACAGAGGATATTTCCCTTATCTTAGTAGAACTAAGGTATTCATTTTTCATAATTAGTCAACAATGTTAAAAAAAATGGTTACACTATCACCATATTGGCGCTCCTTCAAAAACAAGCATAAAGCCTTAGTTTAATGAGTGTAAAGGATAGAAAGATCACTCAATGATTTTTCCCTAGGGTTTAAGTGAGCATGACAAATGGCATAAAGAACACTCATAATATTTTTCATGGTATAAAATAGAGCACAAAAAAGAAGAAGTAAGCTCAAGCAGGTTCCTTTTTCGTAAGTTTAGTCTCCCAAGCCCGAAAAAGAGATAAACGTACACCTAAGAATACTCTTCTAGCCACAATCGACTAGAGTATTCCTTTTTTGTAAGTAATCTACATGGTCCAAAAAGGGTTAAACTTATACCAATTTTGATGTTCCTTCACATCCTTTAATGAGTTTGAAGGGACAAGCGAACTCGAAAACCTAGTCATGTTTAAGGATTCAGAGTAGAGCTTAAAGGTAACTCCATACCTTTCCCGTAAATTTTTAACAAGCTCGAAAAATTCAACTCATAGCCTTCTTATTATATTTAACGAGCTTGAATGGAAGCAAGAAGATTACTCAAAATACGAGGAGTCAAGTGTCAGAGGCAAATAGAAATAGTTCCAAGCGCAAGGAATAGACCAAAGCATAGTGAAATCTGGAATGCGAGAAAGATAAGGACACTCGGGGAGTGTCTCCTGCTTGTAAAATGTGTCAAGTTGCAACAAAAGAATGATACAAGTCTGAGTGATGATGAGAGCAGAGATGAGGGATTATAAAACGAGCTAAAAGCACGGAAACTGACATCAATCTCATAAGAACGAGTAGGATATAAGCAAATGCGGTTACATATTGAACAAAAAGGCGAGGCCAGTAAGAAGTTATGAATCCAACTAAGAACCCTATCTCTAAGAAACAAAAGTATCAAGATCATATTCAGAAGAAGAGATCTGATATAGGTCACTTTGGTGGAAATAAATGCAACTTTGTTGTCTTCTGCAAAAGGTGCAGTCAAGGAAGTGTTAACCAAGGAAGAGTCTATAGTGCCAAGGCCTAATAATTTATAATCAATAATATCAACCTCAAGAGGAAAGGTAACGTTGACATAGATGATGGGGTCTTCAGGAACAGACTCAACATGACGAGAGTAAAATATTCTACATGAAGAATCAAACAAAATCAGGATCACCTAATTGTTGCTCAATGGGAGAGTCCAAATACTCAATAATGTCAACATAGGAGGGTCGATCATTATAAAGATCAGACTCAATAAAAAATTCAAGGCTATATTTAACCACAATGCAATTCTTGACCCTTAAATTTATATAAATATTGAGAATCTTTTAAAAGTAGAAGAATGACAAAGGCCAAGAATGAAGAGTGTATCATAAATTTTAAGTTGTTCTTGTTCGGGTACACAGGGTACTCCCAAAATACCAAACACCTAGAGCAACCACTTCACACAAAAAGATCACAGATCAATACACCGATGTTTGTCACATGGTTAAAACCCTCGAGAGGGAAACGGTCCATGGCCTCAGCCAAATATCTACTTGGAGCAATTTATCATGCAAAAGAAAGAAAGTTACATGAGCTTCTCATAATCGATCAACTAGCCAAGAACCCTCCATGCTCTTTAAATAGAGATCATGGACCAATCGGGTGTTAAGCCACAGATCAATGGTAGGTATGATCTAAGAGAAGTTGAACCCTCAGATCACTTTATGTATAGAGCATATTGTGACCATTGGATTAGAATATTTACAAATGCATACTAATGAATACTAAAGAAACACACTTTACCTAACGGATATATTACACAAGTTGATCTTAACTAACTCCTAAGTGTCTAAATATCCTAACATCCCCCCTTAAGAAAAACTTGGATAGGATTGAAGGATTTGCAAAAGTGACAGTATTAGGAGAAGGAAGGAGGCATTAGAGCTTATCCCCCCTTAAGGACACATTCTTGAACTCCTAACATAGATTGAAGTTTAAAAAACTTCGCTTCTCGAAGAGACTTGGTGAAGATGTCTGCAGCTTGATCATCTGTAGGGAAATAGAGCATTTCAAGAACACGATCATGAACAAGATTTCTGATGAAGTGCATGTGTAGCTGAATTTGTTTGTTGCATTGATGTAGAACTGGATATTTGGCAAGCTTGATGGCACTTTGATTGTCACACCAAAGTGGAGTAGGTTGTTGCTGCTCGAATCCAAACTATGAAAGGATCTGTCGAAGCCATAAAGCTTCATGACTGGCATTAACTGCAACTCGATATTCTATTTCTCCTAAATAAAGAGAAAGAGCTTGTTGTTTCTTACAAGCCCAAGTGACAGATCCAGATCCCAGACTGAAAACATAACCTACAGTAGACTTTCGATCATCAGGATCGCCAGCCCAATCTGAATCAGTGAAACCAACCAACAAAGGTTTCCCCCCTGTACTGTAATGAATCCCAAACTGAATTGTACCTTAAATATATCGAAGTATTCTTTTTGCTGCTTTCCAGTGAATTTCATGAGGAGTTTGCATATAACGAGCAACACGACCAACGGCAAAGGAAAGGCCAGGACGGGAATGAGTCAAGTATAAAAGACTACCAATAAGTTGACGATACAAGGTGGCATCTAATTCAGGGGAAGTACAAGTGGCAGAAAGTTTGACTCCATACTGGAAGGGAGAAGGGGCTACTTTACAATATTCCATGTGGAAGTGACGAAGAAGGTCACAAGCATACTTAGACTAGGAAAGAAAGATTCATTCTTTGGTGTGCAAGACTTGGAGACCGAGAAAATAATGCAAATGTCATAAGTCTGACATTTCAAAATTTTGCTTAACACTGGATTTCACATGGATTATAAGTTTAGGGTCACTACCAGTAAGGATAAGATAATCAACATAAAGAATAAGTATGATGAGATGGTTTCCTACTTTCTTGGTATAGACATTGGGGTCAGAATGGCACCTAGAAAAACCAGTGTCAAGGAGAAAGCTATCCATTTTGGCATACCAAGCTCTAGGAGCTTGCTTAAGGCCATATAAGGATTTCTTAAGGAGACAGACAAGGCTAGAGTTATCCTGAACATATCCAGGAGTTTGTTCCATGTAAATTTCCTCCTGTAAATCACCATGTAAAAAGGCATACTTGACATCCATTTGATGGACTTCCCAGTTATGTAAGGCTGCAAGGGAAAGAACAAGGCGAATGGAATTCATTTTTGCGACAAGAGCAAAGGTTTCATTGTAGTCAATCCCTTCAACTTGGGAAAAAAATTTGGCAACTAACATTTCCTTAAGCCTTTCAACACTTACATCTGATGCATACTTAGTTCTGTAGACCCATTTACATCTAACAAGTTTTCTTCCTTTTGGAAGAGGAACAAGATCCCAAGTATCGTTCGCCATTAAGGAACGATATTCTTCATCCATAGCTGCATCTCAATCTGGATTTTATGAAGCTTCTGCAAAATTTTATGGATCATGATTCTCGAAAAGTTGAGCCAAAAGAGAAGAGGCTCGCTGAAACTAAGAACTTGTTCGACGTTGATCTCTAGGATCACCAACAAGATCACTAGCTGCTTCACATGTTGAACGGACCCATCGAGGAAGCATTGGTGCTGGTTCAATTGGAGGAACATGAGAAGGCGGAGGTAGATTTTCATCCTCACTGTCATCATTAGAAACTGGTGTTGGAAACCTGTCAAGGAAGTTGGAAGAAGAAGAAGAAGAAGGCACAATCGTCGAATCAGGTTCGCAGGCCAAAGATGGCACACCCGCCAAGTTAAGCTCGCAAGCCAAGATATTTTCATCAAATTTAACATCTCTTATCATGATTATATCATGAGAATGTGGCTAAAGAAGTCTATAACCTTTTACATCTTCTGAATATCCAACAAATATGCACTTTTCACTTTTAGGCTGCAATGCTTTCTATTTTTCATCCCGAATGTGAGCCCATGCTTCACAACCAAACACACGAAAGTGACTTACATCTAGTTTAATTTTACTCCATGCTTCTTCCAGTGTAATACCTTGTAAAACTTTAGTGGTGTATGATTAACTATGTAATTTGCACAATTTATGGCCTCAGCCCAATATTAAAGACTCAGTCCCTTAGATTGGATCATATAATTAGCCATTTCTTTTAAAGTGCGGTTCTTCCATTCAGCTACACCATTTTGTTGTGATGTATATGGAACATTGTGTTGTTGTTGGATTCCTTGTTCAGTGCAAAAAGTAGTGAACTTGTTGTTAACATATTCTCCTCCATTGTCAGATCTTAACTTAATAATTTGATGACCAGATTGTTTTTCAACAAGGGCCTTGTAGGCCAAGAACATGTTAAATACTTCGCCCTTAAGTTTGAGGAAGTAAACCCAAGTCTATCTAGAGTAGTCATCAATGAAAGTTAAGAAATATTTGAAACCAGAAAAGGATGCAGATGGAAGAGGGCCACACAAGTCACTATGCACAAGCTCCAAGGGAACCGAGGCGTGCCAAGAGGCACGTCTGTCAAAACTGTTTCGATGATGTTTTACGAAAACACAACTGGAACAAACACCATCCTTGCAAGATACCATCGGAAGACCAGCCACAATATTATATTTACATAGTTGTTGCAATGAGCGATAATTTAAGTGACCAAATCGCTCATGCCAAATTTTTCTCAAGTTATCACTATGAGCAACAAAAACTGAAGGAAAAGGTAATGACCCAAAGCTGTTAAATTTGTACAACCTGGTAATATCATCAATAGTTCCAGTAGCAAGGACATTTTGAGGATTTTAAAATCCTTGATTACAACTTGGTGAGGTGTAAACGTCACAGTTTTACCTTCACCTGAATGAGTAATTTGATAGACTGATAACAAATTGCAGGAAATTTTTGGAACACATAGTACATCACTGAAATGACCATTTTCTATTGGAACTGTTCTAGATCCTACAACACTTAGAGATCTATCATCACCAACAAATATTTGTTTGGTGTTACATTCATACATAGTAGAAAAGATGGCTTGATTCTTAGTCATATGATAAGATGCTCCAGAATCAATGAGTCATTCAATTGAAGTAGAAGAAGAAGATGCAGTATAAGAGTAACCAGAAGCACAAAGTGCATGTCCATGAGGGTAGATTCTGAAGACAAATCTAGGCTGATGTGGTGCTTCTTCATTGCTGCTTCCAAGGCTGCCATCTTCTTGAAACACTTAGATTCATCATGATTATGTTTTCCACAAAAATTGCAATGACGCTCAGTCTTATTTCCTTTTGGCTTGGGTCCTTTGTCATTTTTTAAAGAAGGAGCTGACTGAGAGGGTTTGGGACCCTTGTTGTTTGGCTTATTATTGCGAAAATTCTATTTCTTGGGAGGATTGGAATTTTCTTTCTATTGGGACAATAAGGCTTTCCCAGATGTATCTGCATTGTTAATTATTCCAAGATGAATGAGCTTATCTTTCTCTCTAATTAAGGAATCACAAAAGGATTCGTAGGCTCTTGATAGCTTGTTGCAATCAAGGATTCTTTCATGGAGTAGAATGTAGATACAAAAACAAAATATGCAGGTCCAAGTTTGGAAAGAATATGATAAATACATTATTTATCTTCTTTCTTAATCTTGCATTCTGCATATAAGAGTCTAAGAGTTTTATACTTAGATAAATAGTCTTGAATGCATGAAAAATCATTTGGATTCAAGGAAATCAACTGATTCTCAAGTTGATGACCCCGAATTTCATTGTGTTTACCAAACATAGATTCCAACTTTTCCCAAGCTTTATTAGGTTCATCAATTCCAGATATGTGGAATCGCAAATCAGTAGAGATTGACATCCCAATCAATCCACGAGCTTCATCACATCTATTTGCCCATTTAATTTTCTTATCATCATCAGTGGGTTCTGTTTCTTTCCCTGAGGTTATCCTGAAAAGTCCCCTACTTCGCAGAACATTCTCCATACGAGATTTCCATGAGAAATAGTTAGAACTTGTAAGTATAATATCACAAGGGTCGGCCATACTGTAAAATAATGACTGAAAGAACAGAAACTAACTGTCTGGATGCAAAGAGATCGAAAAAATATGCGGTTATAAAAAAATGACACTGAAAACTGATTCTGGATGATGAAGTTATGCTTAACCAAAGAAAATGGTGAAGATGTCCTCAATAGTGACGTGGCAGATATTAACTTGACCAACTAAAAAAAAGAATCCCCCTCTTCTCAAGATCAACCTTTGACAATCACTTTACAATAAAGTTGTTTTTAAGTGAATCACTTTTGTAAAATAAGTGATGTTCACTTTACAATAATGTTACTTTAAATAATGCGGCTATAAATTAAAAAACTTAAGTGACTCACTTTTTATTTTATTTATTTATGTGAGATGCACTTTTATAATAAAGTAACTTGAAAATAGAAATTGCATGCACTAAAAATAACTTAATAAGACTTGAACTCAAGACCTATTAAGGAACAAAGAAACTTTGAACCAAGTGAGCTAAGTTTAAAATGTACGTAAAATAATGGAAAGAGGAAGGATTTTTTATTTTTTTACTCTTCTCTCTCGTTCTCCGTGCTTGCCTTTTTTTTCCTGCAAATCACAAAAAAAAAAACGAAAAACAAAAACAAAACAAAAAAAAATTTTCCACACAATGGGGTTAGATCTTGGTTAGCTTATCTGGAAAGTCTATGTTTTCAAGTTTTCTTGTTGTTTCTGATTTGCCATGATCGCACAAGGTGCACGGCAAAGACCATACGTAGCTGAGAAGACAAGAAAAAAAAACTTTCCCTCTCTGTTTCTGATTCGCTGCGATCGCACAAGGTGCACGGCAAAGAGCATACACAGCTAGGGAAGGAAATAGTCCAAGACTAAAATAATAAAGATCTAATAATAAAACTGAAAAAAATATGAGAGATTTAAAAAAAAATTAAACAAATCCGTCACGGTAACATTATACCTTTAGATTTGTCGAAATTGGTGATTCTGGATCAAACGGAAACGGTTTTCAGTGAAACAAAAACTATTTCCCAATGGAAGTGGCGCTCCGGACACAATGGAACAACTCCCATAGGCCAAAAATGCACAGAAACTCCAGAACCAAAAACCCTTTCAAAGTTTCGGCAACACCAGTTCTAGATCTTGATCAAAACCGAAAGCGGCTCTTCATAAATGCTTTGATACCATGTTCGAGTACACAAGGTACTCCCAAAAGACTGAACACCTAGAGAAACCACTTCACACAAGAATATCACATATCAATACATCAATGTTTGTCACGTGATTAAAACCCTCGAGAGGGAAACAGTCCACGGCCCCAGCCAAATAGCTACTTGGAGAAATTTATTATGCAAAAGAAAGAACGTTACATGAGCTTCTCATAATCGATCAACTAGCCAAGGACCCTCCATGCTCTTTAAATATAGATTATGGACCAATTGGGTGTTAAGCCACAGATCAATGGTAGGTATGATCTAAGAGAAGTTGAACCGTCGGATCACTTTATGTCTAGAGCATATCGTGACCGTCGGATTAGAATATTTACAAATGCATACTAAAGAAACACACTTTAACTAACGGATATATTACATAAGTTGATCTTAACTAACTCATAAGTGTCTAAATATCCTAATAGTTATTTTCATAAAAATAAAGTAATTGGCTAAAGTGAACTCATTTAAGCTATAAAAAATTTTAATGATTTATTTATCTATTATTTTTGTAATCATATTAGAGAATTAAAGAAAAAAATTTAAATATAAATCCTCAAATACCACTTTTAAAAATTATTATGAAAAATCATCATCTCAACCAAATGATATTAAGCCCGAAAATGAAACCAAAATTTCAACCCCATTCCTTAACATATATTCTTTCATGACATGGATTAGAATCTCAAAATTGATGTTTCAAATAAGATTTTTTTTATTTTCCAATGTTTTCATCAATCCATTTATGCATTAGATAATAAATTAGTGAGGCTATCGAAAAATCAAGATAGATCAATTTCTTCAAACAAAGATATGTAATCAACTCAACGAAAGTCAATTAAGAGCATGCAATCACTGACTTGCAATAAGGAATCAAGAGAGTCAAATGACAAAAATCACGAAATATTTAACCCATGAAACAAATTATCATAAACTCACAACGTCATCAAATAATAAGCAATAAGTGAAATATCAAAGAAATAAATCCAAGAAACCATCTACCAAAACGAGGAATATGAAATGAAACAAAACCAATACTTACAAAATTTATGTGGGGTCCCTTTATTTATTACAAACTAAAGGGGAGTTGTTGGAGTGCCAACAGGAATCTTGTGCATTGTTGATGGTAGTGTTTGGTGGAATTAGAAGAATCTATGAACTTTCCTGAATTCTTGCCACCTAAGGCATGCTTCAAACGCTAAGCTCAAGCCACCCTTGACTTACCCATTTTTTAACATGGATTAACTACCTCAAAGTGGCAATTTGTTTTTTTGTTAAGTTTAGGTCTATAGTTTGTCTGATGGATCTATGCAACATTTCCATATGTGGTGAGTGTAAATGTTAGTTTGAGGTTTAAATTTATGAAAAGCAAAATATCCTATAGGATTATGCCTTTCAATTTTCCATGTCCATGTATATAGTTATCAATGTTGGCTAGCAAAGGGTATTCATAGGCTTTACACCTTTCTGTAGATTGTGTTTTATTTTATAAAAAGACTAATGTGAATCCTTGAGAAGATTATTTGTTATTGTGAAGGTTTTCATATCCTGAGAATGAACCCTACATTTAGTTCTATGACAATTACTTTTATCTCTTGATGAACAATACACTTTGTAAAACTATTAGAGTGTTTTAGTGTGGGGATCGACCCTAGGTCATGATGCCCGGTTTTCACTCTAGATCGATTTATGTGCTATATTTTTTATGATTAATTATTAATTTCATTATACAAGAGTCCATAGACACAAGTTTGGGATCAATCTACCCTAACTTTGTAGATTTACTTATTTAATATGATTATGATGAGTCCCAAGCTTGGCCTTGGGCTATTTTTAGTTTTGAAATGTATACACAGTGGCTTGTAATGTGAGTTTGTTTACCCTACAGGCTGTAAGATCAATTCACAAATTTTTTATATTAAACAATTGGTCGAGGAAGAAGCATATGAGGCTCGATCCTAACTTTCAAGCACTCCTCTGGCACATAAAAAATAACTAAGGATTTTTTTTGCCCAAGTTTTGACCCTTGCACATGGTATATATGGTATTTGCTATGTGTTAATGGATTTGTCTTGGGTGTTGACCCTACGCAATTGTGTTTGTTATATTATATGATAATTATTGTTAATAATGTTATGTTGGTTATTACCATGTTATCCTATGTTTTTATACTCGAATTAAATATTAAATCTATTATATGTATAATATTAACATATAATCTAGTTAAGGGACAACTTCTTCGATTCTCTCGAACATTTCCAATCATATACATAACGAGATATTTCTCTCAACGGATGTACTTTCCCTATCATAATATCACAATCATTATATTGTAGAATTGTATTTGATTTGGTTGATTTTGATGTGATTGTTATAGCTCAAAATGACACATCTCTGCCTGTGACCACTTTCCCATGATTTCGTCGCATGTCGACACTTCCATGATGACACTTCATGAAAAGTCACTGAAAAAACACCTAACTTGGAGGACCCGTATCTTGAGTTCTGTAACTCCGTTTGACCTCATCTCTATACTGTTGGAAAGATATTTCTGCTAGCTAAAACTTTCCAGAAGACATTAAAGTCTGAAAATTCCTAGAAATACCCTCAAAATAAGTTTTTTTTTTTTACACGACTTGCTCTCTGTAATACCCGCGTACGATACGCGACTTGCTCTCTGTAATACCCGCGTACGTACGCGATTTGCTTATGTAATACCCACGTACATACATGAGTTGCTTATGTACACAACTTTTTGTATTGGCAACCCACGTGTATTTCTCATGTACGCGACTGTTGTTTCTGCAACCCGCGTACGCCTCTTAAAAATGGCAAAAAACACGTCTTTTGAATTTCAGGTAGTTTGGGTAGTTATGCAACTGACTCCTTCAGTTGTAACTACTTTGTCTTCACCCTTAACTCTTCCTTAAGCATATAAATAGAGGTAGGGAGGTCCATGAGAGGGGACTTGAATCTTTGCATTGTTATGCTGGAGGATTGGGAGCTCTCTTTGCCCACACCTTTGCCCTGGCGATCATCCCCTTGTGTTGCAGAGCTTGGAGGCTAAGTTCCTTAGAGAAGAGAAGCAGCAAAACTAGATCAAGGTTTCGTGAGGTTCCCGACTTGAAGAGAAGGTATACTTGTACTTGTTTTCAAGATTAATAAAGATGTGATGTCCTTCTTCTTCCCAAATCATTGTTCAATGTGTGATTGAATCTCTGTTTATGATCATATGATGATGTTAGCCAGATCATTAGTTCATGTTTATTTGATTATCATTGTTTTATATGTGGTCATAATGGTTTGAGGAAGGTATAATTCGTTTTGCAGGTCTCTTGGAGCAAGAGGAGCAAGAAGAGGATTGAAGAGAAAGCTTGGACCAGCCTTCAATTAATCAGGTGTGGACCATTCTAATCTTTGATCTTGCTTGTATTTACTTGCAGAACTATTTGCATCCACCTTTCAACCCCAGTACATTGATGGCCTCTTAAACCCTAGCCATAGGATACTTTCCTTTACAACAGAACTGGCGACTCTGCTGGGGAGAGCCTTATCTATTTGGGGTTTCTTTGTCTTTCTTTCAACCTTTTGCATTGTTTCAGGTCCTTCTTGCCACTTAGGAACACTTTATAAGTCTAATAGCACACTTCCCCTACCTTCCTATGGCAGTTTTTGACCTTTTTTGTGATTTTTTCCACCCATACGTGACTTGCAGACTGAACAGTCGCATGTCTGGTTTGGTACACGCGACTGTCTATACTGTCAACCCATGTATGATACGTGACTTGTCAGCTATACAACCCATGTGTGCTTATACATGCGACTTGTTGTATTAGCAACCCACGTACGTACGTGACTTGCTGTATTAGCAACCTGCGTATGACACGTGACCTGTCAGTAGTACAACCCGCATGTGCCCCTAAAACAGTGTTTTTTCTCATTTTTGTGGTTCTTTCTAATGTTGTGGGTTGTTTGGTAGGTCTTTTGGTGTCCTCTGTAGGTGCATGACCCTAGGGAGTTAGTGTCATCCTTTTTGGTTGTTCTTTATCTATGTGGTAAGCCTTTTTCTAGCATTAGGGTTTGCTCTTTGCTCTTTCCCCCGCCTCCTTTGCTTGGTGTGATTTTTGGCTTATGTTTCTAGTCAAAATCTGTTAGTGATCTTTGTCTGAGTTCAGAATCTTGTTGGTGTTGGTTTCCTTCTTGTTTTGTTGGTTAACTTCACCATGCCAAAATAGTTGACTTGTCTTTTATGCAAGCCTTCCTTCCAAGTAGGGTTTATACTGACTTTAGGGCATTCTAGAGTTTGTTTGGTGGTTGTATAGAAAAGTTCCTTTTGCTTTGTTCTTATTATCTACATACTTTGCTTTGTAGGTATTTTTTCTTTTGCATTTATAAAAGAAAATTAAAAAGAACATATACTTGTTTTTGTTGCTTTCCCCCCTACCTCCTTCTTTGGCTTGACCTTGTTGGACAAGGTACTGAGCAACCTCTATTTGTAGGTTTAGATTGATTCTTGGGACTTCTTGACCTTTGTTTATGTCAGTCTTATTGCTCGGTCTCTTCATTCCAAAGTTGTTGGCTTGTTTACCTTTGTAAGCCTTCTTTTCAAGAGAGGTTGATATCTAACTTTAGGGAAACCTAGGGTTTGTTTGTGGGGTGTAGATTAGTTGTCTATTTGCTTTGCTTACATTACTTGCTTGCATTAGTTGATAGGCTGCTTTTTCTTTTTCATTTATAAAATAAAAATACAAAAACACATGTTTGCTTTATGTGCATGTAGATTAGTTTTTTAGTCTAGATTGCATGGCATATCATTGTTTTTGAAAAAAGAAAAAAGAATTTGTTCTTTTGTGGCTTTCAAGTTTTCTATTTGAAAAATAAAGAGAATAGTTTTTTCTTTTTGCATTTCATCTCTCTTTTCTTAGTCATTTTGTTTTGAACTTTGAGTCAAAACACCACATAAGTTTCACGCCATTTACCTTCTGACTAAAAACAGCCCTTAAAATAAACGATATAATTTAAAATTTATTAGTAAGTTTTATTTTATAGGGTCATACACCAACTAGCTTAGGCTAGACTTGTGGATTAGGGAGTTTCAACTCTTCACAAGTGTTTAAAAATTCAGACGTAGTTGGCCAATCACTAGGTAAACCCTTTTCTACATTGATTGTATCTGGGAAGCTCCTCTCAAACGGGAGTTAAGCACGAGGCCACGTGGAGACTTGGACTGAGGAGATAACCCTCTGATTCCTTGTCAAAGTGTAGACCAAGGTTTTTATGCATCTGGGGATTCAGTCTTAGATAGGGTTTCGAGCTCAGCTACCCTGCCCATGCGTACGAACTAGGCTTGTGACTGTCCCCCCAGACTGTCAATATAGTTAAGGTAGCCTTTAGTCTCTTTGAAATCTAGGGTTCATACATAGGTACACCAGAAGGCTATTTCTGGTTGACCTTAGACGGGCTTGGAAGGTAACCCCGGTAGAAGGTGTGGGAGGGCGGTGGGTGATTCCTCCACTTGTGCCTAAGAACATCTACAGGGATGCCAAGTAACTGTCTATCAGCTTTATTTTAGAAAGTGTATCTTATACCTGTTTGTCTATTTGGATTTAGGAATTTTTAGTGAGTGCTGTGTGGTTTGTCTGTACTTAGTGTGCCTTTAGGTGTGTGCTTTGTAATTTTGGTTTCCTATCAACCTCAGACTTTGTGTCCTGGTTTGAAACTATGGCTAAGACCCCTTCGAACACCAACCAAGAGATCCCCATGCTGGGAACTCCTTGTGTTATTCCTCTCACGGGGAATGTTGGTGTTCCCTTGATGGCCACCCTGAATCTTCTTGGATTCACCCTAGGGCTACCGGTGTGGTTTTTTTCCACTCCAACTGTCCTGAATGCTCTAGATGCTTCTCAAGTAAGATCCTTATATCAAGGGCATCAAAACATTGCTTCCCCTTCACCTATAGTTGATTCTCCTCCTCCTTCTACCTCATGCGGTGAAAGTACTGATACTAGTAACTGGTAGTCTAAAAGGAGTAAAAGAAGGAGGAATAGGAAGAAAGCACATAAGCAAGGGGGTACCCATTCAACCTCTGCAAGTCAAGTTGAACCTCACCACCTAGCCTCTGTGGTTCATGCTGGGGGCACCCATCCAACCTCTGCAGGTCATGTTGGATCTAAGCACTCAACCTCTGCAAGTCAAGTTGATCTTCACCATCCAGCCTCTGTTGTTCATCTTGGTGGGATCCTTCCAACCTTTCCAAGTCACATTGGATCTAGTCACTCAGCCTTTGTAGTTCATGCTGAAGGCACCCGTTCAACCTCTGTTGTTCAAGTTGAACCTCCCCATCCAATCTCTGTTGTTCATGTTGGATCCATCCAACCAGCCTCTGTGGTTCATGCTAGGGGCACACACTCAACTGCTGCAAAGCATGTTGATCATAACCACTTAGCCTATGTTGTTCATGTTGGTGGTTCCCGTCCAACCTTTGCAAGTCATGTTGGACCCAGTCTCTCAGCCTCTGCAAGTCATGTTGGGGGCAGTCTCTCAGCCTCTGTGGTTCATGCTCAAGACAATCCATCAACCACTGTGATTCATGTTGACACTGTTGAAAAGACTACCCATTCAAAACACAAGCCCAAGTTTCCTTGTAAGCTTTGTGAGGGAGACCACCTTACTTATAAATTCCCTTCTATTGCGGAGGTGTGAAGAGTCTGGTTTCATGGTCATCTTGTTTTTGAACATTTTGAAGCTTTTCAACAACCAACATCTCTTAGTCAGGTTGGACCCAGTCACCCAGCCTCTGTAGTTCATGATGGGGGCAAACTCTTAGCCTCTGGAGGTTAGGTTGAGAGCAAACAGTCAGCCACTGCTAGTCATGTTGACACCATTGAGAAAACTAGTCGTTCAAAGTGCAAACTTAAGTTCCCTTGTAAGATATGCGAGGGAGATCATCTTACTCACCAGTGCCCTGCTATTGTAGAGGTGCGAAGAGTGTGGTCCGAGACTCAAGAATTTCCTTCTCCTGAACAACCTATAGTTTCTCAACAACCTACTCAACCTTTGGTTGATCAAGTGGTCGAACAAATCTCAGGTTTGGTCGATCCCACTCTTCTTTCAGAGAGTGATCTTGATGTGATTGAACCAATGTCATCTTTGGTCAATCCCACTCTCCCTTCAAAGAGTGACTTTCACGAAGCGGTTGAATCGATGCCATTGTCGATCAATCCCACTCTTCCTTTGGAGAGTGAAGTGTCTGCTAGTCACATTTTCTTCACTGCCAGTTTAGACCTTACTGAACAAGGGGGCATTGAACTTGCTTCAGATCAACCCTCACCAAGCTCTCGGATTGCTTCCTTTGATTGGGATAGCCTATTTGATCCGCGCCTTCCTTCAAATGCACCTTTCCAGATAAAGGTCAAAGGTTAATCATACACGATTACTCGTTGTATTGTTGATAAAGGAGCCCAAGTCTTTCCTTTATTGATTACCAGTGTTTCTATAGACACTACCCCGCCACAGGTGAGCTATGTGGCCTCATGTCCTTTACGTTCAATTGCTACTGAAAAGCAGCCTCTGTTCTCATGCTTACCTTCTCGGGACTTGGTCCCAGTAGTTGAACAGGTGAGTCATCCTATACAGATTGTGGGGCCTAGTCTCTACTATGTCAGTCCTTTTCAAAGTTTAGACATGTGTCCTATCTTGAATGATCTCCTTCCTTTGGATGAAGTATTTCTAGAGTCTTTGATACAGTCTGACCTTCTTTTGGATGTTGGTTCAGTTGTGACTAAGTCTAACCCTGATTTTCCTAGTAAGCCTAACCTTTCTTCTTATGTTGGTTTTGTTGAGTCTTTTGACTCTTCCTTCAAACAGCAAGTCAGTGATCCTGATGAGTTTGATTTTTCTTATGAATTTTTCAACTCCTGTGATACTAAGTTTGTTCCTACAGACTCTATATCCCTTGTTGATTTTTGCTCTCCTTCTGAGGTTGATCTTACTAATTATAAACCCTCGAGCCTTGGTTCTATAGAATCTTCTTCGGTCGATTCTGCCTTGACTTTACCTTTTGTAGAAGATAGCAAAGTCACATGTGTTTCTGCCAAAGTGACATGCATCGGATCTTTTCTTCTAAATATGATCCTGATGTTGTTGTTTCTTGGAGACATGATTTTAGTTGGATTCACAACCGTTTACTGGCCTCGCCTTGTGCTTCAAGTTGTAATTGCATTTGCATGTATCCTGCTCGCGCTTTTGAGCCTGATGTCGACTTCCACACTTTTAGCTCGTTGTATAATCCCTCATCTTTGTTCTCATCGTCGCTAAGCCTTGTATCATTTTGCCTTTGCAACTTGACACCCTTTACCTTGAGGAGACATTCCCTGAGTGTCCTTATCTTGCTCGCTTTCCTTGAATTATGCATAGGTTTGTTCCTTGCGCTTGGAACTATTTTCACCTGCCTATGACACTCGTCTCCTCACATTTAGAGCATTCTTTTTGCTCTCCTTCAAGCTCATTAAAAACAAAAAGGAGGCCGCGAGTTGACTTTTTCGGATTCGTTAAAACTTCATGGGAAAGATATTGAGTTTCTTTAGGCCCAAGTCTGACTCCTCAAAATAGACTTGACTGCCGAGTAAACTTGTCCATTCAGGCTCGTTAAGAATATGTGAATGGGCATCCACATTGGTGGTAGGTTATCTCTTTCTCGGACCATGTGGACTAATACGAGAAAGGAACACTCTCTTTTCTTCAGAATTGAGAAGAGTATTCTTAGGCATAGGTTTATCGCTTTTCCGGACCTGAGGGACTAAACTTACGGAAAAGGAACCCCCGGTATTACAACAGTGATAACCTAAAGTCTTCCCCTAGACATATTGCATGTTTTGGTTAAGTTATAGGTTTGAACCTTTGAATGATGCAAGGCATCATAAACTATGATACTTTATAAAAATGGAACCTTAAATATTTATGGCAACTTGATATGGGACAACTAGTGTTAAAAAGGAGACCAAGCTTATTAGGAATCTAGGACTTATGAGATTGATAAAAGTTTAAAAAAAGAGAAAACATAAACACAATATTTAATAATTAAGAACTTAAATTAATTGTGAGAAAACGAAAAATACACATCCTAACTGCTTCTTGATTCAATCAGCTTCTTTTATTTGGGACTAGCTATTCATTCTGGTTGTTGATATATCTCTATCATTCTGATGAAAAACAAATCTATTCACTTATTTTGAATTTCCTCTCTGATCATAACCCTCTGAAACTTAAAAGAGAGAGAGTAATCCCTCCCTTTAAAATATTCTAAGAGGAGCTTGCAGAGGAAAGGCTACCTGCTTGCCCAAAAAGGTCTGGTCTAGATTTCCATCTAAGTACTTAGAGCTAGTTTTGTTCCAATGGTGTGGCCTGGAAAGAAAGAATTCCTAAAAGAGGAAGTTGATACAAATAAGGAAATCCAGAATGTTGAGTAAAGGGAACCCGATGCCAGCATCTACTTAAAGGCAAGAGTTTCACAACAAAGAACCCTAAGTCTAGATTACTAGTAAGCATGGACAAACTTGGGGGTGATATCTGTAAAAGTTGAAAGATATTGAATAGTTGAAGTTATATATGGTAGGGTAGAACTGGGTGGTCCCTTATAAAGTTTCCCAAAAGGTTTCCAGATAAGTTTTTTAAGCTACTACTGTTACATTTTTGTTCATAAGTAATTCATTTATTTAATATGTCTTCTTTAATTCCAGATTAAGATGCTTTTCTAGGAAAAAAGAATATGTCATATTTAGGTTGGCTATTTGATATGATAATGTATAGTCTTCCTAAGATGCTAAGAAAATATTTCCTTTTCCCTTAGGTTAGAGTGTTGCTAGGATTATATAATTTATTTTTTGTAAAATTATTTTCATCATTACAATTATGGATAGACTAAGGTACATGAGTATTTATAGATTGGTTAGTTATTCTTAGTTTAGGTTTTAATTGTTTGAATATATTTTATGTGTAATATCATAGGAACATGCATGCAAAATATTTAGTTAGGGTAGGATTTCTTTCTGCTCAAAGATTGCTTCAATGCTAGAAATATTATGAATGGGCATCATATTCTTAGGATTTAGGGTTAATGCATGCATACCTAATTATAATATTTTATGCGAAATAAATGAGTGATTGTATACCATTGCAAATAATTGCCTATCACATCCTTTTTATTAATCTTCCAGATAATATTTAAAGGAGCACATGTAAGAAGCTGCATCCATAAGCAACACTATGGAAAGTAGGAGAAACAAAACCTAATCCAAATAACAATAAAATATAATGAAATAACAAGACAATAAACAAAATTTACACATAGTTAAAGTCCTGTACATCCTAGTTTAACAAAAAAAGGAGTAAAATTCAACAATAAAATTCCCTAATCTGATTTTAACAATAAAATTCAAATTCATAAACAATTCCCTAAAGATAGAATCCAAATAGCATTAATAACATCTAAATTATTTATTTAGAAGATGCATAGGGGTATGTTGAGGCCTGGAAATTCACAGGCAACAACAACAAGGGATTCTCCCCAGTCAACATTCCCAACTAGCCCGTGACTGTTTGGTGTAGGGAATCCGTCCGATTTGCGGTCCGGCTACCGTAGGTCAAGTAACAAAAATAAAAGGTTTTACCGGTTGCGGCCCGGTCCACCGTGTATATTTTTGTATTTTTAGTTTTAAGTATGACATGCAAGTGCCTATCTAAAATGCAGATTGATTAAGAATGCAAGGAGTGGTCACAATGTGATGCACAGGTTCTTACCTCTCGTCTTAGACTCTCTTGCATCTAAATCACACACAGCAAGAAATTAAAACTAAATACCTAACCTATCCCTAGGGAGCAAGATTATCATTTATTAATGAGTAATGTATTTTGTACATGCATTATGAAAAATCACAAATAGTTGATACTTCTTTCAAAACACATGAACATTTAAAGATATTTGAACAACCAGATAGCCAATTGTTTATGAACAACATTCATTACTCATAGTGGAAATTTTCATAAAATAAACCAGAGAACATTCATACAAGAACATAGGTTCAAAGAGTTAGAACGATCTCACAGTTAATGGACACAAAGCTGAAAATGAAATAGTTCCTCTTCAACAAATCCATAGCACAACATTTGAACATTCCACCAAGCTTTATCCAATAGGCAAATTGTAATTATCTATTGCAAAAAGAAATAGTTCTTCTTACAATATGTCTTCACAAATCTAACTGGGAAAAAGTCCCAGGTTCTCTCTAACTCTCCTATACTTATACTACAAGAAAACGCTTGGGATGCCCCTCGGTGACCTTTGGGCTCCTCAACCGTTTAACCTCACAATTTTGTCCTTTTGTGAGTGCTCATGATTTAGGCAATACGTTAAATTTCATTAAAAATTAATAGCACTTTTTATAACGAGATACCAACTTGATCAGTGATAAACTTTTCCTGGGACTTAGTTGTTATTAAATCTATTGGCCGTGTTTTTTTTCTTGCTCAGTAATCCATTAGTCCCCTGCTAGAGCCTGTTGAGCTCAGACTTGACTCTCTTCTTCTTTTCTCTATTTATGCTTCTTCATTCTTCAGCCAATTTCTTCCTTGCTGCCTCCCTTCTACTTTGTCTTTTAAACACATCCTACTCGCGATAAACATCCTATCATGAAAATAGCAGATTTCGACCATTTAGCATTTAACAGAGTAACACAAAACTGTATCAATGCATGCATTATGTAGAATAAACTATACACAGTATTAATGTATGAAAATAAAGAATGTCAAGGCAAAAGAAAATCCTGCAAGTTTGTGCTTAAACCCCTGCTCAAAACTAAAACACATGCCCGATAGAATAGATTCTTCCTCCCAATCCAGACCACATCTGAACTAAAACGAAACCCTCCGATGAAAGCATGTAACCAACATTCCTCAAAGCCCAAAACCCAAGCTGCACTCTTCCTTTCAGACAAAATCCTGAATCGACCAGTATCCACAGGAGATCTCCGCCATACTAAGCATCAGGCAGATAATCCACTTCTGCGGGTGATCATACCATAGCATTGAACAATTAGTTCATTAAGACGCCGCAACAGTGAAAACCATACAAACAACGGCTTCCGCAATCAACATAAAAACATCGACGAGCGGAAGAACTAAGGACCCCAGAAGCATAGTCCTATTCATAGCCGCAACGACGGACAGCGAACAGACTACGGGTCTCGTGAGACTATTAAGTCAATCGGTGTCGGATCCCTTTAATGCTAAACATCTCCGCAGTATTGGCGATTAGAAACACTAACAACGGGCAGATAGTTGTCAAAGTAGCCGCAATGGTGGAGATCATAAGGACTAGCCCTCCGATCAATAGTCGTAAACGGATCCGATGGCGAAAAGAAAGCAAATCAATTAAAACGTCTGAATCAATAAAAACCACAAAATCGACAATAGTAAAGCTATGAGCTCCGCAACCATGATAAAATGAAACCGCCAACCGTCCCAAAAAAAAAGCCAATTGAAATAAAGTGCATCGGTGAAAACAAGACTTTCCATCAGGACAATCATCATTTAGTTTCCACAATGACGGCCGTGTAGGGAACTAAAGCTCCAACTCAAACATGAATAGGCTTTTGATAGCGAGTAAAATTGAAACAACAGAAAATTGCTAAGTTCCACAGTCAAAGCATTGGCAGTTTTTTAGGTCATTCAACTTCTGAGATGAAAGAAAAATAATCAACCTCAAAATCCAAATTTATAGCAGTGAAAAACAGAGTTCAGGAATCCAAACACTCCCAGGCAAGATAAAATAAAAAAGGAGGGTCCAAAATTTCAAAAATTTGGGAAAACAGTTGCAGCTGCAATAGGGTAATAGGATAAGATAGATTTAATTAGTAAACAATTCAAATACCATCATGATCTCCAAAAACCTCCACAATAGAATTAAACAGTCAAATTAATAAACAAATATCAGGGCGATCTGAACCATGATAGGGTTCCTCACCAAAGCCCCAGGTATTATAGAAAAATGCCAAACAATAAACCAAATGACCATCATAATAATAGATACACACGACCGTTAGAATTCCACAATATTAAAATAAAAACACATAACTTAGCCATCGAAGCTAACAGTGGAAGCCCCAAATCTTGCATTATACTAAAATTATTACACACCCATGTCAACATAATTTGAGAAGGAGAGGCTTAAAACCCTCTATAAAACCTTTTTTTTTACAAACAATGTATCCATTTAAAACCCCCGTAAGGGACGAAGAATAAAATAGTTAACGAAATACCTAAGTATGCAAACCCTAACAAACATAACCATTAATGAAATTTTTTGTAAACGTTGGCTGCAAAACAGTGCTAAAAGGTCAATACCATCAAGATGGTAACTCAACATTTAAATACCCAACGCAAATATCCTCCACAAGACTACCCATGTTGCGACCATCGCACTCATTTTGCCTCTGTAATTTGAAAACCGATATTGGTGGCTTACCAAGGTAATGGTAGCCTAAATCCATCCCCAAGTCACCTGTTCACTTTGCATGTGATCAAACATGCAAACAAAACCCAAATAAAAAAAGAGAGTCACAAATGAAGATAAAAAATATAAAGAAACTACATAATAATTGAGAGTAGTTTTAATACCTGTTTAGGGATGAATTTCACCTATGTGATGCTAAGGAAGAACTGGAGACAAGATTTGAAATCCCAAATCCATGCGTGAACTGGAAGAAGCAGGGAAGACATAATTAATGTAACAAGTTGTTTACTTGTGGGTACACCCAAGAGTCACAAGAATAGTGCTCGGGAGGGATGAGTCCATAGTCAAAATCAAAACCAACACCCAATTACATGTCAACCCCTAGAAGAGAATAGGTCTGCCAAGGCAGATCTGAGACCTGCTCAATAATGAGTTGGTTCAAATCCTCGAGGAATGAAAAGGGAAATCTTGACTGATTTAGTCGAGGCAAGTACCAAACTTAAATAAAGTATGCAATCCCAAATCCCATGCATGTTCCACAGACATCCACCTACATAGATAGCTGGTAGAGCCAATTAATACCACCCACATGGGTCGGGTCGACATGGAAAGAGCCACTTATTAATGTCAACAAACCAAGTTTTTTCACCCACACTATACCAAGGTCATAACCTTACCAATATCACTAATGATAACCATTACATAAAGATGTTTATTTTACATTGAAATTCCAAGTGTTCAAACTTTGGTATATTCCCATTAATTAGGATATCACATGTGATAGGCCAAAGGCCTTCATTTTAAACCTTCATGCTTGGTATTGAATGAAGCATCCATTGTATGAACTTATGAAGTTCCTTTCCATGATTATCATAAGTGTTAAAGAAATTTAAATGCGGAATATGTTCTATTTTGTATTATTATTGTTATTACCTCTTTCGAAGATGTTGTTCCTCCGATTAGGTATTATTGATGTAATTGGTCATATAAAGTCTTGAGAAAAAATCACCATTGTAATTCAGGTTAGTAGTACCCACAAAAGTATTATTTAAAATGTAATTTTGATTCTCCCAAGGAAATTCGGCCCTGATTGGGAGGGGAAGTCGACCCTGTTTGGTTATTAGGATTCTCCATTGATCAGTATAAATGGAGGAGGAACCTCCCTCTTTTTGAAACACACAAAACTCAAGTAGTTTCCCTAGATAGAGAAGAAACAATCCATCTAGAGGAGTGGAAACAGTCTAGTCTTGTTCTTTGGGTTTTACACTATACTTGGGTAAAGTCTATATAGAGGAAGTTTTGCTGGGTTTTCGTTTCCCAGGATAAATATTTGTGTTCTATTTTTGTTCCACTATGCTTGTTATTATTTTAGTGATCCTTTGTTCTATTCGAAAAGAAAACTTAACAAGGTATCTGATATAACCTGAAAGAAGACATTGTGCAATAACTCATATTGCAATCCAACTAACTAGGGTTCAATACTCTAAAGACCTCCCTCCACAAATCATCCAGAAAATAAGGCCCATTCAACTCGCCCTAGGAGGGCGCATTTTTCTGTCGCGTTTTTCATTATGAGGATTTTCACTTTTTGACCTACCACTGCTACTAGGAGAAACTAGGGAATCAAAAATTTTAAGGTTCCATCCTCAGATTCCAGAAAAGTGAGATACAATCTATCTCACCTTGGGGAGGTGCATCTTTTCCTCCTCTTAGATATATAAGTGATCTCAGCTGGAAAATTAGGGTTTTATAGTCAAACCCTAGGTCATCATGAAGCTAGTTCCAGAAAAAAGTACTCAAACTGGTAAGTACTATCTCTTATCTTCCCATTTGTTCTCATTCATTAAAGATGCAAAACAGTACCAAGCTATATGAAAATATTGAGGGAGCATAGAATTTCAGAGCATGGAAGTATAGAGTTATGCTCATCCTTAAAGAGAATTACCTAGAAGGATACATCAAAGAAGAGATCAAGGAACCAGAGGGAGATGAGGAAAAATCCAGTCAAAAGAAGGATATGATCATAGCTAACTCTATTAAGGACGTCAGTTATGTCTTTTGGGACTGGCCAATCTTTGATTGCCTTTATCTTTTCAGGGTCAACCAAAATTCCTTCTTTAGTCACCACATGACCTAAATACTAGATTTTATCTTTAAAGAAGTCACATTTACTAAATTTCGCAAAAATTTGATGCTCTTGTAACTCTTGCAAGACAATTTTTAAGTGTTCTTTATGCTCTTCTTCATATTTTCAATAAATTAATATGTCATCAATAAATACGACCACAAATTTATCCAGATATTTGTGCATTACATTATTCATTATACACATAAAAATAGTTGGAGCATTAGTAAACCCGAAGGGCATAACGACAAACTCGTAATGTCCATATCGAGTCCTAAAGGCTGTTTTAAATATGTCTTCATCTTTTATTCAGACTTGGTTATATCCAGACCCTAAATCAATCTTTGAAAACACTGTGGATCCACGTAGTTGATCAAATAGATCAGCTATGCAAGGTAACGGGTATCTATTCTTGATAGTCATTTTATTTAATTGACGATAATCTATATATAGTTGTAGGGTCCCATCCTTCTTCTTAACAAAGATGACAGGTGCCCCCCAGGGAGACACACTGGGTCTAATATAATTCTCATCAATAAGTTCTTTTAGCTATGACTTAAGTTCATTTAGTTCAAGTATATTCATTCGATAAGGGGCTTTTGAGCTGGGCACTGCACCAAGTACCAGCTCAATAGTAAAATCTAATTCCCGTTTTGGAGGCAGTCCTGGAATTTTTTCCGGAAATACATTTGAATATTCCTTTAGAATCGGTATATCTTCCAATTTTAATTTATCTATGTTGTTCATGTTTTCTTCATCGATTATTGTTACTACATAACCCTTATAGCCTTTCCTAACAACTCTCTTACGCTACAGAGCAGAGATCTGCCTTACGGCTGTTTTCCTAGGGATTCCCTTTACACTTATTAATTTTTCATCATTATTTATGCAAGTAAAGGTTTTATCAAAGCAATTCAAGACCACCCTATGCTACTCTAACCAATCCATACCAATTAATATATCATATGAACCTAAAGGTAGTACATTGAGCTTAACAAAAGTTTCAAACTGATCCATAGTTACTGCACAATTCTTTACAAAGCTAAATACCTTTCTCTTTGCACCAGTAGCTAACTGAACTAACCAAGAACTTGCAAACTTTTCAACTGGAAGCTTACACTTTTCTACCAAATTAGGAGAAATATAGCTTAAACTAGCTCCTGGATCAATTAAAATAGATATAGGTATTTGATTTATCTTACCTTCCACTTCCACCATGGAAGTTTGATAATCTACTTGTCGGCTCTCTAATGTTGCATTGATCCTGGGCATTGTCCTCGCTAGATAACCAACAGTCATCTCCTCCTGTATTGTGTGTATGTTGCTAACAGTCTTCTTCCGATTGGGGCAAATTGATGCATAATGCGGACCATTGCATTCCCAACACTTTATGGGTTCCTTTCGTTCAAAGTTCTTTGTATAGTTACTGTGGTTGTTTGCAAATTCTTTATTCCTTTGATTATTGGAATTGGTCTGCGAATTATTATTATTCCCTTGGAAATTCTTACTAGGAAATTTTCTGGTGTTATTGTTTTTAGAATTTCAATTAGGTACAAACTCTTTCTTCTTTTGTTCAAATTTATTATTCCTTTTGGCCTTCTAGTTGGCCATACTCTCCTTTTTACGATTCTGTTCATAACATAAATTCTCTTTTCTCATTGCATCTTCTAAGGTTTTTGGATTGCAATACTCAATCATGTCCTTTATATGATAAGGTAAATAGCTGAGATACTGTTGTACCTTAGGTTTCTCATCCACAATATATGGCACATACCTGAGCAGACTTATAAATTTACTATTCAATTATTTCATATTCATTGTACCCAGTTTTAACTCATAGAATTCCTTAGCCCTTTCCTCATAGTATTGTTCAGATAAAAAATTCTTTCTGAAATATTTCTTGAATGTGCTCCAATTTATGTTTTTCTCCCTTATACCTTTTACTCTTTTTAAATCCTGCCACCATATATCAGCTTTTCCCGTAAGATTATAAATAGCAATCTTGGCCTTCAGTTGATTAGAATAGTTATAAATTTGGAAGTATTTATTCATCCCAGATAGCCAATATTCTACTTCTTCCCCCTTCTCAGTTTCTCCATTAAATGTTGGTGGCTTGATCTTCTTGAACTCCCCAGAGATTTCTTCATAAGGTTTATACTTTGTTTTCCTAGTATGGTGGTTATCTTCACTACGGTCACTAGTATAATCAGAGTTTTGTTTATATAAATCACCATATACTTCGGAAGATGAGTTACTTTCATTTTTAACCTGTTTAGTCTTTTTCTATTTTTGCTGATAACCTATATCTTCAGACTCAGTTCTTTTACCCTTTCCCTCAGTATGAAATCTTTCTATTAAAATCTGATTTAGCTCCTCTTGAGCTCTCAAAATCCTCTCATTTTCTCTCTTAACTAATTCCATCTCTTATTTGAATTCTTTAACTGTTTGTAGTAGTTTGAAAGACTTATTGGTTATATCTTCTTGTATAGATTCTTTTTTAAGATTATTTTGTTCAATGTAAGGAGATTCCTCATCCGCATATTCTTCCAATCTATCCATATTTGTCATTAACTCAGAAACAAATTTCTTTGTGTGTATCATTCAAAGAAAACAACATCAGCATATTTATTTAAATTTATTGTTCCATATAAGCAAGTTGAGCTTCATTAAGGCCTAGTGTTTGAACCTTATGCTCTGATACCACATGTAATAACCCAAAAATTCATAAAAATTTAAAAAAAATTAAGTGACATAAAATCTCTAAAGTCGCAGCTAAGTAACTGCTAATGGTTAGCAGAAAGTGAAACAGTTTACAAAAGAACATGGGATTGCTTCTTTAAAAGAACATGTAAACTAATGGATACAATCTTAAACACTTGTGTTAAAACTATCAATGACTTAACAACTTTAATTATATCAGAGTTAGAAAAAGGACTTGCATTTTGCTGCTGCTAAATATACTGATGATTAACTTTTGTCAAGGAGGTAAAAATTCTTGTATGAGTTTGGGGCTTACTTAGCGTTCCGCTAACTCAAATGGACTGCTGGTTCCTTACATGTTTAACAGGTAAACGTAAGTTCCAGTAGGGTGTTATTTAAAATTACGTCGAGAAGCTACTTCCCTAGCATTATTAAGATGCTAGTTTTAGAAAAGTTTTAAATATGTTGCTTGTCTTCAAGGAGGTAATGTCAATTCTTTTTCCGTTGTTATAAATCCATAGTTGTATTTATAACTAACACCATAATGAATTTTTACCAAAAACATAAACAAGGGTTTAAATTGCAAGAACAAGTACTTACTCAAGTTCCTTCAATCGTCTGAAGATTATACTCGAAAAATATAAAGAAAACTGTTTTATTTTCTTGTGTTTACCGTAATGGTTATTTATAAATTTCCACAGAGAGAAATAGAGCTCATGGTTTTGGGCTTAAGTTAACCTCAAACTGTTTGGTGTTTCTCGCAGCTATTTTCACTTCAAGACTCTATAGATGTCCTTCTCTTAATGAATCATCAAGTTACTTATGTTTTTCAATTATAAATTTATCAATGAGTTGTTAGAATTTTATCGGGATTATTCAACGTTTTTAGTCTTCAATTCCTCGAACACTCCTTCAAAAAAACAACATAAAGGCTAAGTTTTCAGAAGTTCAAGGCTTTTCTTTTTATTATGGTCATAAGTTATAATATGACCTTCTCATAACTCTTTTTCCATCTTAAACAATACACAAACTATTCGACTTGTTTAATTAACATGAAAAAATTCTAGGATAACAAGAGTATCCAAGTTGTAACCTAAGGTAAAATTCCTAAGAATCAAACCACCATGATAAAATCAAATGATGGGCAATCATATGATGTATAGTTTTGAATGCTCGTTGGTTTTGAAAATGCAAAATGTTTGATGCAGTGCTGACTATGGAACTCAACCCACGCTTGAAGAAATATTGGAAGGACACATGGAGTGGTTACATCCACTCAAGGGTTGACCTAAAACTTCAAAACCCTATTCATTTGCTTTGCATAGCGAGAGTTCCTCCTTCGTGTTGGACAAGATAAGAGCTCACAGCCATGGGAGACATGTAAACACCTTCAAAAGTTGGCAATTTACTTCCTTACTCTACGTTGTGACTGTTGAGAGAGGTCATTGTGGTTTTGGTCTTTTTACCGGTGGAAGTAGTTACATCAAGAGTGGATATTGGATTTTCTGGATGGCTCGAGGTTGTGCTTGTCTTTAACCTGCAAATGAACAATCATAGCTTCGTCCTTCATCTAGTTGAGTCGATTTTACTATTTTTCCTTTGCAGAGGTGACTCCAAGTCTTCTTGCCTTCCAGCACGGTGCCAATACGAACTGGGGTGGCCATCTCTCCTCAGCTTCAACTCGAAACTACATCAGGTAAAGACTTACCCTTAAATCGGTTTTAGATTAGTTTTCTTATAAGGATTTTTTAGAAATTTTAAAAACAAAGGATTTGTAATAACACGGTTTGGAACTTGCAGGTCCTTGCTCCCGGTTCCAGCTCTGTAGGTGAAAGTGATCTCACCCTTCAGTTTTACATGAGAATACAAATTGGTAAGCCCCGGTTTCAATGAGGGTTTCTTCCTGCATACAGTTGTGGTTGTTGGAAGTTTGGTTCTTGCGGTTGAAATGACACAGCCTCGGTTATCTGTTAGCTTAAGGTTCCATTGCTTGTTTGTTTATGTAAAATTTTCGAAACCCTTAGAGGGTACTTTATACAGGGATAAAGAAGGCTCTGGTAGCCATGATGTCAACTGATTTTTATTTACATCTCTGCCTTTACGGCCTGAATAATCCAACTTCTTTTACTGTTTTCTAAAGAGCTCAACTCTAAGCCCTTCGAGGCTGTCGACTTATGTCTGGTTTATTTTAGTTTTACAATACATTCGAGTAGGTGAGAAAGGACTGTGAATCAGTCCGGACTTGTAAAATGAAATAAGGTTTTTTGCATAGTTCAATTTTGTTAACAGGCCTGAGCCTCGACCTTTGGTTCTAAATGCTGCAAGCCATTTCTTCTTAATTGATTTTTTTTTTAACAAATTGTTTATGTAATATTTTAATTATTATCTTGTATTTATAAAAATTTCCAGAGCAATGTTTAATGGGAAATTTTACTATATTTAAGAGTAATATTTTACTCTGTTTTTGGCTCAAAAAGGGTTAATTATTAAGTATACCCTACAGTTCGATAATAGCATAATTTTTACATGGTAATTTTTTGGCTTTGTTTATTTAATTTTCCCTTAATTATTTTTACAGCATGTTTTTAATTCACATTAAAGAAGGATTAGGGTAAATTACTACATACTTGAGAATAGGATATGTTTATGTTTCAAAACCTAAGTAGTTGTATTTAGGTTACTATAGAGACTTATGTATTAGATCAGAGACACATAGTGTCTGAAAATCAAATGTTATAAAATTGTTTTGAAAATTATCTTAACCTAAGTCCTAGATGATAACCTATTTACTATACCTATGTTTATTTATTACACTGTAAGTGTTGTGTTTTATAAAGAATACTAGTATTAGCATAGTTCTATAAGTAATATGATTACTAAATGTTTTTACATACCTATGTTCAGTTCTTATCTGAAGTAAATACATTTATTACATACAGTATTTACTACTTCTTTATAGAATAAATCATAAGCAAACTAGAGCAGAATGTAGTTACATTTTTCATTCAAAGTGAAAAGAATCATCATATTTACCTAAACACCCAGTTGTACTAGAGTACTGCCTGAACCATGCATGGAAAAATACAGTATGGAATTATAATTCTATTTATTTCTCATTTTGCATATTTACTACTGTTTCTAACATAATCTGCAAATTACTAAGTCTAACAATACACAGTTACTCCTTTCTTCATAAACCCTAATTAAATACTAACATGCATGTGTTGAAAAACTAGTAAACATTTTACTAAAGACAGTAAATAAATATAATAGCATAAAGACAAATAGAACCTGTCAATGGTAAGGCGACAACAACTTAAGGAGGTTGTTCCTCAGAACCAACAACTGTAGAACACTCAGACAGCACTTCCTTAGGACCCCTGATCCTATTCCTGGTCCTCCTGGTAGAGTACTGGGTGGAGAATATGACCTTAAGACCTTCTGTCACCTGACTGGTCCAATTACCTCAGTAATTCAAATCTTCTCACAGCAGTAAGAACTTCAGCCTAATAGCTGCAATAAGTTTGGTCTCAGCAGTTAACCCCTCAAACTCACTTCAGTAATCCCCTCCATCGAATTTCGCTTGAGTAAATTCATTCACCCTGAATGATCACCTCTTAGAATGAGCACCCTCAGTTGTCTTCAATGGGAAATTTTATAGAGATTCCTAGGCCTTCTAGGTCACTTTTCATTTCATGAGACACCTACTCCAATTCCACTTTCTTGGGGAACCATGACCACAAATATAGGAAAGTTTCCACCTACGACAGTTGGAAGTAATTTGAGGATGCTGCCACTTATTAGTGTACTCTCCACCCAGTCTCCTCCACCAATTGACCAGTAAACACTCTTTTAACAGCTTCCCTCTTTTAACAGCCTCCCTAAGCTATTGTCTCATCATTTATTTATTTATAAATAAAATATTCTGAATTACATTAATTATTCTTGACCCCACTTGGTCATCAATTACAAACTTAGCATAAAATATAACACAATGTTCATCAAATAACATTAAATTGTTTTTGCAAATTGGGGCATGTGACATACACACCCTCTTAAATTATAACATCGTCCTCGATGTTATTTATTCATCATCCTTAGAGTTCCCCTGAAATAGAATTGGGTATGCATCCCGCATATGACTTTCCAATTCAAAGGTGGCTTCCTCTAAACTAAGTTGCTTCCATTGCACCTTTACCTGACTAATGGTGCGGTTCCGAAGTGAGATCTCCCTCCACTCGAGGATACAATCCGGTTCCACCAGAAAATCTCCTTTGGGTTCCACCTGCACATCATTCCAATTAATAACATGAGTAGTATCATGTACATATTTTTTTAATACAGAAATGTGAAAAAACATTGTGAACTTTTAAATTCGATGGTAGAGCTAACTGATATGCTACCTTTCTGATCCTGGACAGTATTTCAAAAGGACCACAATATCAAGGTGCTATCTTGGCACAGCTACCCAGCCTCAGAGAACTCTTTTTGGGTCTCACCTTAATGAAAACATGTTCACCTGCCTAGAACTCCTTTGGAGTTCGTTTAAGGTCTGCTTGACTTTTCTGTCGGTCTTGCACAATTTACAAATTACCTTGTACATGATTTACAATTAATTCCATTTCTTTTAATAATTTAGGTCCTAATACTAACATGTCCACTGGATTACTCCAAGAGATGGGAGTATTGCATTTTCTTCCATATAGAATTTTGAAAGGACTATACCTAGCTGAAGTTTGATAATGATTATTGTAAGCAAATTCTACCAGGTGTAAATAATCTTCCCATTTACCTGGCTGCTCCTTTACGTACATTCTGAGTAGATCCTCCAATACCTGATTTACTCTTTCAGGCTGTCCATCAGTTTGAGGATGGAAAGAGGTACTAAAGTTTAACGTAGTATTTAATTATTTAAACAAAGATTTCCAAAAATTACCTGTAAATTTAGGGTCTCGGTCTGAAATTATCACCTTCGGTATTCCATGCAACCGAAAAATTTCTTTTAAGAAAATATCAGCAATATTTGTAGCTTTATAAGTAGTTTTTACAGGTATAAAATGGGCTGCTTTACTCAATTTTTCAACCTCTACCATTATTGAATCATTTAAGTTCTAATTTCTAGGTAATCTAGTAAGAAAATCAAGGCTAATTATCTCCCATTTCCATCTAGGGATAGGCAATGGCTGAAGTAACCCAGATGGATGTTGATGTTCAATTTTTACTTGCTGACATTCGACGCATCCAGCAATATATTCTGCCAGTTCATTTTTCATGTTTGGCTAGAAATAATCTTTTCTTAGCATGGTTATGGTTTTCTGATAACCTGGATGCCCTGAATAAGGAGTTTTATGAATTTCATTTAAAATTAACAGCTTAATCCTTGGAACATTAGGTACATATAATCTTTCTTTATACAGTAATAATCCTTTTTCATTCAAGCTATACCCTATACTTAGAATTTCTATTAAATTCTCTTTTACTTTTGCTTGTAATTTTTGGTCATTTTAATCTTGTTCTATTCCAACTTCAAGTTATTCTTCCAAGTCTGTTGTATAAGTGTTGATAGCTGCTGTAAAATTCAACTTTGTATTTCTACTTAATGCATCAGCAACCTTATTCTCCTTTCCTTTAATGTGTTGAATTTCAAAATCGTATTCACTTAGAAAAGATAGCCACCTAGCTTTCCTAGCATTCAAGTTAGGTTGATCTAACAGGTATTTCAATCCTTTATTATCTGTCATTAAGATAAACTTCCTTCCAACTAAATGATGATGCCACATCTTTAACACATGTATGAAATCAGCTAATTCTAAGTCATAGGTTGCATAATATTTCACATGAATCTTCACTTTCCTAGACTCATAAGCTGCTGTTAACACCTGTATTTAACAAAGGGAGAAATAAGACCATGGTGGAGATAAGGTAATGTTGTTTAAATACTTTGGTTAAAGGATATAGCGCAAGGGTGGAATGATAGTCAAAATATCAATCAAGTTGCCAAAGAGCCTAGGCCGCGATGAAGGAAGGAAGAAAATCAATGGTTGGTATTCCCCCCGCCCTTCGCAACATGCAAGGAAGATAAGACAGGTTCCGGATTTTAACCAGCTGCACAGATCAAAGGTTATAAAGTTGTCCAGGGCAGATCCACGGTTCACAACAAATCCGCCTTGTGAAGGCACGAGTTGGTTAAGAAAATGGAGTCTGGTGGAATCGTGTATCCTTCTCTCAATCTGACAACGGAGAGGCGAGGTCCGATCATATCGAGGGATGATATTGATTCCGGAAATGAAACCTGCACAGGAGATAAGTCCCAGGCTCCAAGTGGAATTGGGTAGATGTTGACAGATCCGACGGCTGATGAATGCTGGGCGATCACATCAGCGGCTGAAAAAGATTCCGAAGCCCAACCTTGCACGTTGGATAAAGGGAAGGAGCCCGGCGGAATTTGATAGGCGGCAAGTGATCCAACGACTCGCCAATAAAGGTATATTAGATCGAGGGTTGTGGATGATTCCAGAGATCAAATATGCACGAGGGTTAAAGCCAGAAAGCCCAGCGGAATATGGGACGTGGCGTTTGATCCAACGGTGAAAAATGGAAGGTACGGCACAGCAACGGTTGCGAGCGTTTTCGTGGCACGAAGTTGCACGTTGGTTAATACCAAGGTGCCGAGTGGAACGGGATACGTGGCACATGATCCAAAGGCTAGAAATTAAAGAGAAACCAGATCTACGGTCGTGGATGAAACCGAAAAATTGAAGTGCACGGCAGTTAGAGATAAGTGGTGGTTGCGGAAATAAATGTTGTCCACGTGGAAAATTGGGTGCTCCTATAAAGGTAGGTTTGACCTCTCCAATGATTATTTTATTTGCTCGGGACCCGGCGAAAAGGACCTAGCGATTTGGAGCTTCCATTTGTCAGTACCAGGCACGTTCCGAACACACGCCTCCACAGTGAACCAGGTAGGACTTTAATCCTGTAACTCCTTCGTCCAATTACTATTATAAATTAAGAAATGGACCAAAGGAGTGAGGTTAGTGTGTCTGGTCGGGTCACGGATGACAGAGAGGAATTTTTAGTAGACAGACACAGGGGTGTCTGCGACCCCTTCCTGTCCACAGGGAGAGTGTCCGGCAGCAAAGAGAAACTGTGGTCTTATTTTTCACAGGGAAATGACGTTCTGAATGTATGCAAGTCTTTTTTGTACCATTTCACCCTTGAGCAAACCCTACACTTCCCTGAATTTGCCGAATGGTGCGCGGTGAACTATTCTCCTTCTCAGAGGATCATTGTAAGTCGGTCCGCGTCGAAAATACTGTGTAAAATTGATGCTTCGGTCGTCAGAGAAAATCTTAGTCTGCCCGTGAAAGTCACTCTCGATTATTGTCAAGTATCCTGAAAGAAGGTCAGTCCCTTGAATGCTTTTCCTCACCTTACCCCTTGCACATTTTTAGAACTGAGGTGCAACTGGTAATGTCTTTGGTCTGTCAAGTGTTAGGTCTAGATGACAATTGTCATATAGGTGATGTTATCCTTGGTTTCTTGTTAAAAATAAATTCTTTAAGTCCCGAGTCCCAGTCAGTCCCCGTGCTTAATTTAGATGAGTACCTTGCCGAAGTGATCCACCTTCAGTTGACTGAATTTCCCAAGGTCCAGTTCTTTAGGTTTCAAACATACTTGCTTAACATGTTATTATGTTCTAATGTTACTGAATTAAAGTTATTAAGTGCTCTATGTTCTTCTGATTTGCCCAAGCAAATCAACATGGTCGAATTTTCCAATTCGATCATGTCTGAAATATACACGATGCTATTTGATGAGGACCTGCCCCGTGTCCTAGACGAAATGATATGTCTAATGCAGTCGTCACCTGAAGATCTGGTGGGGGACTGGTTCCTGTACAGAAGTCACACAGTGTTAAGAATATATGGCTTTACTGGTCAGCCTTATAGGCTACCATCCTTCTTGACCCCAAGGATTTTCGCACTAGAGTTCATGAGGCAGAGATTGTTGTCTGAGGAAGAGCACTTTGGTGCTTTCAAAAAATCTTTGAATATTAAATTTCCATTTAAAGTCGGCCCTTTCATTTTTAAAGGTAAAGGTGCCCTGGCATTTATAGAAAGGTTGATGGAGAATATGGATTTCATAAAAGACATAAAAGTGAACTACGACCCCCACCAGGTGATCTCATTGAGAAAGCAGGCAAACAAGAATAAACCATTTGAGCATCAGGCTATTGAGGGGCTAGCTGAAATGGCCAATTTGCTACAGTATACTGACAGGTCAGATTCTGATGAAGAGACACATGCTACACCTGTCACAGCGACCCAAATAACAGAAGGTGCTGGTATGGCAGTCAAGAGGAGTTTGTCTGAAGCTGAGAATATGGATGTGGATGAAGAAGGGCCCCGTAAAAAGGCCAAGCTGCTTCAAATTGGTGAAATTGTAGATAAGGAGGTTCCTGATGGTTCCAAAAGAGGTGCCCTAGTTCCCCTAAAAGCGGTGCAGATAAGTCAAGTCTCTTTTAAAAATGCGGAGGATGATGTAGACAGTCCGAAATTATGCCATGTGTTTAAGTCGAAGGAAGGCCTAAAAGCCAGTTACATGGAGAAGAGGAAACAGTCTATGGAGGAAATGAGAAATTTGCTCCCGAAGGTTAGAAGTTTGTACAATTCGAAAACCTCTCTGGTCTCTGCTAGAGATGCTGAGAGGAATACTTTTAGAATGGCTATGGTAAGTGACAGGAAAATGTCTGAAATAGAGATCCGGTTAGACAAAATCAGCACTACGAACAAAATTCAACTCCACAAACAAACAAGCGATATCATCTACTCAGACTTACTTCAAGCCATGATGAAGATCAATAAATTGCAAATCTTGATAGACAAATTGGAAATCCAGTTGAAACATGAGAAAGTAGAAAATAAAGCAAATGTTGTTCAGATTAAGAAGCTGCAGACAGACATTGCTAGTTCAGAAAGTACACAAGCAGTCAAGAGATTGTTAGACGAAAAGGATAATGCACTCCAGGTTCTGAAGAAGAAACTGAAGATCCCAGGTACTGAACATGTTCAGTCATCTGAGTTGCTAGCCCTCCAAGAAGAAAAGGATAGAGTCCATCAGGAGATGATGGAATACAAAGGAAGAGACAGAGAGCTACAGGAGGAAAAAGAGAAGTGGGAAGCTGAAAGGGAGGAACTGTTATCCCAAATCTCCTTGATGAAAAAAGATCAGAATGAAGAGAAGGAGATTATGGAAGAGTTGATGAGCCAAACTCCCACCGGCGAGGACTTGTCTATTGTAAATATCCAGAGGCCTTTAGATGATTTCTCTACTGATGATTTGTTAGTACCAATGTCCCAGGTGAGTTTGAAGGAAGAAGCAATCAAAGATTTGAAAGCAGAGAATGAGAAGATGAAAGCTGAATTGGCTAGAGTAAGTGAAAGCAAAAAACAGATCTTGCAGGACAGGAATCAATTACAGAAAAAGCTCGATGAGCTAAAAGAAAAATGCATTGGGAAAGGCCCTCTTCAGGGGGCAAAACATATCATTTGGGATACCCTGACTATAGAGATTACCAAGTTCCGGCATTACCTGAATTTTATTGATGATTTGAGTATACTGACAGATTCGGCTCAACAAAAACTGAAACTGGTAAATGAACACATGGAAAAAAGACCCCTCACTACAGCTCAGAACACATTAAATTTTCTGAATTCACTGACATACCAGAAGTTGCACAACATGGGCATAAAGGACAGAATCTCAATAGTGCTGTGGGTGAAGAAGATCATCCACAAACACCATTTAATGAAGACTGTCCAAGACAAGTCAGAAGAATTGCTTGTGCAGGTCAATAAGTTCAAACAAGAGTTTAAAGATTTGTTCGAAGATGGATTGCCGTCCTTCTGGGACGAAAAAGGTCGGATGCTCCCGCCGGAACATTATAATCACCTGCTTGTCCGGGCTCACATGGACCACTCAAAATTTAATAACTTGGAGAAGAGCCTAACAGGACAAACCATTGTGGACATGTTGACGGAAGACTTCGAAATCCTGCAGAAGTTCACAATCATCAGAGCCAGATCACCCAATAAATCTTATGAAGCATTTATGGAGCTCGAGGTAGCAATTCGGGAGATGATGGAGTGTGACACCCCAAGTTCGGAGCAGTGGAAAGTTGTAGAGCGGTTTGGTAAAACAAAGTATATTCTTCACCCCTAGGAACAGGTGTCAGGTACTGAATAGCTGATGGGGCAAAGACATGGAGCTAATGGGGCAAAGACATGGAGCTGTTGGGGCAAAGCCGTGGAGCTGTTGGGGCAAAGACGTGGAACTATTGGGAGAAAGTTTGTTATCCAGTTGATTTGTACTTTGTGATCTGTTAGGAATGGAGTTGTAACAACTTCCTAGTGGTGTAGGAATTCAATTACAAACTCTAATTTACGCCGATCATTCTGTTATTGATCTGCTGGGGGGCAGACTTATTGTTTTATCTATAAATTTGTATCTTTTTATGAGATGGGGGTTGGAACCCATCGGTTGAAAAATATTTGCTGGAGAACATATCTGTTTTTGGAATCGCAAAGTGAATGCATGAGAGTTTGTCAGAGATTCATGTGTTCTTGATATTACAGTCTATGCCTTTCCTTTATGTGATTTGTATTTCCCTTTGTGTAACACTCCATTTTGTTTCTTGCTCGTATCTGAAAAATAGTGTTAGATGATTGGAATTCATGTATTCATGCCCTAGTCATCTTTTCAGATATTATATGATTTTTTCTGCTAAAGTTGATATAGAACTCATCCATGTTGATGCTCTGTATTAATGGGTTGTTCCTTCATTTATTCTGTTCCACCTGAATCAATTTGAATGAATGTGATGATATGATTATCTTGCCTTTGATAAACATCATGTATATGTCTTTGTGGCATTTTTACATTTGTATATGACTCCATGCCCAATGGTTATGTGATTGTTTCAGCCAAATACATAAATCTGTGAATGTTATTTTAAATCTGGTCTTGTTAAATCTTTATTGAGAGATCCGTCTCTGGAAGAAAATACCAGTTTCTTCCTAAAGTGGTTTTGATGTTACCTTGGGTTATACCTTTTACAACCTGGGTACATCCTGAGTGCTAACAAACTGGCGCCGTTGCCGGGGACGAAGGTACTTATCTGCGCCGGGAGAACGACAAAGACTAAGAGAGATTTTTGTGGGCAAACAGGAATTTCAAGAAGAAAAGAAGATTGTATATTTGCCCTAGCGAATTCATTGTAAAATTGTTTCAGAATTCGAGAACGACATTCTGGCTTCAAGAAGACATACACGAGGTAACTCTGATACCGAAATTCTGAAGAGTTTTGAGGATCCAGAAAAGTTGTTTAAGAGAAAAAATAAAGAGAAGTTTGATTTTCCTTTGTTCGGCCCATCATCTTCACCTGATTCTCATATTAATCCAGCTTGGGAAGTTAATACTGCACAGACCCTGTTGAGAACTAGATCCGAACCCGACCTAAAAAATACTGAGTTCATTCCTTGTAGGCTGAGAGCTAGGTCTGAATCCGACCTCAAAAATACTGAGTCCAATCCTAGTAGGTTAGAGTCCTATCTGTTAGATTCCCTCTGGAAGGACGTGCAACAAACCTCTAAAGCTGAAACAACAACCCCCAAGCATCCTCAAAGTACTGCAGTTCCTGTGAACCCACCCAAACCAATGGCCGCTAGATTTTCTCCCTTGTGTTTGCCGGCTGTATTACATGATCTCCCCCAAAATTATTCTCAAAGGATTTCTTTATTTGATGGGGAAGGTGATATAACCGCAAAACAGCATGTTGCCAAGTTTGAAGATTTCATTGACTTGGAAGAAGTTGACTATCCTGATGTCAAACTGCGGTTATTTGCCCAAAGTTTGTCTGGGGAAGCAAAGAAGTGGTTTAAAGACTTTCCTAATGGATCTATAGAAAATTTTCAGGCCTTTCAGAATGTCTTTCTGGATAGGTGGGATGATAAACAGAACCCTCTGCAACTGTTATCTTAGTACAATGGTCTTAAGAAGGGGGGTTTTGAGTCTGTTCACAAATTTTCGAGCAGATTCATGAGGGCTTACAACTCTATTCCTGAAGATATAAAGCCTTCTCCTGCAGCTGCTCAACTGCATTATGCTGGAGCTTTTGATAATGATTTTGCATTTTCATTACGGGAAAGGAGATCGGCAACTCTTGCTGCCATGTTTATTGATGCCCTAGAAGTGGAAGCTAACATGATGGCTAGTGGGAAGATAAAACATAGAGACATGGACAGGAGGAGAAAAGAAGACAATGGGCCTTCCACTTCATGTTCTTCCACTGATGTTAAATTTGAGACAATGTTGAAGACCATGGAAAAGTTGATGGATAGGTTAACCATGGATACTAGGCCTTTCAACAGGGAGCAGGGGGATCCCCAAATCAGGAATCCAAATTTCAGGAGACCCAATCCCCCTGTTCCTCCCCAGAACAGGCAGAGAAATCCAAGAAACCAAGAAGAACAGCCTATTCGTCCGCCTTTCCCTGAAAATTATGTTGGGGATGAAGAAGACCCACCTGAAAATGAGATTCATCTGTTTGGGGAACATGATTCAAAAATATATCTCACTGAAGAAGAACATAATATGTTTGCGCAGGAAGGTCCAAATGAAGAATTTGAAAATGAGCTATATCAGAGAGGGTACTTGCATGCAATGGATGATGTGCAAAGGAAAATGAGATTGAGGAATAGGGATGTCCCCATAAATAAAGGGAAGGCAAATCCAAATCAGCCTTCCTCTAGCTCTTTGGATGGAGAAAAGGGGAAAGGACTACAAAAAGAACCCTCCATGAGTAAAGAGGTTGAAAATGAGGTACAACGAGATAAAATAATAAAGAAAGCAACTCCAATTGATGTGGAAAAGATTGGTGCTAGTTTTAACTTACAAAATGAACTTTCAAAACTAAAGATCTCTGTTCCATTTAATGAGCTATTGAGAAACACTGAATACAGAGATACTATCACCAAAATGATCCAAAACCAAGGAGAATGGCAGTCAGACATTTTAGAATTGAATGATGATAACCCTGCTATTTCATTTGGGCCAAGGGTTGAAAATCTAGAAGATGAAGAAGTCCCTCCTTTCTATTTGAGTCTAAATGTGCATGACAAAGTGGTCCATAATGCTATGTTGGATTCTGGGGCATCACACAATCTAATGCCTAAAGGAGTCGTGGAAAGTCTGGGATTAGAAGTGACTAGACCATATAAGGATTTATACTCATTTGATTCTAAGAGAGTAAAATGCCTTGGTTTAATTAAATACATGGTGGTGACCCTGAATAAATTGCCATCTAAAACTATAGTCATGGACGTGGTGGTAGCAGATATCCCACCCAAATTTGGGGTATTGCTATCAAGATCTTGGACCTCCAAGCTGAAAGGTAGTTTACAGATGGACATATCATATGCAACGATTCCTTTTCCAAATGGGAGCAGAAGGTTATACAGTGAAAAAAGAACTCCCTATGTGGTGAGCAGTCAAGATAAACCTGAAGTCCATCACATATATGCTGTTGATACTGATTTGGGGTCTTCCATCTTCTTCAATGAGACTGTCCCACATGAGGCAGAAAAGACATTGCAAGAGAAGTCTCAGGAAAATGATGAAAAAGAAGTTTTGGAACAGGAGGCTTTGGGAGCAAAGCAGAAAAAAGAAGGCCAATGGATCATGTACTTTGATGGATCTGTTGCAAAGGTTGGTGCTGGGGCCGGTGTCGATATCATTTCTCCTATTCATGATTTCAAGTCTTTGTCATACAAATTGCTATTTGAATGCACAAATAACGTAGCAAAGTATGAGGCTCTGTTGCTAGGGTTACATGCTTTAAAAGATCTGGGAGATCAGAGGGTCAGGATCTTGGGAGATTCTGAGTTGGTGATAAACCAGGTAAATGAGAGTTATCAAACCAAGCATCCTCGGATGAGGGCTTACAGAAATGAAGTATGGGATATGCTTGGCAATTTCTTCATGGATCATACAATCCAAGTGGTTCCCAGGGTTGAAAATTTCGTAGCTGATTCCCTAGCAGTATCTGCTGGAAAATTTGAGACCCCAATGACTAGTCAAAAGGAATACCAGGTGGAGATTTTGAACAGACCTTCTATCCCTGACAATTACAAATACTGGCAGGTGTTCGAATATGATATGCAGATCCGAAGATTCCTAGAGTTGTCATGGGAGTTTGTGAATACCCATTTTAACAGTGAAAATGATAATGATAGGACCCCTGGAGATGACGAAGAAGTTGAATCAGAAGAAGATACTGAGAAGTTAAGGAAGACCTTGGGAGGTAAGGATATCATCCAGCTGAAGAGTAATTTCATACCAAGAGGCCTGATCCCTTTAGAAAGGCTCTTTGATCAAAATGATGTTGCCAAGAACCCTAAAGTGAAGACTGTTGGTGATGCCGTTGAAGAAAAAAATATTGGCACTGAGGAAAATCCTAAAATCATAAAATTATCCAAGAAGCTGCCGGAAAAGGAGAAAGAGGAGTATGTAAAGTTGATGAAAAAATATACAGATGTGTTTGCTTGGAGTTATGAAGATCTCAAAGAATATGATACATCTATCATACAGCATACTATTCCTATAAAGCTTGGAGAAAAGCCTTTTAAGCAAAAACTTAGGAGGATCAATCCTAAGCTGCTCCCTGTCATTGAGAAGGAAATAAAGAAGCTATTTGATGCTAAGATCATTATAACACTCAGATTTTCTAAATGGGTTGCGAATTTGGTCCCTATCAGAAAGAAGAATGGAGAGATAAGACTGTGCATAGATTTCCGCAATTTAAATAGGGTCTCCATGAAAGACAACTATCCTCTACCCAAGATGGATCACATACTGCAGCAGGTGGTGGGAACTGAAAGGATTTCGATGCTGGATGGTTTCTCTGGGTATAATCAGATCAAAGTGCTGCCAAAAGATCAGGAGAAAACTGCCTTTACTACACCATGGGGCACTTTCATGTATGCGAAGATGCCCTTCGGTTTGATGAATGCAGGCGCCACTTTCCAGCGAGCTATGGACATTGCCTTTGCAGGAGAAATTGGAAGTTTCGTGGTAATTTATATGGATGATATCACAGTCTACTCAAAGTCTGACAGAGAGCATCTGCATCATCTGGAGAAGGTATTCGTGAAGTGTAGGAAGTATGGCATATCTTTGAACCCTAAGAAGTCTAATTTTGCACTAGAGGAAGGAAAGCTGCTAGGCCATATAATATCCAAAGATGGCATAAAGATTGATCCTGAAAGAGTGAGTGCAATTCTGAAGGTAGGAGAACCCAGAAGCAAGAAGGAGATACAATCATTTCTGGGACAGGTAAATTTTTTGAGGAGATTTGTGCCAAGCTTCGCAGAGATTCTGATGAATATTACAAATATGTTAAAGAAAGGTCACGAAATAAAATGGAATACAGAAGTTAAGGAGTTGTTTCGGGAAATCAAGAAAGCCATTTCAGAAGCTCCTGTCTTGGTAAGTCCAGATTTTGCCAAGGATTTTTCAGTATTCTCATATGCTTCTGAACATACTATAGCAGCAGTATTGTTACAGAAAAATGAGGAAAATTTGGAACAACCCATAGCCTTTTTCAGTAAAATGCTACGGGATGGGGAGTTGAAATATGATATCATGGAAAAGCAGGCCTATGCTCTGATTAAAGCATTAAAGGATTTCAGAATATATGTTTTGCATTCCCATGTAATTGCACATGTTCCAACCGCTGCAGTAAAAGCAATTTTGACTCAGCCAGACCCCGAAGGCAGGAGGGCGAGATGGATAGCTACATTAATGGAATATGATATAGAAATAAAACCTACGAAGCTGGTTAAAGGACAAGGGTTAGCAAAGATGATGACAAACTCAAATTGTGAATCTTTACAGATCAATTTTTTGACTCACCAGTCTGATCAGTTGGACTCAGAGATCGAAGTGATGCCTGACTTTGTAGCCTCTCCATGGTACTCTGGTATTGTATATGTCCTCCGAAATTTGCAAGCACCAGAAGGATTAAGTAAATCAAGAGCAAGGTCTGTAAAGTTGAAATCTTCTAAATTCTGTATCATAAATAAGTATCTTTATTGGAAGGATCCTGGAGGAGTTCTACTAAATTGTCTATTGGAGGATGAAGCCCAGCAAATTACCAATGAATTTCACAAAGGAGACTGCGGAGGACATCATTCTTGGAAGGTGACAGCAAACAAGATCCTGAGAGCTGGTTACTATTGGCCTACATTATTCTCAGATGTATATAAAGAAACCAGAAAATGTCATCAATGACAAATCTTTGACGGTAAGAGAAAAGTATTGCCTCTCCCTTTGAATCCAATAACAGTAGAAGCTCCTTTCCAGCAATGGGGTTTGGATTTTATTAGTGAAATAAACCCCAATTCATCAGGTCAGCACAGGTGGATCTTGACAGCTACAGACTATTTTACTAAATGGATAGAAGCAATTCCTACCAGGAGGGCCACCGAGAATGTGATCATGGAGTTTCTTGAAGAAAATATATTGGCTCGGTTCGGGTGTCCAAAAAGGATAGTAACAGACAACGCGGCTGCTTTCAAATCTAGGAAAATGATAAATTTTTGTCATAAGTATCATATAAGCCTCAATCACTTGACTGCCTATTATCCTCAAGGAAATGGACTAGCTGAATCTTCAAATAAAAGCCTGGTGAGGATTATCAAAAAGCTGTTGGAAGATAATAAGAGGTCCTGGCACACCAAACTAAAATATGCTCTGTGGGCTGACCGGATTAGCACTAAAAGAGCGATCGGCATGTCTCCATTCCAGCTGGTATATGGGGCCGAAGTGATTTTTCCACCATCATTAGGAGTACCAGTTATGAGGTATTTCCAGGATCAGCAAGAAGAACCAAATCACATACAGCGAAGGATAAATCAGATCATCGAGCTTGAAGAATGAAGAAGTAAATCTTATGACAAAGTGCAGTCTCATCAAGAGAAGATGAAGAATACTTTTGACAGAAGAATCAAGGAAGAGCAGTTTTAGATTGATGACCTGGTTTTGAAGTGGGATGCTCCTAACGAAGACAAGCATGGAAAGTTCGACCCTATGTGGGTCGGACCTTATGTTGTTGCTGGGTACAGAGGACAGAATGCATTTTTGCTGGAATATACAAACAGGGTTCTTCTGGAGAGTAACCCTGTAAATGGAAGATATTTGAAGCATTACCTGTCCTGAGGGGGAAGGTAAAGTTTGTATCATAGAATTGTATATATTCGTTTCTCTTTACAAATAAATAGAAATGGTAAGACGAAGGTATTTGAAGCTCGCAGTGAAATCCCTAAGATCTAGGAGGCTTACCATTCGTTTTCTAAAAATATCTAAAAATGATATATTTACAAAAAACAAAAGATGGGTTTTTGGGAGTTGGTATGCAAAATCGAAGACAGGCACCTCGTCTACGAGTTCTTTGATACCTCGCAGGGAGGATATCATCCCCAGATGGAGCCAGCTGTTAACAACTGTATTTAACAAAGGGAGAAATAAGACCATGGTGGAGATAAGTTAATGTTGTTTAAATACTTTGGTTAAAGGATATAGCGCAAGGGTGGAATAATAGTCAAAATATTGATCAAGTTGCCAAAGATCCTAGGCCGCGATGAAGGAAGGAAGAAAATCAATGGTTGGTATTCCCCCCGCCCTTCACAACATGCAAGGAAGATAAGACAGGTTCTGGCTTTTAACCAGCTGCACAGATCAAAGATTATAAAGTTGTCCAGGGCAGATCCATGGTTCACATCAAATCCGCCTTGTGAAGGCACGAGTTGGTTAAGAAAATGGAGTCTGGCGGAATCGTGTATCCTTCTCTCAATCCGACGGTGGAGAGGCAAGGTCGGATCATATCGAGGGATGATATTGATTCCGGAAATGAAACCTGCATGGGAGATAAGTCTCAGGCTCCCAGCGAAATTGGGTAGATGTCGACAGATCCGACGGCTGATGAATGCTGGGCGATCACATCAGCGGCTGAAAAAGATTTCGGAGCCCAAACTTGCACGTTGGATAAAGGGAAGGAGGCCAGCGAAATTTGATAGGCGGCAAGTGATTCAATGGCTCACCAATAAAGGTATATTAGATCGAGGGCTGTAGATGATTCCGGAGATCAAAGCTGCACGAGGGTTAAAGCCAAAAATCCCAGCAGAATATTGGACGTGGCGTTTGATCCAACGGTGAAAAATGGAAGGTACGGAACAGCAACGGTTGTGATCGTTTTCGTGGCACGAAGTTGCATGTTGGTTAATACCAAGGCGCCGGGCAGAACGGGATATGTGGCACACGATCCAAAGGCCAGAAATTAAAGAGAAACCAGATCTACGATCGTGGATGAAACCGAAAAATTGAAGTGCACGGCAGTTAGAGATAAGTGGTGGTTGCGGAAATAAATGTTGTCCACGTGGCAAATTGGGTGGTCCTATAAAGGTAGGGTTGACCTCTCCAATGATTATTTTATTTGCTCGGGACCCGGCCAAAAGGACCTGGCGATTTGGGAGCTTCCATTTGTCAGTACCAGGCACGTTCTGAACACATGCCTCCATAGTGAACCAGGTAGGACTTTAATCCTGTAACTCCTTCGTCCAATTAATATTATAAATTAAGAAACGGACCAAAGGAGCGAGGTTAGTGTGTCTGGTCGGGTCGTGGATGATAGAGAGGAATTTTTAGTAGACAGACACAGGGGCGTCTGCGACCCCTTCCTATCCACAGGGAGCGTGTCCGGCAGCAAAGAGAAACTGTGGTCTTATTTTTCACAGGGAAATGACGTTCTGAATGTATGCAAGTCTTTTTTGTACCATTTCGCCCTTGAGCAAACCCTACACTTCCCTGAATTTGCCGAATGGTGCACGGTGAACTATTCTCCTTCTCAGAGGATCATTGTAAGTCGGTCCGCGTCGAAAATACTGTGTAAAATTGATGCTTCGGTCGTCAGAGAAAATCTTAGTCTGCCCAAAAGCTACCTTGTAAATCGTGAGTCTGTAAATGAATCTGTCCTTGCCGAGTTTTTCGAAAATTGCGAAAGTGAAAATCGCTCTCGATTCCTGTCAAGTATCCTGAAAGAAGGTCAGTCCCTTCAAAGGCTTTTCCTCACCTTACCCCTTGCACATTTTTAGAACTGAGGTGCAACTAGTAATGTCTTTGGTCTGTCAAGTGTTATGTCTAGATGACGATTTTCATATAGGTGATGTTATCCTTGGTTTCTTGTTAAAAATAAATTCTTTAAGTCCCGAGTCCCAGTCAGTCCCCGTGCTTAATTTAGATGAGTACCTTACCGAAGTGATCCACCTCCAGTTGACTGAATTTCCCAAGGTCCAGTTCTTTAGGTTTCAAACATACTTGCTTAACATGTTATTATGTTCTAATGTTACTCAATTAAAGTTCTTAAGTGCTCTATGTTCTTCTGATTTGCCCAAGAAAATCAACATGGTCGAATTTTCCAATTCGATCATGTCCGAAATATACAGGATGTTATTGGATGAGGACCTGCCCCGTGTCCTGGATGAAATGAGATGTCTAATGCAGTCGTCACTCGAAGATCAGGTGGGGGACTAGTTCCTGTATAGAAGTTACACAGTGTTAAGAATATATGGCTTTATTGGTCAGCCTTATAGGCTACCATCCTTCTTGACCCCAAGGATTTTTGCACTGGAGTTCATGAGGCAGAGATTGTTGTCTGAGGAAGAGCACTTTGGTGCTTTCAAAAAATCTTTGAATATTAAATTTCCATTTAAAGTCGGCCCTTTCATTTTTAAAGGTAAAGGTGCCCTGGCATTTATAGAAAGGTTGATGGAGAATATGGATTTCATAAAATATGTAAAAGTGAACTATGACCCCCACTAGGTGATCTCATTGAGAAAGCAGGCAAACAAGAATAAACCATTTGAGCATCAGGCTATTGAGGGGCTAGCTGAAATGGCCAATTTGTTGCAGTATACTAACAGGTCAGATTCTGATGAAGAGAGACATGCTACACCTGTCACAGCGACCCAAATAACAGAAGGTGCTGGTATGGTAGTCAAGAGGAGTTTGTCTGAAGCTGAGAATATGGATGTGGATGAAGAAGGGCCCCGTAAAAAGGCCAAGCTGCTTCAAATTGGTGAAATTATAGATAAGGAGGTTCTTGATGGTTCCAAAAGAGGTTCCCTAGTTCCCCTGAAAGCGGTGCAGATAAGTCAAGTCTCTTTTAAAAATGCGGAGGATGATGTAGACAGTCCGGAATTATGCCACGTGTTTAAGTCGAAGGAAGACCTAAAATCCAGTTACATGGAGAAGAGGAAACAGTCTATGGAGGAAACAAGAAATTTGCTCCCGAAGGTTAGAAGTTTGTACAGTTCGAAAACCTCTCTGGTCTCTGCTAGAGATGCTGAGAGGAATACTTTTAGAATGGCTATGGTAAGTGACAGGAAAATGTCTAAAATAGAGATCCGGTTAGACAAAATCAGCACTCCGGACAAAATTCAACTCCACAAACAGACAAGCGATATCATCTACTCAGACTTACTTCAAGCCATGATGAAGATCAATAAATTGCAAATCTTGATAGACAAATTGGAAATCCAGTTGAAACATGAGAAAGTAGAAAATAAAGCAAATGTTGTTCAGATTAAGAAGCTGCAGACAGACATTGCTAGTTCAGACAGTACACAGGTATTCAAGAGATTGTTAGATGCAAAGGATAATGCACTCCAGGTCCTAAAGAAGAAACTGAAGATCCCAGGTACTGAACATGTTCAGTCATCTGAGTTGCTAGCCCTCCAAGAAGAAAAGGATAGAGTCCATCAGGAGATGATGGAATACAAAGGAAGAGCCGGAGAGCTACAGGAGGAAAAAGAGAAGTGGGAATCCGAAAGGGAGGAACTATTATCCCAAATCTCCTTGATGAAAAAAGATCAGAATGAAGAGAAGGAGATTATGGAAGAGTTGATGAGCCAAACTCCCACCGGCGAGGACTTGTCTATTGTAAATATCCAGAGGCCTTTAGATGATTTATCTACTGATGATTTGTTAGTACCAATGTCCCAGGTGAGTTTGAAGGAAGAAGCAATCAAATATTTGAAAGCAGAGAATGAGAAGATGAAAGCTGAATTGGCTAGAGTAAGTGAAAGCAAAAAACAGATCTTGCAGGACAGGAATCAATTACAGAAAAAGCTCGATGAGCTAAAATAAAAATGCATTGGGAAAGGCCCTCTTCAGGGGGCGAAACATATCATTTGGGATACCCTAAATATAGAGATTACCAAGTTCCGGCACTACCTGAATTTTATTGATGATTTGAGTATACTGACAGATTCGGCTCAACAAAAACTGAAACTGGTAAATGAACACATGGCAAAAAGACCCCTCATTACAGCTCAGAACACATTAAAGTTTCTAAATTCACTGACATACCAGAAGTTGCACGACATGGGCATAAAGGACAAAATCTCAATAGTGCTGTGGGCGAAGAAGATCATCCACAAACACCATTTAATGAAGACTGTCCAAGACAAGTCAGAAGAATTGCTTGTGCAGGTCAATAAGTTCAAACAAGAGTTTAAAGAGCTGTTCGAAGATGGATTGCCATCCTTCTGGGACGAAAAAGGTCGGATGCTCCTGCCGGAACATTATAATCACCTGCTTGTCCGGGCTCGCATGAACCACTCAAAATTTAATAACTTGGAGAAGAGCCTGACAGGACAAACCATTGTGGACATGTTGACGGAAGACTTTGAAATCCTGCAGAAGTTCGCAATCATCAGAGCCAGATCGCCCAAGAAATCTTATGAAGCATTTATGGAGCTCAAGGTAGCAATTCAGGAGATGATGGAGTGTGACACCCCAAGTTCGGAGCAGTGGAAAGCTGTAGAGCGGTTTGGTAAAACGAAGTATATTCTTCCCCCCTAGGAACAGGTGTCAGGTACTGAATAGTTGATGGGGAAAAGACATGGAGCTGATGGGGCAAAGACATGGAGCTAATGGGGCAAAGACATGGAGCTGTTGGGGCAAAGACGTGGAGCTGTTGGGGCAAATACGTGGAACTATTGGGCAAAAGTTTGTTATCCAATTGATTTGTACTTTGTGATCTGTTAGGAATGGAGTTGTAACAACTTCCTAGTGGTGTAGGAATTCAGTTACAAACTCTAATTTACGCCGATCATTCTGTTATTGATCTGCTGGGGGGCAGGCTTATTGTTTTATCGATAAATTTGTATCTTTTTATGAGATGGGGGTTGGAACCCATCGGTTGAAAAATATTTGCTAGAGAACATATCTGTTTTTGGAATCGCAAAGTGAATGCATGAGAGTTTGTCAGAGATTCATGTGTTGTTGATATTACAGTCTGTGCCTTTCCTTTATGTGATTTGTATTTCCCTTTGTGTAACACTCCATTTTGTTTCTTCCTCGTATCTGAAAAATAGTGTTAGATGATTGGAATTCATGTATTCATGCTCTGGTCATCTTTTCAGATATTATATGATTTTTTCTGCTAAAGTTGATATAGAACTCATCCATGTTGATGCTATGTATTAATGGGTTGTTCCTTCATTTCTTCTGCTCCACCTGAATCAATTTGAATGACTGTGATGATATGATTATCTTGCCTTTGATAAACATCATGTATATGTCTTTGTGGTATTTTTACATTTGTATATGACTCCATGCCCAATGGTTATGTGATTTTTTCAGCCAAATACATAAATCTGTAAATGTTATTTTAAATCTGGTCTTGTTAAATCTTTATTGAGAGATCCCTCTCTGGAAGAAAATACCAGTTTCTTCCTAAAGTGGTTTTGCTGTTACCTTGGGGTATACCTTTTACAACCTGGGTACATCCTGAGTGCTAACATCCATGACATGTCCTTCATGAGTTAATACTCCATCTAAACCGTCATTGCATGCATCAGTACATACTATGAAATGTTTATTAGGGTCATCAATTCTTAAAATTGGTGCGGTGGTTAATAATTTTTTTAACTTTTTAAAACTGTCTTCGCATTTCTGATTCCAATCAAATTTCTTCCCCTTTTTCAGCAAAGAGGTTATAGGATTTGCAATTCTTGAAAACCCTTTGATGAACCTACGGTAATAACTGGTAATCCCCATGAATGATCGGACGTCAGTTACGTCTTTTGGGACTGGCCAATCTTCGATTGCCTTTATCTTTTTGGGGTCAACCGAAATTCCTTCTTTAATCACCACGTGACCTAATTACTAGATTTTATCTTTAAAGAAGTCACATTTACTAAATTTTGCAAAAATTTGATGCTCTCGTAACTCTTGCAAGGCAATTTTTAAGTGTTCTTTATGTTCTTCTTCAGATTTTGAGTAAATTAATATGTCGTCAATAAATATGACCAAAAATTTATTCAGATATTTGTGCATTAAATTATTCATTAGACACATAAAAACAGCTGGAGCATTAGTAAGCCCAAAGGGCATAACGACAAACTCGTAATGTCCATATCGAGTCCTAAAGGTTGTTTTAAAGATGTCTTCATCTTTGATTCAGACCTGGTTATATCCAGACCATAAATCAATCTTTGAAAACACCGTGGTTCCATGTAGTTGATCAAACAGATCATCTATGCGTGGTAACAGGTATCTTTTATTGATAGTCATTTTATTTAATTGACGATAATCTATACATAGTCGTAGAGTCCCATCCTTATTCTTAACAAAGATGACAAGTGCCCCCCAGGGAGACACACTGGGTCTAATATAATTCTTATCAATAAGTTATTTTAACTGTGACTTAAGTTCATTTAGTTCTAGTATATTCATTCGATAAGGGGATTTTGAGCTGGGCACTGCACCAGGTACCAAATCAATACTAAAATCTAATTCCTGTTTCAGAGGAAGTCCCAGAATTTCTTCTGAAAATACATCTGAATATTCCTTTAGAATTGGTATATCTTCCAATTTTAATTTATCTATGTTGTTCATTTTTTCTTCATCGATTATTGTTACTGCATAAGCCTTACAGCCTTTCCTAACAGCTCTCTTAAGTTGCAGAACAGAGATCTTCCTTACGACTGTTTTCCTCGGGATTCCCTTTACACTTATTAACTTTCCATCGTTATTTATGCAAGTAAAGGTTTTATCAAAGCAATTCAAGACCACCCTATGCTGCTCTAACCAATCCATACCAATTAATATATCATATGAACCTAAAGGTAGTACATTCAACTTAACAAAAGTTTCAAACTGATCCACAGTTATTGCACAATTCTTTACAAAGCTAAATACATTTCTCTTTGCACTAGTAGCTAACTGAACTAACCAAGAACTTCCAAACTTTTCAACTGGAAGCTTACACTTTTCTACCAAATTAGGAGAAATATAGCTTAAACTATCTCCTGGATCAATTAAAATAGATATAGGTATTTGATTTATCTTACCTTCCACTTCCACCATGGAAATTTGATCATCTACTTGCGGGTTCTCTAATGCTACATTGATCTTGGGCATTGTCCTTGCTAGATCACCAATAGTCATCTCCTCCTGTATTGTGTGTATGTTGCTAACAATCTTCTTTTGATTGGGGAAGACTGATGCATAATGTGGACCATTTCATTCCCAACACTTAATGGGTTCCTTTCATTCAAAGTTCGTTGTATAGTTACTGTGGTTGTTTGCAGATTCTTTATTTCTTTGATTATTCGAATTGGTCTGCGAATTATTCTTATTCCCTTGGAAATTCTTACTAGGAAAATTTCTGGTGTTATTATTTTTAGAATTTCGACTAGGTACAAACTCTTTCTTCTTTTGTTCAAAGTTATTATTCCTTTTGACCTTCCAGTTGGCCATACTCTCCTTTTTACGATTCTGTTCATAACAGAAATTTGCTTTTCTCATTGCTTCTTCTAAGGTTTTCGGATTGTCATACTCAATCCTATCCTTTATATGATAAGGTAAACAGCTGAGAAACCACTGTACCTTAGGTTTTTCGTCCACAATATATGCCACATACCTGAGCAGACTTAAAAATTTACTATTCAGTTCTTTCATATTCATTGTACCCAGTTTTAACTTGTAGAATTCCTTAGCCCTTCCCTCATAGTACTGTTCAGATAAAAAATTCTTTTTGAAATATTTCTTGAATGTGCTCCAATTTATGTTTTTCTCCCTTATACCTTTTACTCTTTTTAAATCCTGCCACCATATATCAGCTTTTCCCGTAAGATTATAAATAGCCATCCTGGCCTTCAGTTGATTAGAATAGTTATAAATTTGGAAGTATTTCTTCATCCCGGATAGCCAAGATTCTGCTTCTTTCCCCTTCTCAGTTTCTCCATTAAATGTTGGCGCCTTGATCTTCTTGAACTCCCCAGAGATTTCGTCATAAGGTTTATACTTTCTTTTCCTAGTATGGTGGTTATCTTCACTACTGTCACTAGTATAATGAGAGATTTGTTTATATAAATCACCATATACTTCGGAAGATGAGCTACTTTCATTTTTAACTTGTTTAGTCTTTTTATATTTACGTTGATAACCTATATCTTCAAACTCAGTTCTTTTACCCTTTCCCTCAGTATGAAATCTTTCTATTAAGATCTGATTTAGCTCCTCTTGAGCTCTCAAAATCCTCTCATTTTCTCTCTTAATTGATTCCATCTCTGATTTTAATTCTTTAACTGTTTGTAGTAGTTCGGAAGAATTATTGGTTATATCTTCTTGTATAGGTTCTTTTTGAAGATTATTTTGTTCAATGTAAGGAGATTCCTCATCTGCATATTCTTCCAATCTATACATACCTGTCATTAACTCAAAAACAAATTTCTCTGTGTATCATTCAAAGAAAACAACATCAGCATATTTATTTAAATTTACTATTCCACATAAGCAAGTTGAGCTTCATTAAGGCCTAGTGTTTGAACCTTGTGCTCTGATATCACATGTAATAACCCAAAAATTCGTAAAAAATTAAGAAAATTTAAGTGACATAAAATGTCTAAAGTCGTAGCTAAGTAACTGCTAATGGTTAGCGGAAAATGAAATAGTTTACAAAAGAACATGGGATTGCTTCTTTAAAAGAACCTGTAAACTAATGGATGTAATCTTAAACACCTGTGTTAAAACTATTAACGACTTAACAGCTTTAATTCTATCAGAGTTAGAAAAAAGGAATTGCATTTTGCTGCTGTTAAATATACTGATGATTAACTTTTGTTAAGTAGGTAAGAATTCTTGTATGAGTTTCGGGCTTACTTAGCGTTCCGCTAACTCAAATAGACTACTAGTTCCTTACAGGTTTAACAGGTAAACGTAAGTTCCAGTAGGGTGTTATTTAAAATTATGTTGAGAAGCTCCTTCCCTAGCATGATTAAGATGCTAGTTTTAGAAAAGGTTTAAATATGATGCTTGTCTTCAAGGAGGTAATGTCAATTCTTTTTATGTTGCTATAAATCCATAGTTGTATTTATAACTAACACCATAATGAATTTTTACCAAAAACATAAACAAGGGTTTAAATTGCAAGAACAAGTACTTACTCAAGTTCCTTCAATCGTTTGAAGATTATACTCTAAAAATCCAAAGAACACTGTTTTATTTTCTTGTGTTTACCGTAATGGTTATTTATAAATTTCCATAGAGAGAAATAGAGCTCATGGTTTTGGGCTTAAGTTCACTTCAAACTGTTTGGTGTTTCTCGCAGCTATTTTCACTTCAAGACTCTATAGACGTCCTTCTCTTAATGAATCATCAAGTTACTTATGTTTTTCAATTATAAATTTATCAATGAGTTGTTAGAATTTTATCGGGATTCTTCAACATTTTTAGTCTTCAGTTCCTCGAACACTCCTTCAACAAAACAACATAAAGGCTAAGTTTTCAGAAGTTCAAGGATTTTCTTTTTATTATGGTCATAAGTTATAATATGATCTTCTCATAACTCTTTTACCATCTTAAATAATACACAAACTATTCAACTTGTTTAATTAACATGAAAAACTTCTAGGATAACAAGAGTATCCAAGTTGTAACCTAAGGTAAAATTCCTAAGTATCAAACCGCCATGATAAAATCAAATGATGGGCAATCATATGATGTATAGTTTTGAATGATCGTTGGTTTTGAAAATGCAAAATGTTTGATGCAGCGCTGACTATGGAACTCAACCCACGCTTGAAGAAATATTTGGAAGGACACGTGGAGTGGTTACATCCACTCAAGGGTTGACTTAAAACTTTAAACCCCTATTCATTTGCTTTGCATAGTGAGAGTTCCTCCTTCGTGTTGGTTGAGCTGAGAGGTTGCGGCCATGGGAGATTTGTAACCACCTTCAAAAGTTGCCAATTTACTTCCTTACTCTACGTTGTGATAGTTGAGAGAGGTCGTTGTGGTTTTGGTCTTTTTACTAGTGGAAGTAGTTACAACAAGAGTGGATATTGGCTTTTCTTCATGGCTCGAGGCTATGCTTGTCTTTAACCTGCAACTGAACAATCATGGCTTCGGCCTTCGTCTAGTTGAGTCGATTTTCTTGTTTTTCCTTCACAGAGGTGACTCCAAGTCTTCTTTCCTTCCGGCACAGTGCCAACATGACCTGGGGTGGCCATCTCTCCTCAGCTTCAACTCGAAACTACAATAGGTAAAGACTTACCCTTAAATCGTTTTTAGATTAGTTTTCTTATAAGGGTTTTTTACAAATTTTAAAAACAAAGGATTTGTAATAACACGGTTTGGAACTTGCAAGTCCTTGCTCCTGGTTCCAGATCTGTAGGTGAAAGCGAGCTCACCCTTCAGTTTTACATGATCATACAACTTGGTAAGCCCCGGTTTCAACGAGGGTTTCTTCCTACATACAGTTGTGGTTGTTGGAAGTTTGGTTCTTGCAGTTGAAATGGCACGGCCTCGGTTATCTGTTAGCTTAAGGTTCCATTGCTTGTTTGTTTATGTAAAAGTTTTGAAACCCTTAGAGGGTACTTTGTACAGGGATAAAGAAGGCTCTGGTAGTCGTGATGGCAACTGGTTTTTATTTATGTCTCTACCTTTACGTCCTGAACAATGCAGCTTCTTTTACTATTTTCTAAAGAGCTCAGCTCTAAGCCCTTCAAGGCTGTCGACTTCTGTCTGGTTTATTTTAGTTTTACAATAGATTTGAGTAGGTGAGAAAGGACTGTGAATCAGTCCGGACTTGTAAAATGAATTAAGGCTTTTACCTGTCAGTAAAGAATTGTTACTGTTCGATGTAAATATATATATATATATTTCGCATAGTTCAGTTTTGTTGACAGGCCTGCCTCGACCTTTAGTTCTAAAGGCTGCAAGGCATTTCTTCTTAATTGATTTTGTTTTTAACAAATAGTTTATGTAATATTTTAGTTATTATCATGTATTTATAAAACTTTCTAGTGCAATGTTTAATGGGAAATTTTACTATATTTAAGAGTAATATTTTACTCTGTTTTTGGCTCAAAAAGGGTTAATTATTACATGGTAATTTCTTAGCTCTGATTATTTAATTTTCCCTTAATGATTTTTACAGCTTGTTTTTAATTCACATAAAAGAAGGATTAGGGTAAATTACTGCATACTTGAGAATAAGATATGTTTATGTTTCAAAACCTAAGTAGTTGTATTTAGGTTACTGTAGAGACTTTTGTATTAGATCAAAGACACATAGTGTCTGAAAATCAAATGTTATAAAAAAATTTTGAAAATTATCTTAACCTAAGTCCTAGATGATAACATGTTTACTATACCTATGTTTATTTATTAAACTGTAAGTGTTGTGTTTTATGAAGAATACTAGTATTAGCATAGTTCTATAAGTAATATGATTACTAAATGTTTTTACATACCTATGTTCAGTTCTTATCTGAAGTAAATACATTTATTACATACAGTATTTACTACTTCTTTACAGAATAAATCATAAGCAAACTAGAGCATAATGTAGTTACATTTTTCATTCAAAGTGAAAAGAATCATCATATTTACCTAAACACCCAGCTGTACTAGAGTACTGCCTGAACCAGGCGTGGAAAAATACAGTATCAAATTCTAATTCTATTTATTTCTCATTTTGCATATTTACTACTGTTTCGAACATAATCTGCAAATTACTAAGTCTAACAATACACAGTTACTCCTTTCTTCATAAACCCTAATTAAATACTAACATGCCTGTGTTGAAAAACTAGTAAATATTTTACTGAAGACAGTAAATAAATATAATAACATAAAGACAAATAGAACCTGTCAATGATAAGGTGGCAACAGCTTAAGGAGGTTGTTCCTCCCAACCAACTCCTGGAGAACGCTCAGACAGCGCTTCCTCAGGACCCCCGAGCCTGTTCCTGGCCCTCCTGGTAGAGTACTAGATGGAGAATATGACCTTAAGACCTTCTGTCACCTGACTGGTCCAATTACCTCAGTAATTCAAATCTACTCACAGTAGTAAGAACTTCAACCTAATAGCTGCAATAAGTTCAGTCTCAGCAGTTAACCCCTCAAACTCACTTCAGTAATCCCCTCCATCGAATTTCGCTTGAGTAAATTCATTCACCCTAAATGATCACCTCTCAGAATGAGCAGCCTTAGCTGTCTTCAATGGGAAATTTTATAGAGATGCCTAGGTCTTCTGGGTCAGTTTTCATTTAATGAGCCACCTGCTCCAATTCCACTTTCTTGGGGAATCATGACCATAATATAGGGAAGTTGCCACCTGCAACGGTTGGAAGTAGTTTGAGGATGCTGCCACTTGTCAATGTACTCTCCACCCATTCTCCTCCACCAATTTACCATTAAACACTCTTTTAACAGCTTCCCTAAGTTGTTGTCTCATCATTTATTTATTTATAAATAAAATATTATGAATTACATTAATTTTTCTTGACCCCACTTGGTCATCAATTACAAACTTAGCATAAAATATAACACTATGTTCCTCAAATAATATTAAATTGTTTTTGCAAATTGGGGCATGTGATAATTGGTGACATGGTAGAAGAAGCTAAATTTGTGATTGTTGGTAATAACTCCCGATCCAATATCCATTACATTGCTAACAGCATTTATTTATACATTTCATAGGACGGTTGTGTTTCACCTTCCGCCCAGCCTTTTCGGCTTCCTGACTATTCAGTTTTATTTATTTATTTACAATAATCCCTAACGGATTATATTCTAACAATCCCCCTCTTAATCCGAAGGGGTGTTCGTAAGTCCGAGCATGTTTCTGAATCTTTCAAACTTTTCTCGTCCAAGAGCTTTGGTGAAGATGTCTGCAACTTGATCATTTGTGGAACAATGTCGAAGATGGACTGTCTTGGCATCTACATTATGTCGAATCAAATGATACTTTGTGTTGATGTGTTTGGTTCGATCATGGAATCTAGGATTCTTAGCCAGCTTGATTGCAGAAGTATTGTCGACCAACAATGGAGTGGATTTCTCTTGTTTTTCTTGCAAATCTTCAAGTATCTTCCTGAGCCATACAATTTCTTTCGTTGCTTCAGCTGCAGCCACATATTCTGCTTCTGTTGTTGAATCTGCTGGAACTGACTGTTTGCGTGATCTCCATGAAACAGCTGCTGATCCAAGACTCATAGTGTATCCAGAAGTTGATACTCCTGTCTCCTTATCGCCATCAAAATCTGAGTCTGAGTACCTAATAAGTTTGAAGTCATCCACTTTAGAGTACTTGAGTCCAACGTCTTGAGTCCCCTTCAAGTATCTTAGAGCCCTCTTTGTAGCTGACCAGTGTCCTTCACAAGGTTTATGCATGAACCTTGAAAGTATGCCAACAACATAAGAAATATCTGGTCTAGTTGTTGTAAGGTAG